>JAUMTR010000002.1:11763491-11789568 GCA_032270685.1 Microctenopoma stevenorrisi | reverse complement strand
AGGTGTGTCCCTGAGCCAGACACACAGCGCTAGCTCCTTGTAAGTCGCTTTGGATAAAAGCGTCTGCCAAGCAAAGTGAAATAAAGTCCTTTTTTTGTTTGACGAAGGAATATGAAATTACATTTCTCGTCGGCACAAATGGAGATTAAAACAATCCCAAATAATCAAGTCTGTTTTTATCAGTGTAGGGACAGAAATTGCAGTCCCATTAGAGTGAGGGCATCTGCATGGAAGTGCAGCTTTAATGTGCTGCCTGCCTCACCGCCCACCTAGCACCAGCACCATCTCCTGTGGTCCCCCATGGTACTGAGAGATCCTGTGGAGAGGCTGAGCAGCACTGCTCATTCTCACCTCTGAAGGGAGCTGCCAGTGGAGCAGAGCAGGCTGGCACTCTTGCCCTCTGCCTAGG
Organism: Microctenopoma stevenorrisi; assembly: GCA_032270685.1. Classification (NCBI taxonomy): domain Eukaryota; kingdom Metazoa; phylum Chordata; class Actinopteri; order Anabantiformes; family Anabantidae; genus Microctenopoma; species Microctenopoma stevenorrisi. Next base: position 11,789,159 of record JAUMTR010000002.1, on the reverse strand, counting down.
CCATCCTCCGCCAACACACAAGCACACACGACATTTGCATAAATAAAGACAAATAGTTGTTGGAAAAATAACCCCATCTATTTAAACACAGCAGCAGCTGGAGAAAGAACAAGCCAGAGGAAGAAGATGAAGATCATAAATATATTGTAAAGGTTTTCACCCCCAAACACATTAACTTTAAGTAAAGTTCTTTATCCAATGCTTTAAAAAAAGGTTGCTCTGCTTTTAGACGTATAACTATTTTGTAGACAGAGGATTAGGTGACTCATAGCGCTTCACTTTAACAGCAGCTTTGTGTTTTTTTTTTTGTTTTTTTGCAGTTAAACTCTTGAAATGTGATTCATCCTTTCTCTCTTTGATAGCAGAGAGAGAGGGTAGATGTCATCGCTGTGCAAATCCATATACGGCAGATTGGGTTAATGGCTGACCGTGTCATCTGTAATGGAAATGTGTCATTTAAAGTAGAAAATCTTTTCCACCATTTGTGATGCAGGTTTTGTAAATATTGCTTGAGCCAAGAAACACTTTGCACAAATGTTTGATATTAATAATTCATTTTTGTGCTTGCAATCTGTTTTAGTGTTTTGCATATAAGGTATAAAGTAGAAGAAAGCACGAGTTGTCAGTGTGCAACATTAAATTATCTGCAGTTTTCAGAGTGGATGTCAAGGTCAGGTTGGTTAAATTCTCATTGTTGCCATTCACTTTGAAAATAAAATGATCCTCACAGAAGAAAACGCATTAAGAACAGAAACAGGAGCAGGAAATAGGCTGCAGACTTGCAGCTGTTTTGTTCATAAAATCACTTGTTTTAGTTCTGAAGAAATTAGTAGTAGTTGCTTTTTGCAGTGACTGCTGCACAATACACAGGATTTGAGTATGCTTTCTTGGTCTTTAGAGAGTTGAAGAGCACTGTGTGTGTGTGTGTGTGTGTGTGTGTGTGTGTGTTCGCTCTTCCCGAAGACAGCCTGTCTTAAAACTAGGTTCAGTATCCGAAAGCATCGTCTTACGTGCAGAGCCATTACTATGACTTGTGGAGTGAGACAGCTTTTGTCTCTGGTTCTTGCCTGAGGATTCTTTTGAGCTAACTGAAGAAAGAAAAGTCTGTAACATTAATACTTGGTGGTGGTGGTGGTGGTGGTGGTGGTGGTGGGAGGGAGGGACGGACGGACGGACGGACGGACGGACGGACATGTGCCTGAATGTTTGAGAAAATCAGGAGCGCATCACTCTGCTCGGTGGTGAAGACGAAAATGCACGGTGTGGGTTGTCTTTTAACAACAAGCAAGTACTTCTCACACTGTCTACCTCAACACGGCAACTGCTGCAGTTTGTCTCGCAGCAATGACATAATGCACTTAATAAGATGAGGTGTAGTGCTTGTGCAGCTGCAATCAATGTTGCACTATTGTCTAATCGACCCATACATTTCCTACTTATTGTAGGAGAAGGGCCGTGCTGCTGCTCCCTCACATAGAGGAATATCATGTTACAGCTCTGAGCAGACCCCCGCCCATTTGTCTGTCAGCCTCATATGATTTGATTATAAACTGGTCTGTGAAACATGTAATGTGCATTATGATGTTGAGGGGTAATGCAGAAAACAGAGATGAAAGGTAGGGTTGCACATATTCACACATTCTTGTTAGAGAGAAATGGAAAAACTTCAGTCAAAGCCCGCAAGTGCAAAAGCAGGGACATATGTGCTTATGAGGCTGTAGGAAAAAAAACCTGCAGCAGAGCAGATGAGGGAACATGCAGTACATGCGAGTGAAAGTCACAAGATTGGATTTGTGTGTTCAGGCTGAGGATGAGTTAAATATTTCGCCAGGCCTGTTGTGCTGTTGTGGTTTTGTGTGGGAGGAGAAGCGAGCGAGAGTTAGAGAGCGAGCAGCTGTAGCTATGGTGAGTAGGGGGTGGCTGGCTCCAAGGGTATTATAGAAGTGGGAGAGGGGGGGGATTATTTGTCAAGGGGAGTGTGGGGGAGGTGGGGGTCCTTCAAGATGCCCTTCTCTCTCTCACCCGGCAACCGCTCACCCCCCTCCCCACCTCGCCTCACCCGCGCTTCCTTTTCTGTCTTCACTTACTCAATGACTCACTCCCTTATTTCTCAGTCTCTGTCTCTTTTTTTGTCCCTCTCGTCCGTTTTGGTCACCCACTCAGCTACGACTCATTTTAGGTTGACTGCCTGGAAGAGAAAAGCAATAAAAAAAATCAGGGGACAGGAGTGGAGCTCCCTAATCTCCTAGAACTGAGATAAGCTTAAGACAGGTTGAAGTCTGAAACTCTTTCTCCTACTTTTTTTCCCCCTTCCCTCCCACTTTCCACCATAATCCACCCCCCCCCCTTCCCTTCTGCCGCTCTGGCTGCTCTTTGTTACGTCATCTGTCTTCTCCCATTATCTTCTGAATCCCCCTCCTCTCCTGTCACCCCAGCAGTGACTCACTACCTGTATTGTTTCCTCAGTAACAACAGGATTGATCAGTGCCACTCTGTGTTTTGTTGTCTGGCTCGTCTAATGCGGTGACTCTTGGATGCTGTCCTGCAAGGGTGGGATTTGGAGGATAATTGGAAGACGGGGGTTACTCTACCAAGGCCCAACTAATCTGAGAAATGGACGCTCTTTGCTAAGTTGACTGAGGGTGTTATTGTGTGTGCGGCCTCATTCCTGAATGTTCCTGGCAGCGTGTAGTGACGTCATCAGGGCGTGTGCTTGGTAAATGATACGATGGACATATCATAACTCTATAGAGTATAGAGCACATGTCGTTTCGTACTGATCATGCCATGACACAGACATGCAGAGCCTTAGGGGTTAAAAGCAGAGGACTTCAGTGATGTCAATTATGTACTGTTCATAATAGCAGTATTGGGTGATTACTTGAGTATTTCCACTTGATGCTACTTTTTATTTAGGAAGGAGAGAAAAGAGGGGAAATACTCCTTTATTTTAGTACTATTTACTATATAAAACCTTTTTTCATAACTAAAGCTAAGCAAATAATCATCTAAATTTCTAACTGCAACTTTTTTATTTAATGGTAAAAATTAAAAATAATCTGTGTCAGAAATACCTCTCTTCTGCCTTTACATAAGACTTGCAGAGGAAATTGGTGGACAAAGAAAGCTGCAAATTAGGATGGAAATTTGTTACTGTCATGCCATACAAACGTGAAACTAAATGTCAGGGGAATTAACTGAGCGTAAGCTACATTTATATAGGGAAAGCATGGTGAATACGGCTAAATTTAAGGCCTTGGTGAGAGTACAGAAAAGTGTTTTAGCATGACCCCCTGCAGCATAATCCTAGAGCTGTATAAGTGGTTGCAGAGATTAGTAAATAATACAAAAGAAGGGAAACTTAAAAAAAACAAAAGCAATATACTAAATCACAGCAGTATTCTGACAAAATAGCATTTTGATTATTTTGTGATGACTTTTGCAGTTTATTAATGTTTCTGATTATTTCACAATAAACATCCACTTTCTAAGCTTTCAGACCCATCTTGTATCTTTCCTGAGTCCTGTGACTTAAGTGTGGAATTTCGATGCGTGATAGGTTGGTTCTACAAAGACGATCTCCTAGTTAATTATTTTTCTTTTGTGTGTGTGATTTTGAATAGACCTGCTATACTGCCTTAAAACCACCTAGCCACAAATATTCACATTACCTGCAGCACTTGCTGCTCTGACCAGACTGAGAGCAGTCAAACAGGGCTGGATGATGAAATATTGTTCACATCCTCTATAGTCCGAAGGAATGATTCAAAGTAAATTGTAAGGGGAAACTAACACAATAGGCTATTGAAGCAATATTTTTTTGTTGAGAATAGTTCTGCTGACATTGCGTAAGGCAGCGGGACGTAACTGAGAAGAACGTCTATGTCAAAGCCGTTCTGAGCTTTTAGCTGTATCGCACAATCTTCTTCTGTAGCTGTACAAACAAGATCCATGGAGGTGTTATTTCATGTGACATTAACGGCTACAAAGTGGATTATGTTGGTGATTATGAATAATCATCACATTATTATCCCAGTAATGATCTTAACGGTCTCACCCAGCACAAGTATTCCCACCAAAATGTCACATATTCCACAGTAGTGAAATTTAAAGTAATTGCTGTTATTAACCTCACTGGCTAATAATAATAATTTATAGACCAAATGTCATCTAGGTCAATCTTATATTTTGTTCCAGCTAAAAACTACATAGAACACTGTAACTGAGCTGCAAATATTTTTACCTTCTTATTTAATAGACAAATATTGTGTCTGTATACTCGTACTATTTACATATGTTAGTCAAAGATATTGTAATGTTTGATTTCACTCAGCCCTAACTTATCACTTTTTGTTTGTTTCAGGCTCCGTCTCCAGCAGATATCATGGGATTGCCCTGTCAGGGCAGCCCAGAGGACGGTGGCAGTAATTCAGGGGACACAATCGTGCACTCCTCATCTGGCAGGGGGAGTAACTCGCGCTGGTCGACTCTGTCCTGGGACGCCCCCTCTGATCTACTCTCTCCCCCAACACCAGACCCCAGTGGCACGATACACCTGGACAGTGACTCCAGACCTAGTTCAGGTAAATGTGCAGATGTCAGAGCAGCAGACATGGTGTAATAACAGCACTGAGCTGTTCAGTTTGTCAGCTAGTGTAAAAGAAGTCCCATTATATATTAACCATATTCTTTTCTCTTTTGTTTACTTGCACTCTACATGACTTGACGCTGACTCATTCGGTCTCCTTCATGCTGTCAACTTTTCAGCTGTTTTTGCCAAATCCTTATCCACTCTCATTCTGTTTCTACACCCAACTCAAACATTTCTCTCTGCTCCATGACTATTTTTTTTACTGTTTCCTATTGTTTTATGAGACTGTGTAAACGTAGCAAGTAATATGAACTCTGCATAAAAAACCCAAACCTAATTACTTAAGACGTTATCTAAGAATTGTTAGGTTTAAAGTGGCCTTCAGATCCTAACTTTTCATTCTTCCAACTTTCATTTGAATTCAGATTTCTTTTAGAGCCGGTGTAAGTTTTTACAGCTGTTGCTTTTGCACTGCGCTGCCTCCATGTTACTTGTTAAACAAACAATGAATCCAGTACTGTGACATCTTTGTTCAGGAATTTATGTTAAGAGGTTTGAGTTTCTGTGTGGGGGATGTCTTAAGATAGTTTTTACCGCTCTAACTACATATTTCTCTGTATATCCATCCAAACTAAACACTATCGCTACTGAAAACATTCCTCAGGAAGGACCTTCTGGGTGAAGAGCTAATAGAAAAGACAATGTTGGCCCTATACGTTCAATGCAGTGGATCTGAACATAGTGAAATTCAGGGACACTTTAACTACAAACCTAAACATTCCCTAAAAAGAAGAAAAAAGATCTGCAATGACAAAAATAATAAACATGAAATAATGGGCAGTATACCTTTAATCATTGATGTTAGGACCCCTATTTTGTGGTATTTAACCCCACGCCCATGAGTATTATAGAAAACTTTGGTGTTGCAACATAAGCATTAGCATATGACACTAATCTTGTCCTCTCTTGTCCAGGTTTCTACTCGGTTAGTGGGAGCTCTCTGTCAGATTCTTGCTACTCTGTGTCCAGTGATGCCGCCCACGGAGGACCAGCGCCTACAGCTCGGCCTCTGAAGCTGTGGGAACAGGTTCCTCTGTCTGCTGACAACACTGACAGTCTGTGGTCTGAAGGTGTAGTACAGCAGAAGCAGCAGCAGTCTGTACCACAGAACAGCCAGGAAGACCCCGAAACAACAGAAAGGACAGGTTCAGGTAAGCTGGTAAAAGTCATGGATTCATTTACAGTAGTCTAATGAAAATGGTTTCACACAATGTTCTGGCTTTTAAACCTTAATGGACATCTAACATACAACAACAAATAAATCTGATCTAAAATTTAAAAGATATCATATTTGTCTTCTCGTCACTTATAGCCCCATGTGATCTTGAAGCAACTGGTCTGAGCTTCCTTTCTGACCTCTGCTCAGGACTTGGTGACCCCCTGATTGTTTCGTTCCTCCCGCTTCTTGACTCCATCTCGTTTTCTTCAACTTCTTCCCATCATCCAAAACTGCAGCTGGAACCTCACTACTGCACAGACCTGGTTTCCTGTCGGACAAAAGAGGTTTATACCTTCCCCAGCCCACTGCATGCTGTTGCCCTACAGAGTCCTCTCTTTAACTCCCAAAGCCAGGATCAATTAGTCTCTCCATGTGCTGAAGGAACCCAACATGATGAACCAGTGGAGTCCAACACTGACCCAGCACTCTCTCCCCAGCCCCAGGAGCGCCCCATGCTGGCCTCCTTCACCCAGCTGGAGCAGTACATCTCTCGACTGGCACATCAGTACTACAGCCGAATTACCTCTTCCACTTCAGATCTCAATTCAGTTGCCACCCCAACTCTAGTCTTGCATAGAGGCCTTTCTACCCCAGGAAAAAGTCATGGTTCCACTCAGTCCCTTTCAGCTTTTGAGAGTCGCAGTACACCCACCTCCCTGTCAAGGGGCAGTATCACTCCCTGTAAATCACTGCTAGGGAACTCTGCTAGAGTAAGCCTCAGCACTACTGGGAAAAAAGCCACCAGGAACTCAATCAACCTGGGTAACCTTCCTTCAGCAACCGGAGAAGACCTGAACATAAATCTGCATCTCAACCTCAACTTGAACCTGGCCCCAGGTTTAAATTCTAGTCGAGGACTGGCAGATAATTCCAAAAATGGCAGTTGTGGAGCTCTGAGAAGTGACTTTACTACAACTCCCAGTGCCACCGCTTCATCACTTTCCTCTGCTACACCTACCCAAGCACTTAGAACTCGCCCTCGCATTTCAACTTGTCCGAGCAGCCTGAGCCACCGCAGTTCCTTAGAGGTCACTTCAGGACCTGGACTCAGTCCTGGAATTGGGTCATCTGCCTTCTGTCGTTCCCTAGACTGGAGCAGTGGTGCTCCACCTGAAGCTGGACCATCAATGTTTGGTACAAATGCTGGATCAGCTCCTGGGTCTCAGCGCAGCAGCTTGATCCAAGAGTCAAGCTGCAGTCCCAAGATAAGTGAAGACTCTCCCATGGTGGGGGAGATATCCCGCCTGTCTGGCCTATCCAGGGCTGTGGTGGTTGGACTGATGGAACAAGGTGTGGAGCTGGATATTGACTGCTTTCAAACAGACACTGCAGGTGAAGCAAGGACTCACAGTAAAACTCATCTGACACCCCAGACAGATCAGTCACATGACTATAGTAGACTGACCGACCTGAATCCCCAGAGACCAATACAGCTCTCTCTGAGTGTCACCCATTCTCCACAGTCTCAGTCCAGTCTCACCCCTCCTCTTTCACACTCCAGCAGCCCAATACACCCTTACCAGTCGATCCATATTCCCCCTCCCCACTACCCGTCACACTGTCACTACCAGCAGATTCCTTCCCCATCTGACCTTCCCTCCTCCACAGCCTCATCCCCTGCATCCCGCCCTACACCCAGACGCCGCTCTCCTCCCCGGCCTCTCCAGCCTTCCCCCCTGGGTGCCACCCCCCTCACAGTTTTCCGTCGAGATGCACCATTCCAATGCTCCCTGCCCCGCACACGTACCTCTCCTAGTGAGCATGGTGGCATTCAACCAAGAGGTGGATCGCTTCGGCAGAGAGAAGGAGGATGTGGCGGTAGCAGTGGGTGGAAGAGGGTGGAGGGAGAAGGTCTTTATAGAGGGAAGCATGCATCACACAAACTGATCAGAGCCGCTACAGTAAGCAGCTATGCTAAGAGAGAGGACTACAGTTCTGTTTGGGGAGAGGAGAAGCAAAGGGAGAGAACAGCTACTCAAACACAGAAGAAACCTAACAAAATTTGGAAGGGCTTTGAGGGACGCATGTGGGGCAAAGACTTTGAAAATGAACGGGAAGAGATGGACAGAGCGGAATATGGTTACGGATGGAGAAGGAACAGTGTTGGAAGCTGGCGGAAGGAACATCGAAGGATGAAGACTTCATCCAGCAGCCATGACAAGAGACCAAAAGTCGATAACTCCCCCATTTTCTCAAAGAAGAGGGGTAAGGAAGATGGGGAGAGACGCAGCTCCAGCCTCAGGCTTTCCAGGAGGGCTCTCTTCAGAAGTGAGTCACAGGGTTTGCTTGTGCCTCATAATCACGAGGAGCCCTCAAGGCGGGCACACTGGGTCTCCTCCTTAGATGTGGGGCAAGGGGTCATGGGGATTAAAAAAGATGAAGGGGTCAGACTTCTAAGAGCAAAGGAAGACCGACTGTCCTCTACTGCCAGCCTATTCAACCTTTCTCGCTCTCAGAGCCTTGAGGGTAGCTGCCATTCCATCTCCCCTCTCTCCTCTCCTTCTTTTTCTCCATCCCCTCCTCCAAGGATGCCCCTCCAGCGCTCTAGATCACTGAGGGACTTGGGGAAAAGAGTGTTTGGCTCCATGCGATCCTTGAGTCTCAAACGGAAGCCATCCAAGAAGTGACACTTGTAAATGACCATCACAGTAAATGATTCTTTCACATGTTAATGTTAAAAAAAACGGTGATGGTTGGTATTGAATTTCCTGTTAATTTAAAGTGCCACTGTTTTCAAGCTTCAAAGACATTGTGATTGATTATAAAGATACACCAGTTCAATAACACTGGCCATTAGATGTCTGCCAGTACTGTCATCCACCAACATGATGGAAGTTCTTCTCAGGCACACGAATTGTGTAAAACCTGCTACCCATATTATACTTGCCTCATGGCTATTATTGTAATATTTTTGTAAAAAACTGCAAAAAGTCACATTTCTCCAGTTTCTGCAGCTTAGTACTTTATAGTACTCTGTAGCCGAAAGACCACACTGTCGCTCAGAATCTTTCCTGATTATTTATCATTGTAAGCTTTAAAAGCGAAAGTCTTGTACGGTCCACACAGAAATGTCAGTGAAGAAGACACGTGACCACTTCAATTAAAGGTGACTTGATCATTTTTAGAATAAGGGGAAATTAACTACAGTTAGTATGGGTTTCAGTGATTTTTTTTTTTTTTTTTTTTTTTCCTCCTTCATAGTGAATGTTGTTTCAATGGCTCTGAAATCTCAGCGGGACACTGGTTCTGTTTTGGTATCCTTTATGGCTGCAAAGTAGTGCCATTTTAAGAACATTGTATATGAAAACACAGTATTATAAATATTGACTGAACTTCATAGCCATGAGTATGAAAGTGTATGTGTACACTTCCCCTGCATGCTGCTCTGTGACTTGTTTGGTGATTATAGCTATTGTAAGGATGTGATATTCCTCATTGTTTTTGGGCAATACTGCCTCTGAAGTACAATCATATTGGCCAGATAATGACCAAAACCAAGCAAATACTCTTTAACTTGACATTGTGCTCAGGATTTTCAAATAAATATTACATGATAACAAATATTGAGCTATTTGACACAAAATGTGACTTCTCATGGCTTAAAATTAATAAAAGAAACTAAAAAACAGTAGTGTGCCTGAAATACTCATAATTATATTTATTTGAATTGTTTTTACAGTCATTGCGTTGGTGAAAAAACCATCTAAACTTTGACATTTATAAAAAATATTTTTACTTTTAACTCGCACAAAAAAATCAACATTCACAGCACTTACCAGACACCTGCAATCATTGACGCAAAATCTAAACTTTTAGTGTCACTTTAGCTTTGAGAAGTATTTCTGTCAAACCACTAAAAAAACAGCCCTGTTTCTTTGTTGCTAGGAAACTGTCCTCTCCTTTCTATTTTCAGCAGCGACATCTTTCTTTCCTACCAAGTGCATTCCGTAAAATACACAATCCTTACTACTTAACATTAGCAAATCAAGATGTGAAAATATCCTCCTTTTGTATTCAGTTCAAGGTAAACAGTTTTCAGGCTGAGGTTTTATTTGGCAGGTCAGGCAACACTCCCTCACCCACTCTGCTGGTTTGGTTAACTCGTTCTGTAGAGCCGCTCTTCAGGCTGGAGGTAAACATGCCTCGATACATGGCTTTCTCTTTTTGCAACTCTCGATTCAGTTTCTCCTCGGCCCTCTGCAGGTGCTTCTTCACACTAGCATCTGCAATAGAAAAGTGAAAAAGTTTTATCCTGAAAAGACCACAGTTGTTCAGATATGTATGAGAAAGCATGAAGAATAACACTACAGATATTAAATGAGTGGAAATCAGCAGAGTACAAGAAAATGCCCAAAATGATTTTCTTGTCATACTCCAAGTAAAGAATTTTGTCTTGTATATATTATATTACTATATCTTGTTTGATCAGTGATAAGATATACATCAGATTCTGAATGGATTTATCTTTATGGTAAGCTAACTGGCTATAGCTTCATATTTAACAGACCACTCTTACAGTATTTATATAATACATATATTTTAAAAAGATATTCCTGGAAAAGTAATAAATATGTGTCACTATATTGTTTGATGGTTAAAATTTTATTTTACTGTTGTAGGCGGTATAAACACATTATAGTACCAGGATAATTTGTAACAGCACGTACACATTAATTGTGCTAGGAGGATGAATTTTGCTTTCACAAATAAGAACCAATAGGAACTGGGAGTAAAGGGGCACTGCAAACACTAGACACACCTCAACCATCCCATCTGTGGTAAAAACAGTTTATGGGCTACTTTCGCTACATGGCCTGCGACAGAAACTCAGGTATATCGATATAAATGATCATAAATGTGACGTCTACTTCCTTACCATTAGGCTGTTCTCTGCAGGCCTGGGTGAGGTACTGTTTGGCAGTCTGTGCATCTCCTATCTCCAAAGTGGCAAGTCCTGCTCTGTACAGTGCTTTGACATTGCTAGGTTGCCACTGCAGCACCCGGAGGCTATAGTCCCGCACACGGGTATAGTCAACATTCTGCTTCTGTAGCAAACAGGCTGAAAAGGAAAGATATGCAGAAGGTTGTCTGGTTTAAATGTGAACACTTTTAAAGTGTCTTCTTCAAGGGAAAAAATAACGTGAACATAATATTGACCACATAAGTAAAAAATGAAACAGAAGTGCAGAAGAGCTTTTCTGTTGAAACAGAGCACAACATGAATGTCTAGACAAAGCACTAGAAACATGGAGATAATGTTTTATCTACCGGCCAAGTTGTTGTAGCAGTCCACTTGCGTGTTTCTCAGCAAAGCCTGCTCTTCGAAAGAGAGAGTAGGCGCTTCAGGTCCAAACCCTTTTATTGATGACATCACATCAGAATCAAGACCCCTGAGGATCAGCAGAGCGCGGTGGTAGCGGCCGATGGCGGAGCGGATATTCTTTTCCCTGTAAAAAGCATTTCCTTCTGTTTTCATCTGAACTGCTTCCTCTAGCGAAGCCCAAACTGGCTTCGCAGAAGTTGGTTGGTATCCAGAAAAGGACGGTTCTGCTGCTGCCACTTCCCCCAGCATCTCCGGATTATCTTCTCCTCCTGCAACCTCCATTTCTGCAGTAGAGCTAATAAGCTAAACATACAAAATAGTTATTACTACCAATACTATCCTTCCATCTTAAACAGACACTAAACCTAATTTCGGGTATACGACGGAACAGAATACATTAAATTAAATTACACATACAAGGAATTCCAGGTTGTTGGTAACTCTCAAAGTCAGTACAAAAGATGTTCAAGAGAAATATAGTTAAGATATACTTAAAACAAAATGGTGCAAGTGTGCACAACAATTGATGCTGCTTTAAAGTGCCCTTTGAATGGGTCAAGTGAAGATGAACTAAACAAGACTCAAAGAAATGTATTAATCAGAGAGATATGTAGATTAAGTCCAACCTCTCATTGTTTCTGTTTAGATGCATATTTATTCCTGTATTTATCTTATTTGATGCTGTGTTAATCTTTAATATCTTGGATTTTTCTATTTCTGTACTGTTCTGTAATGTCGTTTTTCACGGCTATTGCAACACTAGACTGTAAAGCAGCCAGCGGCACAGGAATGGATGGAGGGAAAATGTATTTAACGAAATATCTGCAACTTTAGAATCCAAAAATCCTACAGTCAGGATAGCGCAACAAGAGCAAACAGAATAATGTTCCCAAGAAAATGTCAAAAACAAATGTGAACAACTTTAACCCAAGATGAGCCGCACTGGTCTAACAATAACAGCGGATGGAACAATAGGTGGAAATTCCACCAATCAAGGGCTTGACAACAGCCATATCTGTGTAGTGATATAAAAACACAACTTTAAAACTACTTTTCATTGCTGTCACTTCGCTAACAACGTCAAACTTGAGTTCTAGCTACATGCGGCTAGGAGACGTTCGTTTCTATGGCTACGGTGTCCGCGTTCTAGCATACGTCATGAAAACAAAACGTCATCCATGACAAACATTCCAACGGACATTTAACGAACGTTAACAGTTTGCGGCTAAGCTAACCGTGCTAGCATTGTTAGCACGCTAACGTCACTTTCTCACATACATACTAGAAAACGTTCACGTTTACACAGTTTAATCATTCATTATACTAAAATGTAACGGACAGACTGTTAGACTCAATCTCACCTTACAAACTACAGGGCAGATGAAGAAAAGACAGCTAGATATTACTGCTTTGAGCTGACAATCATATTGCTGCTGTAGGCGCTTCCTTGTTTGCTTATGAAGTGGTAAAAACTTCAACCACATGAAGCGTTACTCCCACCAAACGGTCAAACAAGGAATTGCAACAATATAAAACATAAAAAAAATCTTTATTAGTTCCCAAGTGGGATTAGATAAATATATTATAATACATTCTAATGCATACATACGTTATAATAATAATATCACTTTTCACATTTATTTGCCTAGTAGCTTTTTTAAAAAACTGCTTTTGCTTTTAAACTGTTGAATTCATACACCCTACACCCATGGTCAAAATAATAATTATATTTCACATGCAGCGTAGGTTGTACCTTAAGCATCAGTACTTACACAATTACATCATTAGAAATACAAGATAAAAGAAGTCTGGGTAACAGTAATAAGAAAGGCAGAACTGAGTGTAACCTACAATACAGGTATATAAAAGATAGTGATATGCAGGTAGGAAAATAGCAACAACATTACCATTATATAAAATTACATCTTAATACCGTACTAGTTTCCAAAAATAAACAAGATCGGTTAATTAAGGAAATTACTCCAATATCATTAAAACTTCACTGGTATGCGTTTGTTGCAAAGTCTTACAACATCCCATGGCCAAGACAATTTTTCTATAAAAATACAAACATGATAATATAGCTCCATAAAAAAGACTGCTTCCCTTTAAACAATTTGTCTTTCTGAATTTAGCTGGTTTGTCATTGACATTAATTCGGTCTCATTGTGAGCTTCAGGTTTTTGCTGCTCCTCTGGTTTGACAGTGCCGTTGCTCATTAATGGCACCTGCTGTGATGGTTTGTGGGTGTTCACTTGGAATACACGCCACTTCTCAGGAATCATTCCTTTATTAAAGAGTAGTGAAGCCAGGTACGAGAAAAACAAAGTAGCACAGAGAGTGGACAACATGCAGATAGTCATAACAGGGGCACGCTGGACATACACGTCATCCTCCATCGTACAACCTGGGAAGCAGAGGACAACTGGCAAACCTACTGACGGCTCACCGCTCAGCACTCTCAACAGCACTCCAACTAGCAAGCCCATGACGGCGCCGTAGCAATTGGAGATTTTGAAGAAGAGGACGCAAACAAGTTGAGGGAACATGATGGCATATGTTATTCCTGAGCCCAGGATCCAGAAAACCATGATGCTGTTGTGTAGAAAGGTGAGCGATGTGCCAGCTAATCCCACTAATACCACACTAACCCGGATCACCCACTGCAGCTCCCGATCCGATGCCTGCACGAAAGAAGAAGAAGCTCAGATACAATAAGAAGTAACTAACGCTTGTTAGTTATTTTCTATTTTTCCCTCTTACTTTGGGCCTCAGTATATTCTTATAGATGTTGGATGTGAAGATTGAGGCAGCTGACAATAGAGAAGAGTCGGTTGATGACATTACAGCGGCAGCTATAGCTCCAATGCCAATGATGGAGATGTAGTTTGGGGTGAGGTGGTGCAGAGCAATGGGCAGAATCTGACCGGCTTCCCCTCGCTCATATGGGGACGGGGAGCCATATGAGGTCATGTTCCAGTCTGACATCAAAACACAAAATAAATTAATTAGATAAAATGAAGCAGCATATTTTTACTTTACTTTATGTAACTCTATTGTCACACCTGTTGATGCTGCGACTGCTCCAATCACTATAGAAGGGATTCCAAGTATGAAGATGAGAGGAGCTGCAATAAAGCAGATGATCCTGGCTGTTTCTGATGAGGAAGCTGACAGCGTCCTCTGGTGGAAATCCTGATAGCCAAGGTTTCCTAAAGCCTAAAACAAGCCAAACCACTCCTTATACTTTTACAAGTCATATTTCTGTACATCAGGAAGCATTATGGAACTCTGTCTCTGTCACCATCATCCTGACACAAAGTAAGTGTGTATTTGTAGTTCAAATGCTCGTGTGAGCAGAAGTGAAAAAACAGAAGCAGGCAATTGGCTGACATAAGATAACAGAGAAATAATAACAAATAAATATAGTCTCCATTCTAATTATTGTACATTATGTCAAATACACTGAACTAAATTACATCTAAATTCATTAGCATTTCAAACCACTTGTCATTTTAATTTATTTTCACATGCACCTTTTTTCCAGAGACATGAGAAAGTGTCAACCAACATGTAGTTATAGTCAGTCAGGCTTCCTTACATGACAAACAACTACAGATTCTTCCTCCGGCAGTTAAACTTCCTGTGCCGACAGGCAAAGCCAATGTGCAAAAGTAATAGCACCTACCAATAATAAGAAATTATCTATCCAGCTCCACGCTCTCTCGTGGTCCACTGTACCAATCCAGGGGGCCTGGTAGGTGAAGTTGAAAGCAGTCTTGGTAATGTCAGCTGAAAGTGGGTTCATCAGAACAAAGGGGACACAGAGCCACTGCAGAAAAAACACAAAGAACCACTGACATTTTTAAGAGAAGCACATCCACTTGAGTAGGTAATGTGACAGGTGTTAATTAATACGATATCCCCACTGGTATGCCTGTGTGGGAGGATTAGAGGTGTGGCAACATACCAAGAAGATGCCATTTATAAGATGTTACAATAGATAAGATGTTTTGCAAGGTTTCGGGGGGAAACTGTTCTTAAATGCAATGCAGTAAATACTGCTGTGTCAGAACAGACTTTAAAGGCATTGGACTGAGGGCGTTTCCACTGATCTGTCTCATTTTATTCCTCACCAAACTCACCAAGCTGAAGAACATGAGCGTCAGCTGTATGATGTCTGTGTAGGCTACAGAGTAGAGGCCTCCCAGCAGTGTGTAGACAATGGCTACCGCCGCAGAGAGCCATATGCAGAGAGTATAGGACAAATCCAGGACCACACTCATGGTTGCACCTACAAAAGTAACACAATCACATGTAACGCACATACATTTAGCATCATTTTGGTTTAGCATGGCACTCACTGTGCACAAATATCATTAAATGCATTTTTCATAGATCACTTGATAGTATTTCTATGATCAGATTTACGAGATTATCCTACAGCTGATTTTCAGTGTATAACAAAATGACTATTTACTTAAGTCATATTGTCATTTATTTTCTGACTTGACGAACAACTGAGTTGACCAGGTTTGATTTTACAAACAGGGTCCTACAGCTGCTAAGTCTCCTCTCCCAACCATGTCACAGGTTACAGTTTTTACCATTTGCTTATACATGCACTAAGCCCTTAATTGTTATCATCACGCCTTTAACAAAGACACCAAAAATACATGTTGTACATTTCCAAAACTGTACACAGTTTCTTTGAGGTTTAATAGGGAGTGTGGACTCATTGGCCAACAAGTTGTGGGACAAGTTGACGGTCGTGTTTTACAAGCAGCATGGTGTGATTTACTGAGACATGGCTAACAACAACTCACTCTTCATATGTATGCATGGACAGATTTACTCTTTTCAGACATGACAGTCTGCAGTTGAGACAGGAAGGAAGGACCTGTCATGATATCCCAGTCACACAGCAGTAAAAGCAACACTCTAGATGTTTAATTACTAGTGGTGAGTTGTAGACCACGTTATCTTGCCTGTGAAGTATCTCATGCCATTATTTGTGTATTTTAATCCTTTTGCTTCAGCGGAAAGGCATGATTCAGGACAATAGAGCATTAGCATTAAGAACAGTTACGTGTATTGGATCACTTATAAACTTTGTGCAGTCATGGAGTCGCTACCACTACGAAGGTCACCCAGTGGTTGTTGTTCCACTTCCAAATGAATGACTGTGAAACCGCTCGGGTAAGGATCAAGGAACTGCATTGTAAGTGGGTGACAAACGATGCCTGAGGCCACCTCCTCTGTTTAACAAGGATCATTCAATCTTGCAATCAATGCCTTCCCTCACACCTGGTTTAAACCAGTTGTCCACAATATGAATATTTTTGTCTTTGAAGGAGCGGCCCCCGTCTTTCAGGTGCAGATGAATGAGTCACGTCCCGAGGAGCTGGCTCTTCTGAGGTGTTCTGTTTGTGAAGCTGCTGGTTATTGTCTCTGAACACTCTTCATTCTTCACTGCACTGAAACCCATGCACTGCATTGCTCTGTTTGTGCCTGAGTGTTTATCCTTGGTTTGAAATGTACAATGATGCTGCATTTGGTGATGATCCACTTGAGCTTTCCTGACACCCCCACAACATACGGATTGGCAATGCGGTTCTGTCTGTTTTTCTATTAACAATCACGAGATTTAAATAGTTTCCTCTTGGAAATAACTAGGATTTTCACTTTAACATGAAACGTAGCATTTATGTAAATGTGTATTTATTATTATTATTTATTAGTATTTTGTTGTCTATTGCTCAATGATGATTAAAAAATAAATTTATTTCATCACATGTTCTGTTGTTTTTAATGTTTTTTTAGTGTGTGACCAGTGAACAGTTTGCAAACAAAACTAGAAATGTGATGTCACAGTGGACAGAAGCTTTTAGGCAAACATGTAAACTGTAAATACACTGATTAAACACCGATCAGTCTGAGCCTTAGCACTACAAACAGACATCCGGTAAAGTTTTGACATTTGTGACTTTGCAAACATGAATATTTCCATATAGACATTGAAATTCATGAGTTACTATGGCAGAGCAACTTTACTGTAATTATTTTTTGTTAATTTATAGTAACATTTCTATAATATAACTTTCCAATTGTAAATTTTACAGTTCATTTTTGCCACTGCCTGCAAAGGCAAAAATAAGCAGATGTACCGTACTGGAACAATCTTTCAAGGAAGCGTGTAGAAAAAAATAAAGGCTTTTAAAAAGAAACTAAAAACTGCCGTACTCGGCTTGTGTGTAGAGTTTTGGTACAATGAGCGAAACTTTACAACAGGAGTGTAGGAAATCACAAATACCTGTAACACGTGGTCTGTTCTTGTTATAACACATATATTATGTTATCAAGAAAGTTTTGTGTAACCTTTGGAGATGTATATACTCTTTACAGTGCAATAAGTATAGAGCAGCAGGAGGTACAAATGATATGACATGACTGCCACTTACCCAAGCCAATAAGTGTTCCCGTCACCCAGATGACGTCCGATAAGAGCAGTGCCACAGACAGAACTCCACTCACTACATTACCATACTTGATCTGGAACGGGTCCATCATCGTCACATATCTTCTGTCCCTCATTGTTTTGGCGAAAAAAAGTCCACCTAAACAATGTAATTCAAATAGTAAATGTTAAGAAATGAAACTGTGTTCTTATTACTTAGGCACTTGGGCTATTTTTGCAAAATCCCAAACATTATACAACTCTGACAAAATCATATCTTGCTAAACTCTTTCAAAAATGGTGTTTCCATAGAGTACAGTACAATAAAGAAGTGAAGGCCTAAGCAGTTTCTAAAAAAGTGTGCAATCAGTACAGAAAGAGCAAAATCTATTTGTACTTTGTTTACCTGTGGTTTATTATATTTACAGTGGTAAAACCCATGGTGGACAGAAAATAAAGAAATGCTTATTATCATTATCACGTATCAACAGATTTCATGCAGTTTTTTACTGTCAGGACATAGAGATGGTGAGTTGGGTACAGAGCGGATTAAGCCCTCAGCTGTGTAACTAACCACAAACAGCTTTACACTATTTCATTCACAATTGTAGTAATACTCTCCAAGACCTGCACATATTTAGTGTTGTATCACTTGTCTATGATTTACTAATATTAACTATTATTAATTAGCTTGTTAGCTTGTTGCTATAATCCATCCCGGGGTTTAATCCACCAAAGAATCATTTTCTTGCAGACAGCAGTCAAAGAAGACAAAACTTACATTGTTTGAAAAGACGACACCCACCCCCCAAAGGCAGTTTTTTTCTGTTAGGTTTTGTGTGTAGTACAGACATTATTGTTTGTTTCTGACCTGAGGCTTTAAGCTAGAGAAAACAGTTATCATCTGTACACAGCTGTTGGATGTAAGAAATGGATAAAGTGTTATATAAATTATTTTGTAATAAGATAAACTTCTATGACTCTATAAGGTTTTTACATGAAAATGTTTCTAATTACTTATTTGTTCTAATAAGCACAGGCACACATCTACTATTATAATAATATAATAATTCTAATAATATTATTATAATATTAGATGTAAATAGTATATATAGTATATAATATATATAATTACGTATTTGTTCTAATAAGCACAGCTCATCTACTATTATACTGTTAGTAGCAGGTTATCTAAGCTGGACACATTACATCTTAAGTAATCCAGTTGTGGCATTATCCTGTCGTTTAGTGGGGCATGAACTGTCCATCAGTTTGATTATTATATATGTTGGATAGAAGTGTCTTACCCACGATGAAAGACACAGCTGCTGTCAAGGGCATGACAGCCCAGATCAATCCCATAGTTGGAGTGTACACTGCCTCTGTCAGACCAACGATGAAGCCACCTCCAACAAAAGTCGCTGCAGTAGGCGAAGTGCAATGTTTAAAGTTCGAAGGTCACGATTACAGTTTTTTGTGATTGCTTAAATGTTTGTTGAGCAATTTGGCTTATTGTGTCAAAGCTCAAATAGGACTACTCACTTTTATGTCAAAATAAAAGTGTGCAATCAAAATGACATGTTTGCAGCACATTCAACACACAAACATCCTTCCTACTTAGTCTTTTCTCTCACTGAGCGGTGATTAATGTGGTGATTAATATGATTAAGTGTTCAATACTGTGTGGGAGTATAAGTGTTTCCCCAAGGACCACTACATTCGTAAACAAGTCCCTTAATGTACAAAGTTCTGTGTAGAATTCTGCTAAATGTGTGTTGCAGAATTGCAAACAAAGTGCAACCCACTTAATGTGTTTTAAATGTATGGCCTTCCTGTCAGCTTACCAATAACAGTACAAATATTAGTAGAAAACAGGTTATATGGGCTTTAAGGGTATGGTAATAACATCCACCAGTTAAAATGCATTTCTGCAGGGATGTTCTGCAAAAACACGTATATATCCTTCTCTTTGTTCTTCTCAAGGCACTTATGCTTCTAATTTCCCTCCCTGGCTTAACTTCGGTTGTACCTGACGGCAGTCAAAGTCTGGTAAACTAAATGCGACAATAACTTCAATTTAAAAACTAAGTTAAACCTCCTGCTAAGCATTTCTGTAGGCTCACCGCGGTTTGACGTGGTTCCCTGAACACTCACCTGTCATAGTGAAGATTCCCACCACCAGGCTGATGCCTCTGTTCCCCAGCAGAGTCACTTCTGTGCCATCAGCCTGGCTTTTGTTCTGCACGTGTCTGGACTTCATGGAGGCCCAGATGCCGGTGCCCAGCACCATCAGGTAGAAGACCACCATCAGCAGGAATCCCGGGACGTTCAGGCTCATCGTGGCTTGAATGGCTGAGTGACTGACGGACTGTGTCTACCACTGCCTCCCTCAACCCAGTGGCTGCATGTTAAAACAAGAAGAACCGGATTTGAACCGCGCAGAATGACAGTTGTAAAGCTGCTCAGCTACGGGGAGATAAAACATCTAAAGTCTCACACAGAGCAGATCGATTTGTACATTTGTTTTTATGAATAGTTTTTAGAAATATGTTGACTAGGTTAAAGCTTTCCCACAGAGGGCGCACACAAACAGCGCGTTATGCGCCACCGTGCGCGCTCCACGTCGAGTTACCACCAACTGCGCCAACCTGCTGATTCACCGCTACACAGTTTAGACACAAATCAACAGAAATAACGACAGCAAAAGCAGCAACAGACTTTAGATTCACTGTAGAGCCGTTTAAGCAGCATGTGCTGTACCTGTGGAGTCGACCTCTGAGTGATCAGCTGTCCATGGTTTCCTGAGGACAGCGCACGACCAGTCAAACTCCGGCGAGCGCTGCAGGGGCTGCGCACATTTTTGCTGTTGACTGCAGCTGTGGGACATGAAAAACATCAAGCAAGAAGATGTTCGGTAAACACAGAGCAGTCAACGTTTTGGACACTGTATAATCAGGGACGAGTACCTGCGCTCTATTAGCTCTTAAATGCACGATTGGTCCACAACAGGCCCACCTATCGAATTAACCCTTGGAGGACCAGAAACAACAGAATCTCTCTACCTAGAAGCTTTATTCATCACATATTAAGGGATTCTGCTACACACATATATATATACAGTCCCGAAATGCACATGTAGTCCTTTTCTCTGCGAATTATTGGTTAACTTTCATATTGATTTCTCTCCTGTTTAACAATAAAGTGAGGTATGGTTTTGAGGTGGATGGGTGAACCTATATGACCTGTCGTTCACTAAGGCTTTAAGCAATCTGTAATTAGGGTTAGTGTCACTTACATCGAGCAATGCACCCACACAAGGTAATGCAATAAACTATGAGACTTCTCCGGGAGAAGTCTGTGTTTTTCCAGCAGAGTGACTGTTGCTTTCAAGGGGTTCAGGGAACATATAGATCCAAGGTGGCTCATATGGGCTGCGATGTTTTAGGCACTGTCATTTTATGTTTAATTATTAATTATGTTTAATAAACAATAAGCTAAAGCTGCTGTATATTCGTTTCACATTTGTGAAAGACATAGGATCTGGAAATGTTATCTTAAGTATCAATGGTGTGTCGTGTTGTGATGTCCACAACAAAATGCATATAATACACTAGGTATGTTAAAGTTAGCATGGCTCGATCAAAAGAAAAAAATAATAACAAATAATAACTTCAATTTAGAAATACAACTTTTACATATTTTTCAACTTTTTTTGATTCAGAAACACTCAAATACGAGTTAAAGTTCTTAACTTTAAAAATCCATGTGTTTTATCAACATACTCAAAGTGTCATAACTTGCCAACTCCTGCCTGAAGGCCACATGATAAGGAGCAACTGTTGGCGTAATTAAATAAACATTCAGTTACTGCCCTCTATTATTTCTGGGCATCAAACATGCAGCGCTGTCTATCAGCATGAAAAACCTTGCTGCTCTCCTCACCACATTCTTCAAAGGCTACACACAATCAAGGTCAACTGTTGCAAAGTATTTAAATTAGTTTTTTGCCCTGTGCATTTCTCTATGGTGTGTGTTTAGTCACTTCATACCTTAATTGTGTGATTTCTAGATGCCAACAATATCCACTCCTGGAAACGAAGTAAAATAAAGAGGAAACGTACATTCAAACCCAATAGCTGCACAAACCTGTCCAAACTGTACATCTGAAAGCCTTGATTGTGTTAACGCACTAAAAAGATGGTGTCCCCATGATGGTGTAGAGATGCAGTAGTCTCCTCACAGCACTCCTGCAACTTCCTATTCTGTCCTGTCTGAGGAAACATTTCCTCTTATGACACTTTTAAAGTCTCCTACGTGGCTCAGCTGCAATGAACGAGTGTAAATGTCCTACTCCACTGGAGGACGCACGTCAGCCTGGAACAACTTTCATTTTCATTCACAAAATAGTAGGAAAAGCCATTGAAGCTCAAAGTCAAATGTTAGGCACACGATTAAAAAACACTTGGCGTACCAATAAGCAGTGGACATACAACAGTGAAATACTTAATATAATAAATAATAAATCATTTAAGACTTAAGATACTTACTCGGTTACATTTGACCAGTTTATTGCGTTGTATGTCTCAAATAGTTATCCGCCGCATCCCAGTCACATTATTGTGAGCAAACAAGTTCAATTCACGAGTCAGTCAGAGTCCAACTTGACTTATGGCAATGAGTGTGGACCGCTAATTTCTGAGCGTCTCACCGCGGTGCTGTGCGCCTGGGAATGAGTGCAGGTTCATCCAGGACTCGTCTCCTCCGTCTCTCTCTGCCCCAGTAGCGCGCGGAGGGCTGAGCTTATCAGTGGCGCGGAGACATGTGTCTCCCTGCGTCCCAGGAAGGCTGGTTGGGAAGGAAAGTGACTATTTGCAGTTTGCTCTGTTATCTGGCTCAAGGTTGCTCAGTCGTGACCAGCCCGTTCCTGCGTGGCTGCGGCTGTTCGTTATTTCCTGAGACCAAACAGCAGATCTGTGTGGAAAACTGGTTTGACCAGACCTAAACATTGCGTGTGTGCACCACGGGGAAAAAGACAAATTATTCAGGCATGTTAGCCCTTTGACATTTGACCTGATGAGTACTGGGAAAGGGACCTGGATGGGAATTCATCCTGAGATGGCGCCCGCTTCCTGGTTTTTTCAGTTTGGGTGGCGCTGGAAACTGCTTCATTTTATTTTCGCAATAAGAGTCTTAATTATAAAACGTTGAGAGCAATGCGCTTGAATTGTTAATATTCGTCTGGCACACACAGACACCCCTCCCTACTTGGTTCTTTCCGTCTGGAGAGAGCTGGGAGATGTGGTCACCTCAGAGCAGCTGAGAAATGTAACTTTATTACTTTCAATAATTTGTAAATTACTGAAAGCTTCACAGTTTCTTTACTTAAAGTGACTTTTGCACCACTGACTATATATGAAACTTTCTACATATAGCTAATCTACTGTTGTCCCAGAAAGGATAGCCAACATGTTCTTGGTCAGTATTGTAACTATAATTATAACATTATTTAGATTTTGATAAATGTTGGTTTAATGAGTTTAGTGTAGAGGTGCAGAAAGCAAGAGATAAAGTTACTGTACATTTGCTCATTACTCATATTACTCATGGAGCCACAGGATCCACATTGAAGGTCTCACTTACTGTGGCTCAGTAAGACCATGCCTGACTCTGCAAAGAAGCCAATCAGAGACAGAGGACACAGATGATGCCGGTGCCATGCATGGAACTGTGAAACTGCCCCTTCAAAAGATGCAATGCAAGACGTCCCTGTTACAACTAGAAAAAGAAAGCCATAATTCATTTAAATGATAATTGGTGTTTTAAAAGATTATTCTCCAATACATATTACTCATATGCAAACTAACTGCAGCGTATTAAAACCACCTATACACTGCTTATGAACATTTTCAGATCCAGATATTTAACAAACCTGAACATTTGCAGATTAGGCAATGTTGATATTAAATAAAATATATTTTGCAACTGCATGGTTCACGTCCAGATAATATCCCAGATTTATCCAGAACAGATTTCTTGGCACTATATTTTTATGGAGACAAATACATTATATCTTAAGCTGAATTTTATATATGAATATATATTAATAGAAAAATATGCCCATCAATAAGCCTTCTACTGAGTTTCAGTATTTATAGCTCCAACAGAATTAGTTGTATGTATTGTATTGTAAGTATGATGTAATGCCTAATCCATTATAAAATATATCTTCTATTTATGCAGAACATAAACACAGTGAACTGTGTCTCTGAGGGTCTCAGGGCTTCTGTTTAGAGCATTTTCTAAAAAAAACGTTGAACGGGAAACAAAGACTAGTAAAAAAACAATAAAGAGCATGTGCCCGTTCTCACTTTGACTTATAAACATTTCATACACTGCTGTTGCGGCAAATCGTCTGTAGCTGCTCTAATCAAAAGCGCAGCAGCAGCGGACGTTGTTTACCTCACATCTTTGCGCATGCGCACTGCCACCTCTCACAACCGCAATAAGCAAACATGGCGGCGGCCGTCGACAGTGTTGTGAAAGTGTAAGTTTACGTTTATTTCTTTTGAGAGCAAACGTATCGGTTAAACCAAAATTATTGTATGGAAATTTGCTCGCCATGTTACTGTAGAGTGGAGGAATTTGTAGGCGTCACATCCTCTTGCTAGAACAATAATTGTCCCAAGAGGATAACGTTATCCGCTGAGCTAAGGTTAGCTTTGTTAGCCGTAGGCAAATATGAATGAGCCGAACCCGTCGTGGAGCTGTGTTTGAGCCACTTCTTATCATTAACGTAGATACTCACTAGGGTGTTAAAGGTGGTATTACACACTATGCCGTCTAACTGTGGCTAGTTAGCCTCCTGCAGATGAAAGAAAGAGTTAATTTTGTAGTAAACTGTCAGCTTGGCGGGCCCTTTGTTGTGACGAGAGGCTTGCTAACAATCAACCTTTTGTTCTGACACGGCTCCGTCGGTGCTGTTAGTATATTGTAATGAATCCATGATGGGTTCTGCGTGTCCTGTTCATAAAAGAGGTGAACGTATAGTCTGTGAGCGGTACCAGACAACAGTGCTACAGTTTGCTTTGTTAGTGAGATATAATTGTGTTTTTCTAGGTATTTGCTCGTGTAGCATAGCGATTAGGCATTTTAATGGAGATGGCTGCCATATTATGATAATGCTAAGCAATGAAAAAATGCAGCCTTTTGTAGGACATATATTGTAGGAGAGCTGTGCAGTAGACACATTTGCAGGAATCTTACTGGCCCTGTATGGTCAACCCCAACTTGTGTGATCACACAATCAAAATAGTTTTCATTAGCTGCTGTTGAACAATGTAGCTACACCAACAAACATTTGATCAAATGTTTTAACGTTAAACTATATTTAATTGTGAATGTGCCCCCTCTCTTCTAACCCTATTGTGGACAGTCATAACAGTCAAACTGCTTACTGCTGGATATAAGCTTATTACAGATGTAAATAAGTAAGCGTTAGTGTGAAAAAGAAGTCAACTTGAGGTTTGAGATATTGATGTGAACATTTTTATAACTTACATTTTCCATAAAATTTGACATCAATGTAAATATTTTTGACTCAATGGCTAACTAACCAAAAATAAAGTAATCAATTGATTATTTGATTATAAAAAATCCTATTTCCTTTACTTGGCATGTCCTGATCTGTGATATTTAACGTGACTGTGTCTGCCTTTTGCATTTCAGCCTAGGAGAGCAGTACTACAGAGATGCAATGGAGCAGTGTCATAGTTACAATGCTCGTCTGTGTGCTGAGCGCAGCATTCTCATGCCTTTCCTGGACTCCCAGACTGGTGTTGCCCAGTCCAACTGTTACATCTGGATGGAAAAGAGACACCGGAGTGCAGGTATAATGAATAATATACACTGACAGTTTGTGAATAGCGATACATAATTTTCTGGACAATCCCTCCCACCCTCTACACAGTGTCCTGGCTGGACAGAGGAGCACGTTCAGCCAGAGACTGATCAGTGTCAAG
>JAUMTR010000002.1:11583928-11763406 GCA_032270685.1 Microctenopoma stevenorrisi | reverse complement strand
TATTGAGAGCGGCTGTATTTATGGCAAACAATTTCCCTCTGGGATTAATAAAGTGTTTTGAATCTTGAATCTTGAATTGAATCTTGAAAGTTTTTATCTTGTCAACAGGTTCTACAAAATGTATTTATGTCATGTAGGTTTTTTGGGTTTATGCCATTTATACAGAAAGTGCACCTTACAAGGCAAGCAGGAATTACTTCACACTTTGGTTCTTCTGTCACATTAGGTGTAGCTCCAGGGCAGCTGTACTCTTACCCAGCCCGGAGATGGAGGAAGAAAAGGCGTTCGCATCCACCTGAGGACCCCCGCTTGGCTTTTCCTCCCCTCAAAGCAGGTATCACATTTGAGTAACTTGACTTTTTGCAGAATCAGAGGGTTGGGTTCATTTATGCTGGTGTAACAGTTTAGTACTAGTCCACTGAGCATACATATTAATTATGTGTTCATATTAAAGTGCTATTAATGGCAGCATGCTCTGTTTATTAATTGGTTTTCTTTATGTGTTTGTTTGTTTCTGTGTTCATGTCATGCCATTGCATGTGTTACTGTTGTGCTTTGTGTGCAGCAGACTTGGAGTTGGGTATAAAGCGGGATGCATTTGGGGCGGTTGATGGCAGCAGTTTGGAGGCACTGCTGAAGGGGGAACCCCTTGACAGGAGGAGCGGCATATCAGACCAGCGTGGCCCAGAGGACGACCCAGCCGCTGTGGAGCCCCCGGCTACGTCTACAGCCACTCACACATCCTCTGGGCGCATCCGCAAGGTCAGAATCAAAGGCTTGAAATACTGCATGCTTCTGCTTTCATGATCATCCGTCGTTTGAGCCTTTTATTTTAAAATAACGGCTTTTTGAGTTCAGAAAGGAGATTATTATTCTTATCCTGGATTTCCCCATTTTGAAGTCAGTCATGAAACACATCACTTTAAAAATGTTAATGTGTAATCTGGCTCTTATTTCAGCCTTCTAATGGTTTAAGTATATTAAACAAGTTTGTGTTTTTGAAAAAATAGATAATAGTTAATTGCCTTGGTCTTGCATTGCAGAGAGTCCTGGACCACGATGACTACTTGGATGACCTGGATGATGAAGATTTTGAGGATGAGACACCCAAAAGACGAGGCAAAAGCAAGTCCAAAGTGAGTCTCTTCTGTTTTGTGCTGCAGATAGTTCTGTGTTGGGTTTGTGGGGTATGAATGTATGGTATAATCACTGTCATATTCAGTACTGAAGCCAGAGTTGATGTCAGATTATATATATTTTTACAATTAATAGCATAATATAGTAATTTACAATGTGTTATCTCAGCCCTGAGATTAGCATGAACCAATATTTTTTTGCAGAGCACAAACGTTTGAAAGTCCATTGTGTGTTTGGTTCTCTGTATTGTCCAAAATCCACAAACAATTTTAATATTAGCAAAATAATTTCAATAATTTTTAAGTGACAAACATTTAAAAGCTCCTGCTGCATTTTGTGCAATTTACATTTGGTTTTATTATTCTTATATTGTCTTTATTTTGTTAGATAGCTGTTTATTTCTTGATGAATTGTAGACACATGATGATAACCTAAACATATTGGTGGTGGGTTTCCAGTAGTAAGCAAATTCCCAGCTATGTGTTTTGTTTTTCTTGTTTTGTGTCTCATTGTTCTTATTAAATAAAGTGTAAAACGTTCTTGTCCGTCTCGTGGGCTCTGTAGGGTCGCAATGACAAGAATGGCAAGAAGAAAACAGAAGCCGCAGCTGCAGCCCTGGAGGAGAGGGAAAAACCTTATGCCTGTGACAGTGAGTTGAAGTTTCCTTTGTAACCACTGTGTGTGTGTGTGTATTTGTTTTTATGCATGCCAGCGAGAGTGATTTTGTTTTTCCTCTTAAAATATTTGGAACTAAAGTTTGTCGACATTTAAAAAGTTGCTCGACTAGATGTGTTTTTTGTTTAGAATTTTCTTTTCCTGACATGACAGTTCGTGTGTGCTCTGTAACTTCTTTCTGCCTGTTACTCACTGCAAATGCTCACGTCACTATATCGTCCGCCTAAATTAACCATGTAATAAAAGATTTAACTGATATGAAGCCGTTGTGATGTGATAAGCTACGACTTGGGCCTTTTTGGACGGTAGTTAGAACTAGCTGCCATCACTATAACACTTTTGTATGACCGTGTGTGTGTGCATTAGTCTGCGGAAAGCGCTACAAGAACCGCCCTGGCCTGAGCTACCACTATACACACTCTCACCTGGCCGAGGAGGAGGGCGAGGACCGCGAGGAGATCGAGGCACCACCCACTCCTCGCCAGCCTGAGGAGCAGAAGAGTGAGTCACTCTCTAGTGCTGAGAGAGACGGAGAGAGAGGGGAGGGAGGTTGTGTTGCATGCTATGTAGCATGTGTGTGTTGGTTCAGGGGAAGTCTCTCTCTCATTCTTTTTTCCTGCCTTTTCAAATTTTCATGCTGATTTTGAATCCCAAGTTAGAGATCAGATTCAGATTCCTGGCATTTTTTTCAGCATATCATCCATCTTTTTTTTTTCTCCTCTACATATCCATCGCATTACTATTGTTTTCTTTTGTGTCCATGGCATCATGTTAGCAAACACATCCAACAAGTGCGTTTTGTCAGTTGTCACCCATTTCTTTAGTTTGGCTCATGATTCAGTACGTCATCAACCTATTTTAGATAGAGTGTTGATGGCAGACGGGACATGTGCAGGTTTGTACTTTTTATAATATATATTTGATTTGTTGTGTTATAAAACTAATAGATACCAGTTCTGATGATCATCTGGAAGAAGGGGAAGTTATTTACCTGGTCCTGCTCAATAGTTTAAAGTGACCGTCCTAATGTGCACTAAACCACGTCTTCGTTCATTCTCCTGCTCAGCCACTAAGAAAGGTCCCAATGGGCTGGCGCTGCCCAACGATTACTGTGACTTCTGCCTGGGAGACTCCACCCTTAACCAGAAGACCGGTCAATCGGAAGAGCTAGTGTCCTGCTCAGACTGTGGACGCTCAGGTATGAAGTCGTCACCCTCTTGGTGACTGCTGTTCGTGCTTTTGATCGTATTTCTGGTGTTGGATAGACCTAAAATATAAATAAATATAAAATATAAAAATAAATAAATATAAATTAAATACTTACTGCATATGATACTCTGGAACCTCGTGCATACCTCTCCGTCCTCCAGGCCACCCGACGTGCCTGCAGTTCACACCAGTGATGATGGCGGCTGTGAAGACTTACCGCTGGCAGTGCATCGAGTGCAAGTGCTGCAACGTTTGTGGCACCTCAGAGAATGATGTGAGCTGCTTTTACATTATTCCTCAGTGACTGCAAAGATCACGTGGTAGTGATCACAGTGCTACTAAAGAAACTGGAAATGAAGTTCTGTTTAGATTGTTTTCATTTCACAGAGAGATAAGTTCGGTCTCGTGTTGAGTGTCATGAAAAAAAGCAGGTTTAGATACATGGCAGTGTTAATGAAGTGCACGACATCAAACATGCATCATTTGACATTAGTGAGGAACTCTCACCTTTTCTGTCCATTCAGTTTCTCTCTTCTTGTCTCATCAGTAGACTGAACTTGATGTTATTGTTTTGTAGGACCAGCTGCTGTTCTGTGATGACTGTGATAGAGGTTACCACATGTATTGTCTAACTCCACCCATGACTGAACCCCCGGAGGGTAAGCTGGCACCAAAACAATTACTCAAGACAAAGAACAAACTTGAAGGACATGTACATGTTTTTCCACCGCATATCTTCACTATGTGCTGGGCTAAAGGTTGGTGACAGGAAGGTGACCTTCCCCCAGCCCATCGCTCAATGTCCCTTTTGTTGCACCTAACGACGTGGTCTGTGCCCTTATCCTCTATCACTTGTTTTGGGAACCATCAAAAATCTTTACAAGGTTGTGTGACCTTTATCACGTAAATACATGATTTAAATGCACACTGCAAATGAAGAACATAGTAAAAGTGCTCATTACAAAGAACAAGAGCCCAAGGTGATGTCTACAAATATCCACTATACAACAAAACAAATGATTATGACATGTTTTCCTACTTTTACGAGAGAAATCTATAAATTGATACCTGTTGTGACTTTTACAGAAAGACGAGTATAACACAGATCCAGTATTTCTACATCCTTCTTAATCTTTGTCTCGCTGTGATGTTGTGTATGTTCCAGGGAGCTGGAGCTGCCACCTGTGTCTGGCTCTGCTGAAGGACAAAGCTTCCATATACCAGCAGAACCAGAACTCTGGCCCAGAGTGACTTCACAGTAGCACGCCCTGCTCCCTCTACGCCAGGATCCCAACCTTGATCATCAGACCTCCTCTCACTTCAGAGCTTCAGGCTCTGTCAGGATGTAGCGGAGCCAGATTGCAGATCAGCTTTTAGAAGTCCTAGTATCTACGGTGTCAGTGGGGGGACTCAGAATCAAAACAGACCTCAGATCAGTCAACATGGGGATCAGAACATCACTACCAACTTGCCTGCAAGGTGCCAGAGGCCTGCCGGTCAACACGTACATATTGTTGCGTAGATACAGTTCACACACACTTTCCTGGACTGTCTCGATGGGAGCTCCCAGGAGCAAAGGATTAGCATCGCAGCTAACTATCTGCACCCTTTCACACTCAAGACACAGTGTGGACTATCAAGACAACTGTTTGTTTTTTTTTGCCAAATCATATATTTTTACTTCTGAAATGTGGGAGAGAAAAAAAACATCACCACAGATACAGTCAATGATTATTATTATTAATATTATTATTGCTATTGTTAAAGTGGACTTTTGTGGCATTTGTCTGTGTACTTTAGTCTGATCCATTGGAGCATTTATCTTTCAAAGACGTTTCCTTAAGGGGAGCTGGTCAGTGCCAAGGTTCATCATCACATGAAATACACATAACAACGACCCACAGAGCTTCTAAAACCACTAAAACCATCACGGGACAAACGTGGTCAAAACAACAAAGACAATGGCTTAGACTTGTTGAGCTGTTGGCACAAAACACCTGACCAAAACTAGCTTCTTTCTGCTAATTCTGTTACTAGATAGATCAGTTACTTTGACCAAACACTATCAGAAGAATGCACTGTAGGTTGGGCTCGTGAGACACAAAGTATTTCATTCTCAAAGCTAATGTTCCCCTATTTGAAGAAAAAAAAACCAACAATGACATGAAACTGACGGCAGTTCCCTATGTTCACCTGCTGTTAGTCTAACATGAAACTAGAAACCATAAAGGTGTGTCCTTATTGAAGATGTTTTGTGCAAGCTTGTTAGAAACCGTTTGGCAGCGACGTCGTCCATTGACATTTTGGACCAGCTGCTGCTGAACTGATGACACAGAATCATTCACAAACTTGTAGCTGCTTGTATAATATGTCTCACTGAAGCAGTTTTGCATGCAGATTGCACCTGTATGAATGCGCACACACATCATGTTTCATTTGTATTCTTTTTTTTACATTTTATATTACCTGATAATCCATTGGTATTGGGAGTTTTTTCTAGTAGAATTTTGTAAAGTTTATCGTATAGCAAACACTTCAAGTATATAGCTCCTAATGCATTATTCATGTACTGTATTGACCTTTTCTATTTTTGTTATGACTGTGACATGTTTGAATTTATTTGATTATTCTGATATGTCAAACCTCCATTATGAGTATTTGTAAAATGATGTACTTTGTTGTACTATTTTTATTTTTACATTTCTTTGGTATTGAAGCTGATTTAGCCTGACTGAAATAAAAATCAATTTGAATTATGTGTCCATTGTAATTGCTGTACATACATAGTAATTATCACCTTCATACAGATATTTAAAATAATGTGTACGTACAGTTTCATGGATCCATCCATCCATTTTCCTAACTACTTGTACTCTTTGCTGTTATTCTGGACAGGTCCATTGCTGGGCATATAACAGTCTTTCAGTTCAAACACGACTTTGACAGTACATCGGTCTATGTTAACAGCACACAGATTCAGTTCTTACTCATCCTTAAGTAACTTCTGTTGCACACAAGTTATGTAACATAAATTTAAACTTTGGTTTCATTGTGTCAGAGCTTCTTAAAGCTGAAAATGTTCATAGGTTTGTGTTTGTGTTTAGTTCTACAACCATACTACATAAAGAAATCTTTGACAGGTTTCATGTTTTAATAGTGAGCTGTTCCACTCTTAAATTTCAGACATGAATTCTTCCTGAAAATATTCGATGGAAATGTCCTTAAAATCAGAATGTGTCACATGAATGTTTTTGGGAGTTAGTATATTCTTTTATTAGAATTTTGCCAGGATTTTCAGTGCACATTAGTCTGTCTCACATAAATAAAACAGAAGATGTCACAGAACAACAAGTGTTTTATTACACTTCACAAACATTCAAAAACACCCTGTGACAAACAGTCTCCTTTGTCCCAGCACAAAAACAATACCTCTGTGCAGAGAAGCTTTTAGGAAAGGGGGGGCGGCACAAGTTATGTACAAGGCAAAGACAACAGTGGCTTAGTGCAATTATCTGGAGCATGATGAGCAGCCATGCATCGCTATTTACAGCTACAGACACAAAGGCATCATCAAAACCTCACATTAAATTTTACATAAATAACTACACAGACTGAGAAGCAACTCTTTAAATGTGCACATACGGTAGAATCATCTGATCATTGAGGTTACTTGTGGCAGTCATATACTAATAATAAGTAAACTAACTACACTTAATTTCCTTAAACAATGCTCTTAGTTTGAGAATATAAATATCAATACTGTTTAAATTTGTTGTAAGACATAGTGCACTATCAGTCTGACTTCACAAAATCTGGGCTGGAGGTGCTCAGTACAAAACTATGTAAAATACTCATTTATCAAAGGTAAACAATGTCACTTTCAGGCAGCCAGTGTCAAAGCAACGCTCCTCTAACCCACAGACACTTTGATATGAAATGAAAAGTCACCCGTCTGTACATCTGATTCATGGGGACGGTGGAAAACAGGTCAGATCAGAGTATCTAACTGTACGTGTCTTTTGTGTGGGGTGGGTGTGTTTGAGCGTGTGACCTCTACAACCTCTCGAAGCCAATGGAGCAGAGGAGGAAGATGGCATACAGCAGCACGAGACAGAGTCCCAGCCTGCGGTCCAGCCTCCAGTGGTTCAGATGCACACACAGGACCTGATGAGGGATGAACAGAGACACAGACAGTTCACCTTCCTGTAGCAGAGTCATAAATCTACTCTCGTATTTCCCACAGTGTGAAAACACAAACTGTGAACTACTTACAGTAAGTGTGACTGAAGCCAACAGCAGAATCACGGAGTACACCAGACCTTTGCTGTTGATTGTGACCTAAAACACACTGTAAGTAAAGCACTGAACACATCGAGTTCTCTTTGCTGAAGAATTTCATAATGTGCATCCTAGTTGTTGTTAATGCAACACACTTTAGTTTGGCAGAGAATACAGTGTCTGGCTCCGCTGGCTGGTTGTTATGTCTGTCTACCTTGACTACAGAGGGGATTAGAGGTTCTTTGATGAAAACAGAAGTCTTAAGCACCTAAAAACAACACTATCAGAGCAGTGACACTGAACCCAAACTGTACAGTTCTATCATTGTTCTGGTATAAATCAGTGGAGGCATGAGGCTACGGCTACCTGTCAAATCGTCAAACCAAAGGAATGCATCTTATGAACTAGGTCACTGGATGCTACAACAAAACGATTTATGTTACAGTTGCAGACGGGGAAAGTTCCCATCTCTCAACATGCACCATCAGGCGGATGTTGCTATGTTTCTGTACTGAAAAGAGAAAACCGTCGTTACCACTGATCCATAGCTGACTATCAGAGTCCTCAGCGCCCAGGGGAAGCCAAGGCCCAGCAGCACATCAAAGATGTTACTGCCAATGGAGTTGGAAACAGCCATGTCGCCTAGTCCTGCAACAAAAGCACAAGCAGCAGGTGAAATTCATGTGAAATACGCTTGTGTTACAGATGCTGTATCTATGTAGATGCACTGCCATGAGGCTGCATCCCAGATATCGTTCTGTGGTGTCATAAGTATTATTATGGGAGAGAAAAGCTAATTTTTACCTTGATTTTAATGTCTGATTCAGATTTTTCCATTTCATAAAATAAACAAAGGTCTTACACACACCCTGTCGAGCGACAATGAGGCTGGCCATACAGTCAGGGACACTTGTGCCAGCTGCCAGGAATGTGATGCCCATTAGGACATCTGGGATTCCAAGTGTGTAGCTGATTACGGTCACCTAGACAGAAGAGGAGTTGTTTGTGTGTGTTTTTTTCTGTGCGAGTGTCTGAACAGGAGCTTCTCTGCCTGTCTGTTTCGTACCATCCAGACCATGAGGTAGGAGAAGAGGGCTATCCAGAGTGTGGAGGCCAGGAAGGTGAGGAGGTACCAGCGTTGCCACCGCGGCAGGTTACAGTCAGGGATGGAGCAGTGAAGCAGAAAGCTCACGGGCCACGAGAGGAGCCACTTCAGACGCACACACCACCCATCTGAAACGGACACACACGCCCGTTTCCCCACAGGGCTCATTACAGATTCATCTGACCTTCTGCATCATTCATGCAGCGTGGCCTGGATGTGTCTTAGTGTCAACACTAACAGTAATTAGCTCAATGAATTATGCATCAGTCTGTTGTGTGAAGATCAGGTGAAGCGGGCGTTGTTTACTAAGGTAGTGATCAAGTGGCGCTTCCAGGTGTGAATGTGTAACAGTGGACGTTCCCGCGTTTTTTGATCACATGTAGAGACATTCCCAGTGCCGCACGCTAGCTCTCGTTTCACTTCAGCCGGCCAACCAGGCGTGAAGCAGCCGAGTATCGGAGTGATTGTGCAGCCAACAAGCAGCATATCTTCTTTTAACGGCAGTGAAAATAAGAATCTAAATGAATTCTAATGTTGAACTCACCTGGCAGGACAAACGGTTTGAAGGGAGAGTTCTCCTCCTGCCCTTCCTCCTGATCTTCCTCCTCCTCCTCTTCTTCTTTAGGCTGTGCCCCCCCGCATGTCTCTTCCCCGGTGTCTTTACTCCTCTCCCTCTCTCCCTCTAGTGGCTGTCTGTCTCCTTCTGTCACCGTCCTGTTCTCCCTCTCCCACAGCCCACTTGCACTCAAACCCTCCTCCCCTGAAGCTGCCCCCTCCTCATGCCCGACCTGAGCCCGAATCAGCCTCTGCCTCTGTGGGTGGAGAAGGAGCGGGATGCAGTCAGAGAAAAGACTAAAGGAAAAACTAAGCTGACATGAGCGACACTGCAGCAGCAGCGTGTGCGTGAGACTAAGAATATGAGAACGGGTAGGATGAGTGCTCAGGCACATTAACTGGAGGGGATTTGGAAAGCATTGATGGGTGGCATGGCAGAGAGCAGAGACCGCATTGGCAATCATACTGTAATTTGGAACTGTAAATGGCAAGCACACACGCCGAAGAGCGGAGAGAGTGAGGAGGCTGTGCCAGTACAGTTTACCTTCAGTTTGCTGGTTTGAATGCACCATGTAAGCTTTTATTCGACTTAGTCATTTTACCAGTATTAACTTGACAATGACATCTTGATGTTTGAAATGCTGAAGATGCACATTTAAATACCCACCAAACATTGGCATAGGTGAAAAAACCAGAATGGGAACTTGATGCTACGTTAAGGACGAGGGGGCGTGCAGTGTACCTCGTTGATGACCATGCGTCCTGCCATGCGCAGACGTGTGAAGGGGGGGAAATGCGGGGTGATGAGAAGGCGGAGGCTTGCCTCTGAGAAGGAGAGCTGGTGGGGGTGCAGGTTCATCAGCTCATCCACCATCACCACCCCTGAGTCTTGACCGGCTACCACACACGAGTCTGACGAAAAAGGAGAGAAGAAGAGGAGACAAATGTCCATCAAAGCGATCTAGTTCTGTTTAACCAAATCTACAGGGACAACTTAAACTGTGTCACTAGGTCTGTGGAACTCAGCTTAGAGACTTTCTGATGTTCTGGGTGTACATATGAACAACTACAAGCTCCTGCACCTGGCTTTAGCGGCACCATGTCGTTGTCACAGTCTCCGATGTTTCCAACGGCAGTCGTCCGCCGCAGACTGCTCAGACACGGCTGCCCTGCCCTGCTGCAGTGTCGCTCCACCAGGCTGCACAGAGATCTGTTGAACCTACACAGAGAAATGGCGTCTTTAATGGGTGTAGCACACGTGGTGGCCTGATACCAACAGAATGGAAATGTGACAGGAAGAGAAGGACACTCACTTCATGATAATTATGTAGAGTCCATACATAGTGATCAGAACGATGGTCTCCCACCTGACATGTGGTCAGAAACACACATTAATCACACTGATCCAAACAAGAGCACCGGATTATTTTAAATGTGTTACGTTCTTACCACACAACTTTATCATCATAGATCACCTGGAAATAAAATAAAAATACGCTTTAAAGCAACATCAAAATACTGGTTAGCTATACATGTACGAGTAGATCTGCTACTAAACAATATTTGTATTTTATTTTCTAATGGAAGATATATGATGTTTAAATATTTATAATAATTACCAAGACGCTGCAGTATAGAAATAGGAAAAATAAATCTGAGGTAGAACTAAACCACTTTGTGCTCTGAAAGAAAATTAACAGACCTTTTTAAAATGACCAGATTCACTGATTTTCCAAATACAACTTAAAAAAAAATAGAATTTGCAGAAAATGAAAAATAACAGAAAAGGTTCAGTGTTTTCAGATTTCAAATAATGCAAAAAACTAAAACAAACACTAACTAATACTACGTATCACTAATGTAATGTTTTAACTTAGGAGAAGTGTACAGTTCTATATTTGGTGGAAGAACCCTGATTTACAATCACAGCTTCCGTGCAGCGGTCTCTTTATTTTTCCCAGAGCCGTATTACAGTGTATGGTGTTTCAGATATATTAGTTGAGGAGATTCTCAATATTCCTGCTTCTATTAATGCATAAAGTGAAAAGAGCACAGTGTCCTGTGTGTGATTTCAATTTAGCCAGAGGTTTTCTCACCAGAATAAGCACCACTATGGACAAGATGTAGAAGACAGC
This sequence comes from Microctenopoma stevenorrisi, assembly GCA_032270685.1. Classification (NCBI taxonomy): domain Eukaryota; kingdom Metazoa; phylum Chordata; class Actinopteri; order Anabantiformes; family Anabantidae; genus Microctenopoma; species Microctenopoma stevenorrisi. The sequence goes on along the minus strand of JAUMTR010000002.1, from coordinate 11,752,312 downwards.
GTCACGGAACAGAGGCCACCAGCTCAGAGAGATGGTCTGGTAAACACACATAAGTTCATGTAAATTACTTTGCCTTACACTGAGTCACATTAATCCTGCGATGGCTGCATAAGTTGCAGAGGGTGTGTCAGTCGGTTGCTCTACCCGCATTAATAACTGACAAGATGCAATCAGGTGTGTGTGTGTGTGTACCTGTCCAGAGAAGATGCCACAGATGCCAATGATGACAAGGATGTTAAACACGGCTGATCCCACGATGGTTCCCACACCCACATCTCCCTTTGTGATAAACACCCCTGCACACACACACACACACACACACACACACACACAGGAAGGAGTCATAAATCAAATGCTGAAAATAATCGAATGTGACAGTATTGTGAAAGAAATTATAGATTGTATCTCAGTGCCAAAAATATTAAAGATATAAAGCTGATAGAGATAGAAATATATTTCTTTTCTCTGAACAAAAAAAATAAATCAGTTCATGAGAAAATAAATATCGTGGAATATTTAGGGATTATTCATTAAATAAGTTCACTTTTAATTTGAGAGCAGCACAGGTCACTTAAGGTTCACATATTACCTCACATATATCAGATGACATGCGCTTTGTGAAGGCATGTGAGTAAAGTTTCAGACGGTATCACCTCTGAACATCTAATCACCACATACCTGGGATTTTATTTACATAGAGACCAATCTCAGTGTGATTGACCTGGTTCCTGTCTAAGCAGACAGAACAGTTTGCTCTCACCTGTTCTGCAATGTTCAAATGTTGTGTTTTATGAAATGCTGTCAGTCCTATTCAGGGGATGAGACTGGATATGACGTGATATGATATGACTGCAGAGATTTTATCATGAATAAGTGATTGGAGAAGTGTCAAACCTACCAATCAAAGAGGTGAAGAGCTCAGGGGCAGAGCTGCCAGCTGCCATGAAAGTTGCCCCAGCAACATCCTGACTGAGCTGGAGGTTCTGCAGGACACAGGTACTGGACTTAATTTACAGATTTAAAAAAATATATAAATATTTGCAAATCACATTAAAAATATCTTCAGCTCATACCTCTGATATTTTTTCCAGAGATGGCACAAAGTAAACATCGCACACGATGGCCAGTGCACAAAACATGTAAATAGCCTGTAAAATGCAGGAGATTATTTAGCAGTCACATGACTAACAGTATATTTGCAGCGATTTGTGAGATTCATGCAACAAAACAAAGCTTCTTTCTTTATAAATTCTGATTTACAAATACTCACACAGAGAACATGAAGGAGTACTGCTCCTTGTCTCCTCTGGTCCTGAGTAAAGACGTCTTCAGGAAACTCGCTGATAGCTGCAGAAGAGATGGAGAGACAGGGGTTCAGTTTCATTCTGTCCACAAGCAATGAAGGCGTCCAACACGGCAAACTTTAGTGGTATAACATGTTCTTTTATTTCTTTTATGTTTATTTTTTTTGTATTTTAACAAAAACATCAGGACAGGATGTGTTATTTTCAGTCTTGGTGGTAGAAATGTGTCATTTTAGCACCTTCAGTTTCAGCCTGTGTGTGTTAAATGTTTTGGAAAACAGTGTTACAGTGGGCAGAACAAATGACAAAAACTGTAATGAAAAACAACCAACAGATTAATCAATAAGTAAAATAATATTTTTGTCCATCTATTCACCTCCAGTCACTTGTGTGTGTGCATGTGTAAAATATGTGCAGGACTTCATTGGATGTGTAATGTGGTTGTATCCCGTAGCAACAGAGACAGGGGCCAAGACAGATTGAGTTAAAGTGGTGTATCACTTCACATAGCTCCTACAGCGAGTTGAAACCGTCTCTCATCCTGTCGACATGAACATGTACATATTATTATTATTATTATTTATACTGACTCTATTTCCTCCTTCATCCAAAAACCTTCAAACCTTCCGTGGCATCTGATTTGACTGAGTTAGACACTGCGTCATAATCGCCGTCTTTCCAACGGCATTTCACCAGACTTCTCCGTTCTGCACAAGCTCGAGCAAGAATGAAGGTTATTATGACACTCTGCAAAAAGATTTTCTGATTTAGTTGTGAGTCAGAACTTCTCAGCTGAAGATGAAGGTCATAAACAGCCAAGTGAAACAAATATGACAAAAGTGGATGCGACCCTGCACGGAGACAACACAGGGGATTTAGAGGCTGAGATGCATCACATGTAGAGATGGAAACACAGATAACAATATGCTGTGACAACCTGTCGCACGGACATCCTGATCAAACCGTATGTTCGAATCATCAGAGCAGGATGACGATCTTGGTAGAAACATTGTGATTTGAAGAAAATTCCTTTCAGGCCCTGATGTTTCCTGAGGCAGTATATATTTTTTAATAGCTGCAAAACCTTTCCGTGTCAACATCAGAGTCTTATGCTTTGTGTTTCTCCCTGACAAACACTAGACAGACCAAGTGATGAGAGAGCTGCTGATGAGAGAATCATCAGCAGGTAATTACGACAGAGCGGAAAAGCTCCAAATGCACGTGGCATCTAACCACAAATTCAACATTCAGTTTCCTAGCAACTGGCCCTTCAAAGGCCTGTGTGTGTTTAAACATCTATGAGCAGAGTTTGAATAAATGAAGAATTAGATGAACTGGAGAGATAAATCAATGCATGGAGGAGGCAGACGTAAAGAGGTTCTTAAAGATGGAGCAGCAGCAGCAGCAGCACACTCTCTCCCTGTCTGTGCACACAAAGCCCACAGAGACTGGTGTTACTAAATTCATCACACATTCATTACTGCAGGAATATCCAAGCCCACGTTTAGATTTAGACCTGTAAATTACCTGCTTCCTAACATAGGTGACTGTTTTTATATAATTAAGATCATTTTCATTACCACGCACACGTATAAACAAGTGTCTCACCAGATCTAGAAATACTGTCAGTCTGGTTGGTGTCTTCTTTTTTCTGGACGAGTTCTCTCTTGGATAAGGAAACAACGCCATCCACAGTCGGTCCTTAAAAGATTGTCATATAAATACACACGAAACTGTTAACATGTGTTATTATACTGTGACCAGTGTGATTATAAAATAGTCAAATACACTATTTATAGTATTAGGATCACAGACTAGTAAATAACGCAATGTTCGCAGTTTGATAACGATGAAATCTTGACAGTTCTGAGTCGCGGGAGAAGCACCTGCCACATCACTGAAGTGGAAGATCCAGGCGGCTGCCAGCAGACCGACCCCACAGACGCAGAGCCGGAGGAGTCGCCTCGCCCGCCGCGGCGCCTCCATCCCTGCAGCCGCCGCGCTCCTGTCCTGTCCTCCGCTCAAAACATGTCTCCGGTCTCCGCTCCGGATTCAGCTGGCCTGTTGCTCTAGTTGGCTGCTTTACTCCTGGCTTTGGTCTCCATCCACGGCGCTGCGAGATGATGGTGATGTTCGGCCTGGCATCCGCATCTCAGCGTTCAGCTGCTAACTCAGCATCCGCGCCCGCGGGCTTCAGCTCCGGCAGAGACACAGCGCGCCGAGCATGAAGATAGGCGTCGCGTCACACCCTCACCACATCCTTACTGCCCTCGCTCCGACACTTCCTTCTGATGGGGGTGTTTTCGTGGGGTAAGTGTTAGTTCCTAAGACTTGGGGGCGGTGACGTCACGTCACGTGACCAAACAGGGCGTGCCCTTCTCCGCACCCAGCTCGGCAGGTGTCTCGCGGAGGTTTACAAACTTTTCTATGACATTTAAGGCACAACTTAGTGTAAAGATATTACTCTGTGCTCATTAACTAAACTGATGATGTTGAATAATAAAGTTGTTCTGAAAATAAAAGGCCCCAGAGAACACTAAGGTTAATTATGTGTGTTGTGTTTCCTTTCAACACACAAACAGTCCCGGGATGAATAAATTGTTCTACAAACAGTAAAAGACATTACACACAGTATAGTAGTTTCTATAGGCACAGGAAGGCTTTATGTAAGCTCTAAGATCAACTCTAAGATCTGTACTATAAAAACTAGACAACTTGCACAAACTGAAGCTGCTTGTCGTAATATCTTCTGTGGCTGTTTTGTTGAATTATAGACGTGTGTAGTTAGTTAGTTATCTGTACAAATAAGAATATCTGCCTTCAAACATCGACTTTTATTATCTGCTGTGTGGATAAACATTTGAACATCCCACAATCAGATCTGGAGGGGAGTATTATGGTCAAACAGGGGGTAAGGCTCCATAGTGCACTCTGAAGTAAGGCTGTAACATCAGACGTACACCTCTCCACAAGGTCCTGATGGAAAACAACTCGTGCTTTTCTGTACAGCTTCCTGAAGCCACACAGGCAAAAATAGTGAAAAGAAAGATGCAAAGTATAAATAGTCCAACTTTATAGATGGCTGTCTCCATGACACCTGCACACCTTAAAACAATGTGGAAACCAAAGGGATGATACCAAGTGAGAGAGAAACGGTGAGTAGAATTCAGTTTAAATCCTAGGAGTGATTCTGAGATGCTTGACAAATATAGGTGCAGAACTACTTTATGATGGGAAGCTGAAGTACCTTTTAGTCTGAGGATCCACTGAAGGATTCAGGAGCTCCTCATCATCGTTGTCTCCCTAAAAACACAGCACCACTAATCTGTCAAAAGTCCACCTGATGTACAGTAGCACTATAGTGACACAGGTACTCTCTGGCTGGTTGCTTATAGCAAAATCCTTTAATCAGTTACCTACAATTAGAAGGTTTTTTAAATGATGAATAGTGTACACACAGAAATCAGATAGAGGGAAGTTATACATGTCTTAGATCAGTGGAGTCTGATGCGCCGGTTTTCACTTGAGCAGAGGTGTCAAGCAGCTTGATTTCTTCTGCGAAAGACAGAGGGGGACGAGGCAGTCTTTCCGTTTGTCCCATTTGGTCATTCATAGCAAAGCTGGAAAGCAACACCAGACACAGATTACAGTCTGAATGCGTCTGAAACAGACGACTCAGATTCAGAAACAGCATTTTGTGTGCTACAATGAGGCCTCGTCCTGTCTGTCCTCCAACCGCTTCCTCAGCTCTTGATTCGTCAGCCTGAGTTCCTGGAGCAGAGAATCATGATGAGACAACAAAACAGCTGAGTGAATACTGAAAGTAAACATGAACAATGTTTGGTCTTTACTAGACCTTTTTTAATCCCCTAATTGGTTTAGTTTTAGTAAAAGCAGGTATATGTGTAATGACATCCACATTGGTCAAAATTACTATGACTGATGATTTTATGCATAAATACTTTTTCTCTTGTTAAGGTTTATTAGTTTTTATGTAATTTATATGATTTTAGAATAATAACAAGTTATAATAATAATAAGTTTATTTTAAAAAGCAATATTAATAGAATAAAACATATGTACCTTTATGAAGCTGGAAGATTCCTCTACTGTTTCCACCATGTACTTTAACTTCAAGTCTTTCTATGACCAAAAAATGTACGATAATCAAATAAGAAACCGATTTTGATGTTGAATTTAAAATACTGTATTTTTATGTTGTCGCTGCTCCTACCTGATAAATAATCTCATCTTTATCCTGCAGCACTAACTGAGCTTCCTCCATTTTTTTCTAAAAAAAACCCACATGAAATAAACAAATCAATAATAGTGACTAATTATAATGACTAACAAACAGATGTTGCCTGGATAAAGACGGAAACTAAACATCTCCAAGTTGAATCTCTGGTGTTACCTCCAGGGTCTGAATTGCAGCCTTGAACATGCTTAAATTAACCATGTCCTGCTCTCTCTCTTGCTGGAGGCTCTTGAGCTGAAAAGGTCAAAATGACAATTAAATGTAAAAATTTTACTCTAATGTATGCACTGATTTTATCCACAACATGATGTTAGTACAGAGTTGGTGAGAAGACCGAGAGCCATCGGCACAATCCCAGAATGTGATTCTGTAGGATGACTAGCTACTTGACCCATTGCTGCAGTTTATGACAGGTTAAGGTTGTTGTGTGAAAGATAAAAAACACCGAACCTCTGCTCTAAGTTTCTTTGTTTGTTCCTCCATCATGATATATTCCTCCTCCTGCACAAAAACTCAAATTAGGTTATCTGAAAATACTCACAATGTTAATTCCTAGTCTACTTGTTTGTCTACCAGAAATCACTATATGTACAATAATATTTTGGAAAGGAATTATCTCGTTTCTCAGCAAAAGTTGTACAAAATGGCCTGAAGACTAACATGGCCTGTAAACCAGAACATCATCCTACAACCTGGATCAAACAGCAAAAAAACACACATTGCATCCGAATATATTAATTCATTTTATTAATTATATTAAGTAATTTGAATATGCAAGTTGACCACAAATATATAGAATAATAAAGCAACATAAGACCAGATTAAAGATGTAGCTTGGGTTGATAATGTGATTTAGTCCAACTGGATGACAAGTGTGTTGCGGGGTAGTTTGAAGTTTAAAATTTAGTCAACCTAATTTACTGTTACAGATGATCAACAATCACATTCACAAAATCATTTAGTCAGTCCTACAATGTAACACCATATTATTTTTAAATACTCACCAATCTCTGAATGTTTTTTCTGTTGCATTTCGTTACGTAAAAGTCATTGGCTAAGGAGGACCCACAAGACTCTGCTTCAAGCTGCTGTGCTGCACAGATGGTCTTCTCCAGGCTGACAAAAAGACACAATGTGTTGAATAACCAGAGTATTTAAACACAGATTCAAATCCACTATGCAAAAAGGAAACTATGATCACACATAAGAAACATAATGAAGAATAATTCTGTAGTAACAGTCAGGTATAGGTTGAAAACCACAGGCTCATTGTGTTGTTACAACCATAATGATGGACGTTATCATGTTGTTGTTTATGTTTGTGTTTTTTTTAGTTGTTATTTCTATATTATTTATTGTTGGTGCTATTTATGGTTGTGGGTCTTCTAATTTTTCTATATTGAGAGCGGCTGTATTTATGGCAAACAATTTCCCTCTGGGATTAATAAAGTGTTTTGAATCTTGAATCTTGAATCTTGAATTGAAGACAGCATAGAGATCCAATACAATGAATATGGTAAAACAGGCTTGCAGTTTAATGTTTAGACAGACAGTACATGGACTCGTCTGTGTAACATGTGACTAGTTACGCTTTCACTTGTTTGGTGAGGGCAGCATTCTCTGAGCGCAGTGCTGCCATATCCTCATCTGCAACATCCAGCCATTGTCTCATCTCAGCATTCAGGTCCCTTAGCTGGTTCTGGCTGTATTCCAGCTCAGCTATTATGTCAAGCATTTCCTTAGGTGTCCTACACATAAACACAGAAGAAAAAAAGCTTTCATATATTGCTGCTAAGTGAGCACAAACTGTTTTTCCTGGGTGCGTTTATACAGTGAATACTCACATGTTTTCTTCTGTGACATCCATCCTTCTGCTTTATTCGTCCCTCGTCCTGCTGGTGATCCACCACAACTGCAATCACATACTCAGCTATGAGGTCATATCCAGAGATCAATTTAACTAAATCAACTGAACCTTACAGCAACACAACATTAAGCACAGTGTAATACTACTAGTTATGGTCACACTGAAGTTAAAGTAGTAGTAGTAATTAATAATCATTATACACCACCTGGTTTTGGATGAGCAGCAGAATTTAGCCTGTGATATTACCAGCAATTCAACAACCAATAAGTAGAGCATTAATAAAAATGTAATGTTTAGATAATTATAGTTAACTTCAACATGTATGCTACTGGTTTCCACATGTATCAACTCTCTGGGTGGACTCACAGCCAGCCAACATTGTTAACATGCAACTAAAATGATGTTAGGAGCTATGTGAGACGGTAATGCTAATCATATCGTAACAAATGTTCTGAGAAACATGTTATTTGCATTTTGACTGTCTAAACGCCAACGTTAGCTACCACTAGGTGACGTTTAGCATTAACCTCAGACTCAACGATAAATTGAGCAAACATTACTATACTGCATAGACAAATATATTGTTATTTATACTCATATATATGTCTAAAAAACAAACAAACAAAAGTCTTACAAGCAAGTGAATCCCAATGAATATGATTTTAACCACCAGCTGCCCCGCGGAGCCCAGACAGCCTACGGGCTACTACGCACCTGGTGGTTAGCATCAGTTAGCTACGTTTAGAAGCTAACGGCTACAACTATCGTCAGGATGGTTTCAAAAACTATGTAGTTCCCACTCAGGTCACGTTTCTATTACCTTACAGCTAGTGTGAGCACCTTTCTTTATTATTATAAAACATTATCATCGGTTTTCCAGCATTTTAACCAGTGCGCGAGTGTTTTTAAACATGAAAAGGGCAGAACACAATTTTCAAACCCAGATTTAATTTTTTAAATAATTATTACAACTTACAAGATAACAAAATAGTTCCACACTTCCCTTCATGGGATTTCCTTAAGCACTTAAAAAACAAAACCACACAATAAATGATCCGTGTAAAATTGTACACACACACAAAAAAAACATAGAATAAAGCTGACATTTGTATTCAGCAAAACAATTATCAACATGTAAACAATATTTTTGATTTTAATGTAAATTATAGTGTAAGAAAAGGAGGCACTTGTCAAAATAAAGGATTGCAAGATTCACTGTGTTTTAAGGCAAATAGAATTAAAATTACACGATACATAACACTGCAAAGGAGAAGATAAAATAACAAGTTCGCCTCACACACCAAATATATAATTTGAGAAAATAGTGTGGGTATACTAACCTGTGTACTAATGGCAAATTATTAGAATTTGGGACACAACTTCGTATTTGCAGACATCATGTTATACACTGCAGATTCAGTTTGTTTGCAGTAGTCCCTGACTCAGTAAAACAAGAAGGCAGATTCAAATTACATCTACAGGTAGATTTTAAATACTGTATTCACTAAACACCTTTACATTAGTCTGTGAACAGCCACACGAGATGTTAAGACATCACTAGTAACACAGTAAACCAGTGCTTTACTGTCTGTCTGATTGCAACAATATCCAGTTATCAGTGCAATAAATCCAACTGTAGTTCAGGAGTGGATGTAGAGAAGTGGAAAGCACAAGCACATCACGATCAGAGCAACAGACATGAGATGAATGGCTGTGTACTTTATTACCCTACAGTACAAGCCAAATTAGTTTCATCTTCATATTTAGGCAGATCAAGTCCTGTTAACTAGTCACAAATTCCTACACGACCACTTCCCAAGAGTCATAATCAGCATCTGAGAAAGTCTCTTAACAAGCATTTATACATTTTTCATGGTCAGCAAAATACATTCTTGTTTCAGTGTTTACATACATTTTCAAACTAACACTGCTAATTTCTGCCTCAGTGAGGGCACAGATAACCAGTCAGTCACAGTCAATGTATCTTTCAAAGTAGGCCAATAATTTCTTCCCCCCAGCACAGAAAAATACTACAGAGAAGATACTGGTAGTTGTGGAGTCCTACCCGGCATCAACCTTAGCAACCACACACTATTCTAGCTTCTTCCCATCCCAAGCTACCTCTTCTTGAAGTGAGGTGACCTCCATCCTGCCTCTCCCCATTAACAATAACCATCACCACTAAAGTAAAGATGCACAGCCTGTTAAAATTCAGATTTTCAGCTGCTACCGGGTGGGTTCCAGTGATCCTGTGACCTGGAAGTTCATCCCATCTCCAGGTAGAGGTGATGGGATTAGTGGGCAGAGCCAGCACAGGTACCAGCGAATGCCCAAAGCATGACGCATATTGCCCAGAAGTCCGAGGTTGTAGGGCCGGCGGGATGAGTACCACTCCCTGGTGGTCTGTCCCCGGAACAGCAGGAAGAGGTGGAAGAAGAAGAAGGCGGATACCAGAAGAAATCCCACCACACACGTGTCTGCAATGAAGGCAAATGCAAAGGCCCGTGCAGAGACCTGGCCTAGGACACACAGAAGAGACACGGTCAGTAATGACAGTCCTGACTTTTCTATACATTTCATTCTACCCACGTATGTGTTCAGTGTGCTTATAAAGAATAACACGGTTACAATAGTTAGATAGAATATGACATTCGATCCTACCTGAAACTAACATGATCCAGGGTATGAGCAGCAGCAGGATGCTGTGCATCGTCACTCCCTCCTTTAGTATGACAATGAAAACCTCCGCGTTCATCAGTGTGGCGTACAGGAGCCCAGACCACATGAATAATAAGCAGCTCAGGAAGAAACGGTAGTTACGGAAACCAACGCACTGGCCGAAAAAGACACAGTGGTGATCCCGCCGCAGCACGCACACCTTGCAGTCGTAGCAGTGAGAACAGCGTGGAGGAGTGTGTGTCTCACATGTATAACAGTACCTGTGTGGCAGAAGAGAGAATACTAATATTTATGTTCAGAGTAACATGTTGCAAACTCCTTAATCGAGTTATGTCTTCTGACGTTGGAAATGTTGCATTCATAATCATAATCACAATTTTCCACAATCACATTTGTAACACACATTGAGTGTCCAGAGACTTTAGGGCTTAGAGTCTAATGTATGTTCAAGGAACGAGGTGACGAAGACTCCATAATGCTAAAATCTCTTTCCTTACCTCCATCCCTGGCCCATGCCCTCTCCACCCAGGAACACTCCCTTAATGCTAGGACTGGTTCTAAGAAAGAGCAGGGCGTTCCAGCAGATGTTACCCAGCAAGAAGTACTGGCCCAGCAGGTGGATCATCTTCCACCATGAGGACCACACCGTCTTTTTCTGGTCCGCTTCCAGCGGAGCTTCAACCAGGACCAGGTAGCTCACCTCCCCGGTGATGGAGAAAACCAGGAAGGTGTTGAGAGCCACGGGGAGGTGGCGACACACCCTGTCCACTCTAAAAAACATTTTACTGGCGAAACTGGTCATGTTTCCTGTGGTTTCCAGTGTCTGACTTACCGCTCAAAGCGCAACGAACCGTCTGTTAGCTTACTTATAACCGCTCCATTAGCTTTCTAACCGACGTTAAATCAACCGCATTATAAACCAAACATCTTTGTGACAAATTAAGGTTATCTACGAGTTTAAATGCGGTGCTGTGGATCTCTACACACCCATTTCTTTACTACGATCTTCTGACACTTGACTGAAGCGAGCCTTCTGCTGAAGGCTGCCACACAAAAACATGTCCGTAGTGCTACAAGAAGCTTTGGTTCCGCTTGTAAAGCGATAAAACGAAACACTGACAGAGGAAACGTAGAAGCACGTACGATGCGATCATGGTTCTAGTTTATGAAATGTGACAATTTGCCTCAATAAAAAAACAAGCATGGTCACTTTTACACGGACATTAACTGCTTTATTTTCAGATGTATTACAAACTAAACAATAAATGTATTAAAAAAGAAGTAGGAGACACACAGTGAATGAATGAAAAAAAAATTGCACTATTATATTAAACAAAATAAATAAATATATATATATATATATATAATATAATTATAATATATAATATAATTAGAAATTAGACTTCAAGAAATTACAACACTAAAATGCTATGCACACACTAATGCACCAGTAATTATTTCATATTATATATTATATTACAGTAACTAGATTATCTGTACCTTTATCTTGTTTTGTTTTATACTCTTTGTTACCTGTATGGAGCTGTGGTAATGCACAGATTTTCCCACTGTGGGATTAATAAAGTCCTGTCTTATCTTAATAAATACTCAATTCAGTGCTTTTTTGTTTGCTCATTTTAAAATAATATTTTCACAGTAAGTAAGTATTATAAGCATAAGGGAGAGCATCCTCAAAAGGCAAGACAATGCATTCCTTACAGAAAATATGTATAAATTAACATTAAATATGTTGCAATATTATGTGTCATAATAACTGATCAATGTGTTTTTTACTACTCTTACGTGGATGTTTCTTCAACTTTAGTTTCAATGACTGTGTGGCCTTTTAAGCACGTCATACTATTCAACCACATCCATGTGTGGATTGGCAGCATATTTCTGGTCCCTCCCCTAAAGCTCAGACCTTAATCCCTGATAATCTCAGCATCCACCGAAAGCCTGCAGTAATGGCAGCACCAAAGGAGAATTTGATGTCTCTTGGACAGCTGATCGGCATAGAAAGGAACACTTTCACAAAACAAACAGATGACTGTGTAAAAAATAGGTAAGATCCCTGAATGATGCCATGGAGTGTGCGTGGACTTGTGAACCCTGAATTTGGAGATTAAGGTTCTTAAAGCTACATAGGAATCATTTATCAAACACAGTAGTTTTAGTCACTCACACATGTGAGAGACAAATGTTTTATCAGCAGTAAAGATTCATTTCAGGGCTGAGTGTGATGGATTGGTAGCGCGTTGCTACTAAGATTCTGTATTTTAACACATGCTGTTTCACTTACATTGTCAACAGGCCGGTGCCGTTACAAGCTGACCTCTCAAGTTTTCACAGCCACCAACATTTGTAAGTGCACAAACAAAAAGTAGCACGATTCCTACACTGTGCAATGTTGTGTTATTATATTTATTAAAAAATAGTCTGTGTGTGTGTGTTACCAGCAGCAGAGCAACACAACTGCAGCAGTACTGGCAGGAGCTGAAAGACCGGGAACTTAGAGCACAACAACACAATAGGGAGCTTCTGCTGCAGTTTGAGAAAGCACAGGACTCACTGAAAGAGATGTTGGCCCACAATGCTACCATGAAAACTATTCGGGTGCGCGCGCGCGCACACACACACATTCACACACACGGTTTAGCAAGTAGTTCAGGAAAATAATTTTGGCTGCTATATTGGCTTCACCAAACACTCACCCTTCTCTTCTTTGCTTTGCTCTTACCTCTGTGAAGCTCTAGTGCTGAAACTTCTTGACCTTTTACCCCTGCAGATGGAGTATGAACGCTACCTTGGAGAGAGGTCCCCCCACTGGCAGCCGCAGCAAGTCAAGGAGAAAACACAGCTCGCTCAGAGGACGGTGAGAGTACAGGTGTCCATCATACATTTTGTCTGAACTACTGTCAGTACCGATATGAAAAACAATTGCTTCAACAGAGGATGGAGGAATGTTTGAGACCATTCACAAAGACTAAGGGCGAAAAACGAGCGACCAAGTTCTCTGAAGATCAATATTCATATTCCAAAGGTTTGTTCCAGTTCTTGCTAATTAAAAAATAGTCATGTTTATAGTTAGTTTTTGGATTTTTTTTAGGAAATCAGGGAATTTGATACATCTAAAAAGTTAAAAAAATGTTTGCGTCACATCACATGTATCACACAATAGGGTTTATTTACTGTATTACGTCTCTCTTTGCAGGCCATACAAAAAAGGAACAGGAAGCTGCTACAACTCAAGAATACAACGGTCAAAACATCCACTCAGACTACAACCAAGATGGCTCCTCTTTTTTCCCTTACATACAGTCTTCCTGGCTGACACACCCTCAATCCCAGACATCAAACATTCCCATGAGAATGTCCTGTCAACCTCAGAGTTCCTCTTATACCCCTCGGACTTTCCTCCCACATCCTCATCCATTCATGCTCAATCGCTTCCCCTCTACGCCCAGTCACCATCACCCCTGGCCGAGGCAGGATCCACTTGGTTGGTCTTTACTGCAGGCTGATTTCTGGGCTGCAGGTGCAGCTGGACTCCCTCCGGGCTCTGAAGCTCCGTGGGGTCAGGTCTACACTGAGGAGCCTCCTCCTGAATCCAGGGTTTCACAGGTCGTGGCATTGGAGGGTGAAAAAAGCAGAGCACCAAGCTCTAAGAGTGAGAGAGGCAGTGGAAGCAGGAGCGGTTGTTCGTCCCAGGAGCTGGACATTAAACCAGGTGGGATTGGACAAAGAATACCTGCGTCACTGTTTGAATGTACAAACGTTTCACTTCTTGCTTGTATGTATTGCCTGTAGTTCGTTTGTCCAGTGGTCACGCAGAGAGCAGCGAGAGTGGCAGGGATTCCAGTCAGGTGACCAGAGAGAAGAGGAAGAAGAAGGAGAGGAGAGGAAGATTACAGTGCACCTCCTCGGAGAAAGAAAGGAACAGCTCTCAGATGTAAGGAAATATTTCCATTATAGAATTTACCTTGTGGAGCAAATAATTTACCTTTGCGTCCTTCCTAACTTATGTCTTTTGTACAACACCACAACCTATTGTACTTCAGATTCAGAATTGACATCGGATCAGATCAAGTATAAAACACTGAGTTTTATTATCTGGTCTAGGTTGACTCAAATTTTAACTAATGATTTTCTACCATCTTCCCTTTTGCGCATGTTTCGTTCAGGTCCTCCCGAGCCAGCGCCATTATCATTTCCTCGGTTGCAGCTGTCCAAAGCTGTGAAAGTGATGCCTCTACAGGCAAATGCCTCACAGGTGGATGTAAGAAGAGGTGGAGAAGTGGTGGAAGAGTCACTCAATCACCAAGGACAGAAAACGTGGCAAAGGAAAGAACCAGGAGCAAAAAAGAGGATTCTGGGTGTCAGAAAGAAACGAGCGAGTGTGCTAGAGGTAAATCAGGAAACCACATGGAGGGATCCACAAGTGAAAAGGCAGGAACTCAAACTGCTGACGACAAATCAGAGACACGAAGAGAAGATTTAGGAGGCATTAGTTTACAGCCTGGAGATGAGAAAGAAGAGGAGATTAGTAGCTCTGAGAAAAGCGGCGCAGAAGAAGACGTTGAGGAAGACGGGAACGAGAACCATCTGGGATGTGAAGATAATGATGAAGAAAAAGATGACAAACAGGAGCAAGCTGGGGAGGAGGAGAATGCTGATTCTGATGAACAGGCAGACAGCCTGAGAGAGCAAAAAGATGATGAGGAAGATCACGAGGAAACAGCTGAGGAAGAGGAGGAGACAGGATCAGAGGAAGGGAAGAAAGACCAGGAATGCAAGGACGACCAGAAGAATGAAAACTGTGGGAAGACACGTTCTGCCTGCTCTCAGGATAAAGAGGTGGAGGATGAGAGCGGACAAGAGGACGTGACAGAGGATGAGGAGGAGACTGAAGAGGAGCAGAGGAGTGACAAAGGTGAACCAGAGGAGCAAAGCAATTCAGAGGATAGCATCATCTCTCCACAGGCAAACAGGTAAGCTGATAAAGTGACCTCCTTTCTAAACCCCTGAGCTAAACTGACCCCGTCTCTGATCTGAAAGGACACGTATCCCGGAGGAAGCAGCTGAAGATGAGGACAACGAGAAGGAGGGGAGTAAAACGGTCTCCGACGGCGACGACTCGCATGACTTCAGCGAGGACGATATAGAGAACCTTCTTGCACCTCAAAAACAAACGAAGGAGAAAGAGTGAGTGAACGTTTTACTTCTCTGATCACAAACCACGGCTGAGTTCACGCTTCTCACATTTAATCGTTTTCAGAGAAGAGGACATGAAGGCTGCTGAGAAACCCAAAGGTACAGTGTCACTCACTGAAGTGACATTACAAAAAAAAGTATTTAACACGTTGGCTGGAAAATTTGATTCGATTTTCTCTGCTGCAGTTTGTGACATGAAGATTTTTCAAGTGGACGACGACAGGTCAACAAAGACGGACAACAAGAGTGACTCTGATAAGTTTGATCACTTTTACGATTAAACTCGTTGCTGATGACATCACTCATCTAAGGAGTAAACCCCCCCCCCCATTCAGCAGGAATAAGGTATAATATTAAAAGATAAAGAAGAAAAACTGATTCATTTATTGACTGAAATCTGAAGTACAAAACAAACGGGATTTTACAGAAGGTTTATTTGTCTTCCAACTTGGATCACTTCATTTAAGTTTGTGTGTGTATCCTAAACTACGGGACAGAGATGAGGAAGTAAGTGGGAAAGCAAACAATAGTATAAACAGTGACAATCATTTACTGGAAAGATCAGAATGACTCATTTTCCACCAAAGCACGGCCCTCAGTCGAAACGGTCACATAAAAATAAAACAAGACGCTTTCAACAGTACAGTGAGCATTTTTTTTACATTTTGTACATCAGCTCCTAAAGCTGCTGACCCTGGTCACTTCTCTAAGTCTTTTGTTCCCGTTAGATTTTAACCACCTGAGCAGCCAGAAAGGGGCTTTCTCTCTTTCCGTCTTCTGAGGAAGAGCTGCGCTGAATCATCAGCCTACTGTAGGTCCCACCCACCTGGCCTTTAGTCAGACGACCGGGATTGACACAGACGCAGCCGACCACATCCTGAGGACGGGAGGAGTGGACATTCTTAGAAAAGCATAGACATATGGTTCCCTCGCTGCACGTGTAAATGAATCACTGAGAAATGTAGGGTGAAGTCTGTACCTTTATAAAGTAGCGCAGCTCAGAGGGAACGATGAGAACATCAGGAGTGAGCGGCATGTGACCGAAGCTTTGAAACTTCTCATAATCCATGTTAACCTCCTCCACGGGGGGGTACAGTGGGTAGTAGCTGAAAGTTGTGACAGAAATACAAGCATGGTTAATGCTGTGCAACTTCACAGAAACAACAGGTGACTTTGTTCAGGACTCCTACCTCCTCTGGGTGAGCATGTGTTTCAGTATACGTGAGAATCTGTCCGATCCAGTGCCACTGCAACCAAAGGTGATACTGTTTTAAACCAAAGGATGACCTCATACCGCAAACCAGGAAAATCTAGAGCTAAAGCTGATTCAGATTGAAAATGTTTTAACTTAAACAATTCTGCAATTTTTTTTCCCATATATGATAATTTTAGATCTAAAATCTTTTGAATATACTGAAATAATTTTGATGATCTGAATCATTTAAATACGATAAATATGCTAGTATCACACTAGTAGGAGCTGAAGA
The DNA here is from genome assembly GCA_032270685.1 of Microctenopoma stevenorrisi. Classification (NCBI taxonomy): domain Eukaryota; kingdom Metazoa; phylum Chordata; class Actinopteri; order Anabantiformes; family Anabantidae; genus Microctenopoma; species Microctenopoma stevenorrisi. The sequence goes on along the minus strand of JAUMTR010000002.1, from coordinate 11,735,503 downwards.
AGGGGAAGAGCACAGCACTGTGAAATGTTCTGTTTTAAGTGACAGCACAGGCAACTGAGTCGCGGTTCTCACCAGCTGATCTCTTCTGCACCCATGTGGAACAGAATGTCAGTGGACGTCAAGCCAAACGTCACGCCGTCGATCAGCAGGGTGCAGGGGTCAGGGACCAGGGTGACACGCTGTGGAGCATAAAGACAAACAACACTGATCGTGACGGTGCAGACGTAACTGAACAGATGCTTTTTAAATACTCGATATGAACCTTGTACACCAAGTCAAACCACTGGGAATTTATTTAGGTCTTTGCGTGTCTGACCTGGGCCTGGTCCTTAGCGAGGCTTGGTAGGGTGAAGGGAGGCTGTGGGTAGATGAAATGGTGGTGGATGTCTCTCTGGGAGGGCACAAATACTAGACGACAGCCAACGCTGGATAAAAGAAATCAGTTTCTGATAAGCACACACCACACGGTACAGCATCATAAGGATCATAAAGGTGTTGTGGTGCAGTGGGGATGGGAGACGTACCTTTTGGTTCCATCCACGATACTTTCAACACACCTTGAGAAAATGGCCTCAAATGTCTCAGTCACCTGAGCTTTCTGTGAAACATATTCAATATGTTGTAATGGTTACGATCTTTTTTAAAATTAAATGAAGAATGAGTTCCTGGAGAGGAGGGGATGTGTGAGTAAAGCCCACATCCATCAATAAACCTACCTCAATGTGTTCATGTTTGGAATCCACAAAAGGTCCAAGCTGAAGGGAACAAAGGGGAAAATTAGCCATAACTTTACCTACCACCTGAACTACAGACAGAGGCATGTCTGTTACCTGTGTTTAAGAAATATAGACTGTAATGGAGCAACAACTGTACCAGCAGGCAGACATCGGGTCGATCCCTGACAATGACACTGATCAAGTCCAGCAGAGGGTCAAAGGTCAGGCCATCAGAGGGAGTGTATGGTCCACAGGCCACGAGAACATTCAACGGCTCTGCCATCACATGAGGAATGTGTGATTATTCGTGTGAAGGAGACCACGACACACAAACATTTACACAGGACAAACACACAAGTTTATTTTCTCAGTAAAGGATCTAAGAACAGACACATATTCATTACAACACTAGACTGAGCGAAAGCATCACAGACACCAGACGTCATGTCATAGTTACCTTCATCCATCTCCATCTTCGTCTCAGAAGTGTAGAAAGGAAGAGGAGTGGCCTAGAAAACCCCAGACAGATCTACATGTTACGATACATGTTACAAATACTGCTTTTTAAAAGGCTGAATCTCCGGCTCTTTCTGACCTCATACAGTTTGGAAGCCATCAGTTTTCTTCCAGTTGTGTTCATCCCCTCCATCACCACCACCTGTTAAAGAGGACAGACGTGGGTGAACTCTGGCATGTGGTCATACATTCTTAAGTGAGAGTTGTTTAGTAGATGTCAGAGTTCTCGGTCAGACACTGGAGGAGTCTCCTCCCCAGGTCCTTGGCAAGCTCTTTTACTCTTGGTGGCCATATAACCTCCTGCACACAAACTTCAGTGCAGAGGCAAAGGAATCCACCGCTCAATGTGTGTCGTTAACTAATAGCAGAAAGGGGGCCAGAGTTGACCAGCGTTGGTCAATCTGCAGAGACACGAAGTCTCCTTCTCCTCCGTCTGCTCACCTGACCAGGAAACAGTGAGTACTCTTTGAGCTCTGATAGATCAAGAGGTACTTGCTGTCCACCTTGTTCCGGTCCTGCCTCCAACAAAACCGACTGCGCGTTCAGTTTTCCATTACTGTCACAGCAAACCTGCCCCAACACTGTTATACGGTCCTGTACACGTGATGAGATAAAAACAATTCACACAAAGAATTCAGCTCATTCCAATATACAAAGTTCGCCTGTCCCACGTTTATGATTAAAATGCCATCATTATACATGTTACATCTAAAAACAATTAAGGATTTGAATTTCAAGCATTTTCCAGATTTTCTACAACAGGAGCACAACTGTACCTGAGCAGGTAAAGAAACAGGAGAGAACTCGTCAAAGTTAAAATGAGACCTGAGGCTCTCCCCAAACTCCTCGATCTTCTCTGTCAAGACTGGGAAACAGATATGAACTAAGTTAATACTTTTATATGTATGTTTTCTAGCATTAATACACAGATTGAGGCCGTCGCTTTGAGAGCGTGACCGCACAGCTACGTACCATTTCGAACATCACGCAACCTCTGGAACATGTACTTGTAGCTGCTTCGCAGGGAGTCTTCATGACCTTCCAGCAGCTCTAGCTGGACGCCTATAGCTGGAGTCTTCCTGCCAACCCAGCGAGTGCCCTGCACAGTTCCAAATGTAGCTACCACCTCCCCTTTTCCTCCTCTCTGGCTGTACTTCTGTGATGGAGTTGCACTTCAGCGAGAGACAGAAAGATAAAAAAGAATCAGACAACAGTACAAAGCAGTACAGATTTTTAACAAGTGTTATTAGAGAAGTAAAAAGTTATATATATGCAATGTTTTACTGTAATAGCAAAAAAGTTGTGTCAACTTTATTTTATATTCATTATTGTTACACATGTACAGGGTATAACTGTTTCTGTTCAGCCATTAATGAGCACATAGTTAAATGCATATCAGAAACTTAACATCAATCTAACAAAAAGCAGGCCAATTAAAATAAATCATAGCAATAGCGTAGCATTCTTACTGTGCTGCTCAGTACCTGGGGGAGAAGCTGGCAGGAGACAGCAGCAGGCCGGGGCTGGCCTTTAGAGCTGCGCTTCTCTTTGAATGAGGATGTTCTGGGGTGGTCAGTGCTCGTTTCTGCCCTGAGCCCTGCAGACACACAAGAAAACATATTCAGAGCTGATAACGCCATCTTTGTTTGTTTATATAAAGCCTAAACACACCGTAGGTCCAGCTAACAATCCACTATAACTCATCTTAGCTTTTAAAACGGGGCATAATCAGAAATTAAATGTCACATTTACCTTTGCAGGAGTAGAGTAGGAATCTAGTAAATTCTCTTCCTCTTCCTCAGCTTTGATTCTGAATAAATATTATGAAGGACTGAAACGCAAAAGAAACACAACACTGGCAGCAAAAGGAGAAGCTGCTAGATGAAAAATTTTGTTTTCTTCTTCCGTCTGTGGGATTATAGTGAAGGATACAAGTCCTGCAGTGAGTGGATGTCTCTAGTTCTGTTATGAGTATCTTCTTTTCGGGAGCTTTGCTTTGACTTATTTTTCTTGTTTAACACCTGCAAAGAAAAACAGTAAATACAAACTGGTTTCCTGTCTTGTGATGATGTCACTAAAGTGACAGTGGTTAGAGATATTGCAAGCAATGATATCACAAATACATCCCAGACAAAACACAGTCAGACTGGTCATAAAATATGGTTACTTTAATCACTAGAAAATACTAACATGGTGAATATGAGCTCCTTACCTCGTGTTCAAATTGTTCCAGGGTGTCCATGTTGAGTTTTATTCCATTTTTTGTGGTACTGTAGGCGACCCACTCCAACACCATCTCATCTGCCTGTATTCTGTTACAAATACACTGCTCGACCACTGAGGGATCGAGGAGGTAAAGGAAGGAAGCAGGCATACGTGTGAGTTAAACAGCAGATACCTGTGACAGGCTCTACCCCAAAACTATCAAAACGTTTCAAAAGCAAAGGGTGGTCACACAAAATACTGCTTTCCCTCGGTACCTTTCCAACGCATTGACTAGTTAGTATGGTAGCTGTTGAGGTACAAGTATTGTTATCTGCGTTGCATGAAAAAGAAGCACTACTAGCTGACATGAAAATTTAGTAGGTGTGTGCCACTCACTTTTGTCCAGGACGGAGTCATCTTGACAAGGTACATCGAACACTTCCAGCTCTGACAGTAAACTTTCCGCGGTTACCAGCGCCATCGTTTTATGTCAGACTGGGTTCGTGTAGAAGACACCAAACGTCGGATGCTTCAACGCTATAACTTAGCGGCTAACCTTAGCTTACGATCTATTTCTCGTCCTTCAACACGTTATCTACTGCAGTGGAAGCTAGACGAAAGACATAATACGTTAATCTGCTCAACATAAGATACACATTTCATTTTACCGCGAAAAAGTACTGCCGGTCTTGGCGGCCGGAACTTGCGTCACTGCCAAAACAACAACAAGCGGAAGTTCTTTTTTTCTATTGATGGTTGATCATCACCTTAAAGAGCCATACTGCCACCTGCTGGGCTGGAACGGTCACAGGCGGAAACTAGCAGCTACACAAAAACGAAAACCTGTAATACACACGTAGTTCACTGCACTGTGAAAGTTTACTGTTCTTCAGTTAACAAATTATTTTTTTGTTTAACCAATCTGGTTTCACAGATTTAACATATTTTACAACCACAAACAAAACAATAAACTGCACTGCTGTGTACGGTGTGTACATTCTTTTTTAATGCTTCCTTACATTGTACACAAAATCATAAAGTTGCTTATTTTGGTGTATATAATAGAAATAAATACATCCATAAAACAATTTTCAGGTCAGAACATCTACTGAATGCACATTTTAGCTGCAACAATTAGCTAAACTAAGAGAAAAAATAGTTTCAAGCAAAATATAGTATAGTATGGTATATAGATAGTTCCCAATTCTCAAAATTGATAACTTATTTTATTTTCCTGGTCTTATTATATAATAGAAAAGTATATTTCAATTCTGCACTGTCGTTAGACAAAACAATATTTCATTACTTCCCTGGGGGTTGTAGGATATTGTCTTTAAGGGATATACACTAAAGAAAACAATCTGCAGAATTATCACTGAAAACTAATTGTTAGCTGCAGCCCTAATGTAAGTCTCTTCCCTCATCACATGTAAAACCACCTGTAAAACAAAAACTATTATTAAACTGTGTATTTTTTAATTAAATTATGCACTGCTACAACACTTTAAATTAACCACTTCCACCGCCTTGACATGCAACAAAATGCTTTTATGCCAAACGCAGACACCATCAGATTTCTGTTCTGGTGTGCTCATCAGTCTCAGGATATTTGCCTGCCTGTAGAGGCAATTATGTGTTTAGATTAAGGTGTAAAACAAGATTTATAAAAGCAATGACATACTGCTATTGGAACTGGCAGGTGCCAGAGAACAACAAACATCCCACTCACCTGAGCAGAGTAGCACTTTCCCTTGGGTCTGAATTTCCATGACGTCACCCTCTTCAGTGATTCACAGAGCAAAGCCGACAGTTCATGAGTGTCACGCACCTGACACACATTATATAAGTAAATCTGATATTTGACACACAGGCATTGTATAAGTTTCTATGTAAACATTTTGTTGAAAATCACTTTTCAATAGCTACATTTTGAATTTGAATTTAATCACACCTTCATACTGTTCAGACAAGCATTTCTGAAGTCCACGCTACTGCTGGAGTTCACAATACTGATGGATGAACTGAGAATCACATTGACAGCAGAATGCAGCTTCTCATGGTCCTTTAATGTCACACATCACAGCCAAATGTATACTATCAGTGAGGCAATTAAATATAAATGCAATGAATTATTAAAAGGGGTATTTAACTTCAGCAACAATTGTCTATAGCTTATGGTGATTTCTTCTAAATAAAATGTGTATATTACACAAATTCATTGAAACATTTTTTGCCATGAAAAACACTGTGTTACACACACATATATACAAAATAACAAAGCATTTAGTGTGTGTCTTTTTCAGACTTGCCTTTTTCCGGCGATTCTGCGCTTTCTGCGTTTTCATCAGCTCAGTCTGCACAGCTGCTGTGACTGCCTGCCTGTTGTTGCTCAGAATATCCTCCAGGTGGTGCTCAATCAGCATTTCTGTGGCTGCAAGACACTACCTGTTAACTGATCAAATGTTCAATCCAGTGTTTTTATGATAGTATGAGCTGCTGCGGTCTCTCACCCATGAGGTCAGAGATCTGGGAGATGAATGGGTCACAGTGCTGCAGGAAGAGGAAAAGCAGGAGACTCTGTTGCATAGAGGGAAGAGTTGATTCCTGTTCTGCATCTTCCTGGTTTTCCTGCTTTACTCTGTACACAGTGCTGTTGTCTTCAGAGGGTGTTAAAACATTTTTTTTAGGTCAACTTCAACAATCACACTGCAAGTCTACACAGCCTGAGGGAACACTTGTACCATGACAACATTCTGTTATTGGAAGACACAAGTTTGGGCTGGGAGGGATACTATTTACTGTTATAGTTTTACTTTTAACGATTACCTATAAACATTCAATGTTCGCTTGAGTTCAGTGAGTCAAATGTTAGTTAAAATGTCTTTTCCTGGAGTGATTAACAACAACACCTAAAATGTCTCCATTACAAAAACAGCTGTAAATGACAAAGCTTCTTGTGATTTCTGCAGACTTTCTTTCTGCAGATTTTCCTTGTGGTTACAAATCGGTGATGATCTAAAAGGGAAGTTATCATGTTACAATGTTTGAATTTACTGCATTTTATTGTGTTTATATTGTATTGCAACATCTGCACAATGATTATTCAGAGCTGACCAAGCTGCATTTCCATTTGTTCCATTTAAAATAACAAGCACCAATTGACAGACCTGAAAGAAAATGTTGAAGCTGAATTTATTTGTAAGGTTTTAAGGTGACATGTTCACTACTGTCTAGACAATAGAGGTTTTTTCTATGACCATTATTTGGAGTATTTTAGTTCTGGTCAAATAACCATATTTAATCATTTTTAACATCTGAGTTTCCAAAACCAAAATGTTATATTTTAATGTACTGAGAAATGTTCAGCTTGTCTCAGTGTCTAACTAAAGCCTTGTATCCAATAATAGATCGCAGTATTGTTGACATCTGCCAACTGAAGACCATTATGGGCCGATCATGGTTTAAGTTAAATACCATACCAGCATCACAAATCCCACAGCCCAACTCTCTGCTGTGAGAATGTTTTGCTTTGTGATTCCAACACTGAATTTTGCATTGGAAACAAACGTTCACATTGAATCTAAATCACTTATGAAAATTAGTTGCATATGATTATAATTCACAGAAACCGGCTGGTTAGATGCTGCGGCAGCCACTTCACTGATGAAGCCCAGAATCTCTGTAGCACATTATCCGTCACCTTAAGGCTTTTGTTATTGTGTTGGTTGTGTACTCGTTTTTACTGCTCCCCCTGCCTTGCCTGGTTTTGTTTCTGATTCAAATTATAGGCTTTTTGTGATCTATTAAAAGTTTATATAAGCTGCTTCGGGCTGTAAACAAATATTCTCCCTGATAAACACAGGTGGTTAAAATTAGTTTTCAACTCTACTCTCACAGTCAAGACGTAACTAATCCAAGTTTTAAGTCTTCCAGGGAGTAAGTTTCCATACATGATTAAGTGTCCTGCCCCAACCCTGAAGAAGGTTTAAATTATAGCCGGTCCAGCAGATGTGGCAGTTGCAAATCTTCTAGCAAAAGACCTGAAATGTATCCTGGCTTTTAGTATGTGTTGTTGTCAGCAGCTGTGGATGACTACCTTTGAGAGGGGAGCAGTGAAGGCCATGCAAAACCAGTTCATGACTGTCCAGATGAGCAGGCAATGTCTGGAAGAAGGTGGAGGGCCCTGTGACTGGAACATTACTGGGACTGTAAACCAACACCTGAAGACATTTGAAGTCAAGGACCACTACAACACCCTCCAGCCTGAGCCTCAGTAAGTGAGTGTACTGGGTTGCCAGATTACATGGTAACCTGCCTCCAAGGACAGGGCGACCTCCCTGACACCAGCATCTTCTCTTCACAGCCTGGTGGCCTTTGAAAACAAACGGAGTGACTCACTCTGTTAGACAGAAACATGTATACAGCATGCCCAGCAGCATTTTGCCATATCATTCAACCGTGATGGTGAATGTTTGTTTAGGTTACATGTCAGTAATTTCTGTAGTGAAAGTAAAACCAAATTGATCCACAAAAAAGGAAGGATTAGAAATGTAAGGAAATACCATTGACATTCAAAATCAGTGATGGTTCGTCTGCTTGTGCAACTGCACTTTTTGTTTTTCAGAATCAGAAACCACAAAACTTGAACTCGTTTCACCCCGAACAGTAACTTGTTCCCCGTCCAGAGGGAGCAATCCACTGTTTTCTAGCATAGCACCACAAAAAGGGACGTAGAAATGCTGCTCCTGTTTTCAAAGTCAACGGCAAACTATCGCAGTGAACATAGAAGGTCACAGTCCAAAGAAGCCAAAAAAACACGTAACCTTCAAAAGGCAGAGATGTAATCCTGAAACTACCGGGCTAGACACTCTCCACAACTCAGTCCTGCCGAGAGGTTTCTTTCATAAAAATCACCAACAGAACTGTGAGAAAATCATCAAAGGATATCTGTATGTCAGTGAGTTGGGTTGTCAGATTGGGGTACTGCAACATACATGGGCTCAAGAGTGTAACAAGCTGAACACTGAGTTCCCCGTACAGGCCCTGATCCATGACATGTGGAGGGATACTGAGCGGTAACCTGCTTCCAAGGACAGGGTGACCTCCGTGACACCAGCATCCTTTCTTCACACAGTCTGGAGGCCTTTGAAAACAAGCGGAGTAGATCACTCTTTGTTAGACAAAAACCTGTATACAGCCTGCCCAGCAGCATGTTGCTGTAGTTTATGTCAGTCATTTTTATTGTGAAAGAAAAACAAATAAAATAGTATTAAAAACATAAATACTGACTGTATGTTGCAGGTGACGTTCAAAACCAGTGATGGTTGGTCTGCTTGTGCAACTTTACTCTTGATTTTCACGCTGCAAGATGGTGATTTTATGATGTTGACATAATGTTAACACATAGTAAAAACAGCATTGCCAGTGATCAAAAGAAAAGTTCTAACATTTGTCTGCATAGAGTCACACCTGAAAAGTTGTTGGAGGGTCTGCTGATCGCGTTTAAATTTGAGATGTATTTTTATCTGTGAAAGAATGAATAAAGAAGTCTACTTTTTGCTTGCTATCTTAGGAAATGTCTGTGGGTAGAGAAACAGATGCGTTCATACCCCTGCGTTAGCCAAACTGAAAGTATGCAGAAATGTCTCTAACCGGGTCTGCCAGTCCAGGCTCGTATCTTTCATCTGTGCAGTGCAAAGAGATCATAGGATCACATTTTACTCATGACCATTAAACCCAGTATATAAAAAATCCACTTCAGTATTTAGTAGAAATCATTTTTCTTGAGTTGAAGCCAAGCTTATTAAACTTCACTTCAGTTATTATTCAAACAAATAAAATAGTGGTAATAAATATTTTTGTTGTTGTACCTGAAATGACAGGAGTACTCTGAGGGGACCATACAGCTCAGTGAAGGCACACAGCTCCTCTGGGTCAGGGTCAGGACTGGGACCAGCAGGGAAGAACAATCTTCCCTTTAAGTCTGTGAAGAGTAGTTATGAAGCAGAAACACCAGACGTAATAAACAAAGGTTGAGATGTGTGTACATGTTTGGTGTACTGTGTGTACATACCGGATGTGAGTTCTTTCTTTTTAATTCCTGTGCACCAAGGACCAGCAGCTGCAACTGCACCACAAAGTGGAGGCACTGTTACAGCAATTTATACTACATGACACATGTTTTTATTTAGGATCATAACGATGCTTTTAACTGACTTTACTATGTGGTGAATGGAGCTGATTCATCAATTTTCCCCAAGCAATGAAGCCCACAGTGAAACAATTCAAAATAAACGAGTACTTGTGTTTGTGAGTTTGTGGTGGTTGTTTTTTGAACTGCAGGGATAACACGCTTTTGGTAAGTAACCAAGGACATTTATTTAGTACTTTACTGAAGTATTTCCATTTTATTTTATGTTTCCTTCACCAGAAACCCTTATTTCAGATACCATACTTCCTATCTTTAATTCAAATTTGTTGAAGATATCTGAAAATACGCTTTTGACCTTCAGGAAAGGCATTGCAGACATCTTGATCGTATATCCTGTATACTTGGTAAATGTTAAAAGCGCTTGACATACTGCCAGAGGTGAACACAGTGGTCCTTGTCGCTTGATGAGGTAATGCGTGCGCACAGTTTACTTTTTTTCTTCACCATATATTTTATTTTTGCTCCGTGGCCACTCCCGGGATCCGTAGAAACCAGATGAAAATACTAACCTATTATTTCACTGCATTCATTACTGACATCACTACTTACTGGTTATTTTAAGACATTGGACTTTTATTAAAAAAGACTGTTTCCATATACAGTAGTCATTTTTATTATGTGAACAACGTCCACGCTGTATTTCAGATTAGAATTTGATGTTTGATGCTTCTATATCAATAACAGCCATTTTAATATGTGTGCAAACTTTATATATTAATAAAACCTTGAGGTATAATGTATGGATTAACCTCCTGCCAATGCTTTTGTTGTTCCAGAGTCTGTAGGTACTTTGACAATTTGCGCAGTAAAAGTAAATTGTACTTCTACTTTTAGCCACTCAGATATGAGCATATGTTAGCATGTAGGTTTTAAAGCTTACCAACACAGTTTACATTTGTAAAACAAGCTCCCGTTTCGGTCCACATAAGCACCAAAAGCCCTCCCGCGGTCTTTCTGGCACGCTGTTGTCTTTGCTTTCCCAAAACCATGACCAAACGCAGAACCTGTAGAGACGATTGAGAAGACCTAACTTAGCTTAACAAGCTACCGCTACAGATGCTAAGCTAGTTAGCTTTAAACGTCGCCTACACGTCTGTATTTCATAAATATATCTACAAACAGGAATTAACTATCAAAGCAGAGCAAATATTTTACATGCCGTGTTTTTTACTATAATAAGCCTTATGTGACCCAACTTTCTGTCATTACCTGCTGTATTTGTCTGAGCATTTTTACTCTAGTAGTAGCAGCACCGTCTGGAGCTCAACTAGTCTTTTCCAGATAAAATGCCTTTATCATCGTTACTTATTATAGTGTACATGATGATGATGTTCATTATTACAGGGTGGAGGTTTGACTTCACGTGTTTGAACTAACAAGTAATACTCCCATTGTTTATTCAGAAATTCGTTGTGAGAAGAGATTCTCACATTTTATAGGTTGAAAGGTGATAACAATTAGCGGAAACAATCAGATCTCAAAATAGTTACATGATTTCCTATCATCTATCTAGTGATTAATGAACTAATTTTCTTTTTCTACTCAAGATTCCCAGTGCAGAACAAAAAACAAATTACTACAATTTCCACTGCATTGTTATATTGACATTTGACATAACACTAAAATATCTTTCAAAGCCTTCTATTGTCAGGATTAACCCATATAGCATCTCATTGGTTTTGAAGTATAAGTATCTAGTGTTACTCCAGGAAAAAAAAAAAATCTTGATCTCATCGAATGCCTCAAATACAAAGACATTACAGAGAACATGATCCAATACTTTTTCTGAAGTCACATTTCAAATGTCTGTACAAGAAGTGAATGTGATGCACTTGTTGTGTTTTGTATGCAGCTACTGAGCTTATAAAACTGATCCAGAAAACTGTATTGTAATTCCAAGGAAATCTCATTATTAATTTTATTTGTAGTCATTCATACATTTTAAATAAAGTACTGTATGAAAACAAAAAACACATACAAAATATAAAAATATAAGGCACCGAATGTTGCTGTAGTAGGCATCTTTATCTTTTTAAGTGACTATTTTAATATATGTATGATGCTTTCCTTCACAGCAATCACTTTTTCTCCTTATCACTCCACAGCTTGTATCCTCCAGTAAGATTACGTGCACTGAAACAAACAAAAAAAGGAACAGAAGATAAGAGTAGTCATCACCACATATAAAATATAGAGCATACATCTACACATTTCATAATGTTAGGAAATGATAAGAGTATACATGGCATGACACAAATCTAAAACTATTTAGGTTTGTGAAAAAGTAAAATGCATGTTTTATAGTAAACAAATTATTTACTTCACATATCCCAATTTATAAGCCTGGTCCGTGGCTATTCCTCCTCGCCTTCCCATTTGGCAATAAAATACCAAGTCTGGGGCATCCAGCGATGGTTTGCTTACTCCGTATTTGGCCTTGAATGATTCTGGATCTGATTTTAGAGCTTCCTGTACTGTATCAACTACAGGAATAAAGCCGGGAGAGAGAATGGCATGAAGCTATTTCAAAATTAAAATGATGGAGATAAAACATAATTTTAACATGCAAAAGTAGCTTACCAGGAATATTAACATATCCTGAAATATGTCCCTGATCCACTTCCCCTTTAGTGCGGACATCGACCAGAATAAGATCTTTGCTCTTTCCCATAAGAGCTTTTAGCTCCTCGCAAGAGATCTCGTTGGTAACTGCAAATCAGACGAGATCCATTACAATCTGAACAACAGGGGAAGCAGGATATCACAACAATATTTTACAATACAGCTCCTTCAGCAAACAGAGATTAATGTTCATGCTAGATTTTGAGGCATATTTGGGACAAATCATTAAGCAGCTACTCCCACAACTAGATATTGCTGAGAGTAACGGAAATTCGTTTTTCTTGTGACACTGGCTGCCACACATACCTAGCAGTATTTTCTACCATATAGTATATTCTTTGAATCCCAGTCCCACCATGTTACACCGATACCCTGTAGCGTTGACACAGGTCTAGCAGCTGTCCAAACAACAATTTCCCCAAGGGCATCAATAAAGTGTTCATTATTATTACCACATACAGTCATTACTATACATACAAAATGCTGAACTGAAAAAAATATAATATTAAATATTGAAATGCACCTTCAGAGCACATTCCACTTCAGGAAAAAGATCCGTGATGTTGGAACTTGTAGTTTTTCTTTCATGTTTGTGCCAAATTCAGACTGTAATAATAATAATAATAATAATAATAATAATAAAATTCAGACTGTTGTGCATGTATCTGACAATAAGGGTACGGGTAATGTTACAGTCCTCATCATATCATCGCTCTGCCTTTACATGCTTTGTTTCTGGAGAAACCAGATTCCCTGTGGACAACAATTAACTTCCGGTTTGACCTTATCTGCACATTTCCTTTCTGCTGAGTCATTCTGAGTTTGCTTGTACATTATTACAACCATAAAACATTTGCCCATGCAATTTTTATAATTAGATAACTGTAGCAACTCATAACAGACGCACAGCTGTTAATCGAATAAAATGGCTGCTTTAGCCTGTTGTATTGCTTTCATTAAAAAGGTTAGCGAATTAGGAAAAAAAAAATATATATATATGTATATTTTTATACATTTGTACATATGTATATAGTGTGTATCTATCACAGAGAGAAAAGAAGAGAATCCTCACCTGAAGACTCACCATCTGTTTGCATGAACCATCACTGTAAGTATGAACACATGCTATGTAACTGCAAAGAGTATTATTTTTAACCCCCACACAATAATACTTATTTAGCTAACTGAGATTACTAAGCAGTGGGTGCTCAAACTTTTGCACATGCCATTATAAAATTCTCAACGTTTAAAGAATGTGCTATTATCGTGTCTGTTTGGACTGGTTTTATTTGTAGGTTAAGTGGTGTATCTCAATGAGAGCTGTACAGATTGCTAAATTCTGAACTAGCTAATTAGTTTTCAAACGGATTAAAAATACCTCCAATAAATACACCTGGGTATATCTCACGCCAGAGCATTGTTCCCTCACGTTATACCCTACAGATTCTCTTTGATTTTCTCGGTGTGCGTCTAACTGTAAAGGTAGTATAGTAAGGTAATGTTACTCTGCCCTCTTGTTTGACAGGTTTTGTTCTGGGTCTAAGAGTGAAAGTAACCGGTTTCCCAGCTGAAACAATTAACGCCGGGTCTGACATTACCAACACACGGTGTCTGCTGATTCATTCTGAATATGCGAACGAAAATCCCTGAGTAACAACTTCAGGTTATTGCAACCACAAAATGTTTGCTCGTGTATTTTTTGGATCATTTAGATCAATTTGTAGTAAAAGTGATACAGCTGCAGCAACAAATATGAGACCCACAATTATCTGACTTTAGCTGCTATTACGCATTACCTAAACAGGTGTTAGCCAATGAATTAGGAAAAACGCAAATCAGGTTTCTTATACAAGATTAGGAACATTTAGAGACATTGATAATATTCATTTAGGCTGCAGGTTGTTCACTTTTATCTGTTACAAAGAAGGACTCACCCGAGTTCGCCATTCTGCTCCTACGAATTATAGCTTGGGACAAGTTTGAACGTGACTTTGTTGTGTTGTTAAGAGCAGCCCTTTCGCGTCACATTGTTTGGAGACAAACTATTGGCTTAGGCACAGAGCCAAGGCGGGACTTAGTGTGAATGACTTCCCTTCTCAGCCAAACACTACATGGTTTTTGCACTTTCAAAATAAAGGTCGTGAGGTAAAGGTTAAAGTTACACAACTTAACAGTTGTACAAATATGATTGTATATACTCTGACTTTCACCTTAAAATTATTTTTTTCTCAGATTTTTCTGATTTTAAAGTCAGAACTATGCTGACTAAATAACTAATTCACTATATAGCTAAGTATATAACACATTGACTACATAACGAAAGAATTGTGGAAGCTCTAATTCTCTCTGTATCTTTAAGTATAGAGTAATGGAGTAACAATATATGTACTGTCCCGCTATGGACCAGTATTTTCCTCCGTAACAATGACACACCAGTATAAAAGAAAACATGCCAAGGCACATTATAAGTGTTCCTGCTGCTCTGTTGGCCCCCCAAGTGGGGGCAACTGCCCCCCTGATGTAGAGCATTTCCCCCATCCAGCTTAATGTGCCTTTTCTGTTTTTACTTTAGATTTATTCTGCGGATAATCTTTTCTCATTTATACCTAAAACGTTCTTTGTTTTCTTAGAAGAGAAGAGATAATCATGAAATAAATAAGTTTTAAAGTGTATACATGGATAATTTGGTATGGTATGGTAATTTGTTAAATCCATTTTGATATAGAGGATTGCGTCTGTGCAAAAGGTATTAAATAATAGCCACAATTCAACCAACATAATTTTTTTATTTAAAAATATGTTTCTCATAAAGGTTTCAGTCAGTATAGCTATATTCTAAAATATGTATTTACAGTTAAGTTCAGCCGTGATTAAACTACATCAATAAAGAGGTTATTTGCCAGCAAATAAACCTGCTGTTCTAACTCAAAATGACATTGTTAATTGTTTGTTAGTGTTATTGCATGGGCACCACCTAATACAATGACTAAAATAACTCCCAATAAGTTCAAATAGCCACTGAAAATGGACTGTAAACAATCATTCTAATCATTAATCACAACACCATCCAAGAAATATTTCCCTTTTGTTACTAACTGCTGTGCCCTCATTACTGCCCTCAAGAGGGCACAGCTGTCACATCTCAAGAGGACTGTGAATGTGCTCAATAGTTTGTGATACAGTAGTATTACAGTGTTTCCTCTGTTCTGTAAGAAGGGTTCCCCAGTCCGTTAGTGGAGTTGCTCTTTGCTCTTTGACATGTTTTACGCTTCCAGACGATCACGCTCACTGTGATGACAACCAGGAGAATGACCCCTCCAACTACAATCCAGGCCAGCAGCTCATGGCCAGGAGATTTTGGAGGGTCATACCGTTTACAGGAATAATCGGAGGGTGTGCTGTGACCTGCATTGTTCAGTGCCTCCACACATACCATGGTCCCAACTTCCAAAAATCCCACCACACCTTGTCGCGAAGCATCCCCAACTTCAAGGGTGTCACCGTCACGTCCCCGAATCACCACCCTGTACCTAGACACCACTGACGATGGAGCACACCACTTCACCTCCACCTTTCCTATGTCATCTCCTTCATTTATTGGCAGCAGTGCTTGGATGCGAGGTGCACGAGGACGCTCATCCGCTCCACTAAGCCCAGGACAGAGACAGCCAGTCTGCGCTGAAAGATGGGCACACGGCACCTGATTCTCCAGGCAGGGGTCGTACTGGCAGAGTTGAGGTTCACTGCGGAGAATGGTAGTCTTCATGGAGGACAGTACCTCGGGAGGAGGGCTGTTGTCATAGTCATCATCAAAGTCATCATCAGAAGCCCCTGCGGTAAGGAATTTGATATGTGGACGAGTGACAGGAGGGGAGGTGGAGGCAGCATGACTCAATATGTGGGAGTTGAGGAGAGACGAGACACTCAGCAAAAGCAGAGGCACAATCAAGTTTTCTTGGATTGACATCATTTCTAGAGACAGAAATGACAAAATCAGCATCACTCACACAACAAATGATCAGTATAAATGCTGTAGCCATAAATAGGTCACTAACACCACAGTAAATCTTTACAGACAGAAAATAAATACCTATATCATTAGTTGTAAATACCTATATCATTAGTTGTCGTTGCTCAACCCTTACAGTCGTGAATTGGAATTTAAAATGTAAATACGGTTGAAGTTCAAATAATAAAAACAGAAAGACCAAAATACAGAACTCGGTTACACTTTCACAAAATGATGATGACAGGGGTCCACAGCGGTACTAAGAATAAAAGATTATGTTTACGCTATTTTTCCTTTTGTTATTTGGAATTGTCAGATGAGAGATTTTATTGAGGGTGGTAATAGAATTTCTTTGGCCATCTTGAACCAACTCTAAGGTTTATGGCTTGAAGGGGTTTGTGTATAATTGGACATCTACTATGTTCTCATTTCTATCCTGTAAACAACTTTTGATAAATAAATACTGCATTTCCTGGACCAAAAATCACTTTCTTAGTGACCCAAACTGCACTTCCATTCTTTTCTGGAAAGTGCCATGTGAATTCTGTGGGAACCCAGAACTGAATCGAAAAAATTATTTATTCATTTTTTTAAATGAATTGTTTTAAAATAACCACCATAAGTCAAAAGATTATGTTCTCATGCCTTTGAAATAACGAATTACTAAATTTCTAAGAATAAACATGATTCCATTTCAGTGGATTGTATTTAGCCAGCACACGTCGCCACAAAGTTTAAATACATTCAAATGAAAGTTTTCAAAATGGTTTACTGTACCTGATTGATGCTGATGGACATTTCAGTTCTTTCTTCTCTCTGTTCCTTGTTCCCACTTTCTTTACTCTCACGGTGAGTTCGCTACCGTCTTAAGTTGTTTCTCAGACAGACTCTCTCCTCCTACTCAACACTCCCCTTTTTCTCCCCTCTGTACCTCCCCAAGCCTTTTACGCTTTCATAGTCTGTTTTTTTTCACTTGTCGCCCCCTTCTCTTTCTCAATGGGGCTTCCCATCGGCCATCGTTGCTCTTTTATATTTCGTTTTGCTGAATTTTTGGGAGAATGCAGGCTGGGAAAGGATGGGGGAAGGGAGTAACCATGTGCCTGTCTACTGCTCAGCATTTTAATTTTCAGAGGAACAGCATTGGGCAGGCTTGTGCTTGTTGGACAGAGAGTTTGTGTAATCTGTAGGCACGTCTGTTTTTAATTACTTTTTTAAACTTCCGGCATAGTCTGCAGGTGTTCTTGTGGAACGACAAGAACATAAGGTCACTTCAGTGTGTTTATGTGTGTCGTGGAAAGTGGGGGGTGAAGAATGCAGGCATGTGTACTTGTTATAGACCCCATTTTGATTTTGTATCCCCCTGTGAGACAGACTGGAGAGGAACGATTGAGGTTCCCATTTCTTCCTTTTATGGGTCAAACCTGGCAAAGTGGGCAAGATCTTTCTTAATCCAAGTGCCAGCATTGCACAGATGTAAGGACAAGTACCAGGGCAACATTCTTCTTGTTTACCAGCTTCAAAGAATTTGATAGAACAAAAACCCAACTGCAACAAGATGTTTCGTTTTTTCCAACAATAAATAGCTTCATGTATGACTTCAGTTGTAATCAAATCTGTTTACTTCTTTGTGTGTGTGTATATGCACAAGATCATTTAGAGTTTCTTATAAGAGACAAACAGACAACACATGTGAAGTTGTTGGCGTGTTTCCATTGTATGTATAAAACTGTTCTCATATGAATGATTTAATGTGTTTACAACATAAGGTCTTAGTGCACCGACTCTGAAAGATGGGAGACAAATAAATCCTAAAGAGAAATGTAAATGTGCACTTACATAAACTACAGTAAAGATTTACATATTGTTATTATAGGGGACTTAGAGTAAATAAAAGTTTAGTGTTCAGGCTTCCAGTCACTGTGAGTAAAATTTTAGACATGTATGTGTGAGTTTATTGTACAAATTAAGCTTTCATGTGAAAGAATCAAAAGTCAAAAAGCTCTATATTTTACTTTAGTAGCCTTTTTAGCCTTCACTAACAACTACAAACTAACTTGAAAATACAAAACAAATTTTATGTGGAAACAATTTTCAAGTTGTGGATTCTTTCATGTTATGTGTAACATCTGTTCTATTCTATTCTATTCTATAGTGGGTGCGTAACTTTGGATTTGCTTACAGGCATTGAAAATTCTTTGTAAAATGTCTTGTTCATTGGTTCTGGGCAAGATTTCTCTGGTATTTGCGTGGTAGTAGACAAATGGTGCCTGCCAGTCAGAAAACTGCACCTCTTTGTTCAAATTGTCCAACACATGGATAGCAAATGATCTTTTTTCCGGGCTAGATGACACATCTGTGTTCCGCCATACTGGGTGGCACCTTTGTGTCAGAGATTGAAAAGTCACATTCGGTGAAAATAAAATTCTAACAGGAGATGAAACAACAACGATACTTCACCATTTTGGATCACAAGGGAACCTCTTAATTCCTAGAATTATTGCTCATCATGTGATACATGACGAGTAGTTGGTTCATTACTTTGGTTCATCCTTTCCCAAGCTGCAAAATTTCAGCAAGTATTAGAGCATTAATCATTTTGTGTTTAACAGCCAATGCTAGTAAGTGAACATATGGAGACAAAATGGAGAACGTGATACATATTATATTTATATTATATTATAAAAACAAAGATGGCAGACAGGGAGGACTTCCCATAAAGTCCACTCTCATCGCCATAATATCTTCAGCTCCAGTCTTCAGGTTGTTTTGACTGAATGAGACAACCATCTCTTCCACCCTGTCTGTCCCCCTATCTAAGTTTAATCAGTAGGCCTGTCACTGGGTGGTACAGGTTGGTATGACTTATCAGGTTTAAGAGATTCATTTAAGAATGTATTCCCAAATGAAACAGTCTCCAGCAACTACAAACTATTTCTAACACTGTTGTAGGTATTTGTAGTATTTCTTTATTCAGCCTTTTTGGGATGGATCAATAATGCATTTTCCACTTGTTTCTGTGGATTACCCCAGAAATGGTCTGTAACTAGTACTGTTATTAATATCTAGGTTTTACTGTAAGACAGAGAGATACCGGACACTTCATTGAACCCGTATGGGTGTGTTCTAGTTGTGTCATTGTTCATAAGCGTATGACAGTGCTTATGTTGAAATGATAACATAACAGGCAAACAGAAATGAAAATGAAAATTTGTGAATGAATGTGTACGCTCACCACTTAGGTGAATACAAACACATTAGAGGAGGAAGACGTGGCGCAGTGCTCAGATTGTACTGCTGATATAGCTCACTGTTTTGTCTTCTGTCACTCTCCATGCCCCCATATACTGATACGTGAATCTAACACAGTTGGTGTTTGAAATGTTCTGTCTTTGTCCGTGATGTCATTGAGTAGACAGTGTGCATATATGGTTTTATGTATGTTTTTTTCCAGTCGGTGAGAGGCCAGTGTACTGTATTTTACAAACTGGAGTTCCAAAACTCCTGAGAAATGAGTCATACGTCTTAAGGTAATGACTGCTCTGCCAGTACAAATTCACATCATGCTGAGGCATGCTGCTAGACATATGTCAGACAAGCTGCATGTATCACTACCACCACCGTCTGATTGTAAACAGCACCCCCATTTCGTCAGATTGCTGTAACCTCAAAAGGATGTCCGCGGAACATTTAATTTCCCGACTCATTAAAAAACTATCCTAAAATAAAAAACTTTTTACTTTCATATTTAGTCAGTCAGCCTTCATGTCTCCGTGACCTTATCTGACTCACATGTGTGGGTCTCTCACAGATGCTTGTTCCCTCTCCTACCCACACCTCTCTTGTGGATTCAAACTATTCCAATTTAAACAGGAAGCACTGCTATTGGCCATAAGCCTATCACCTTTAACCCACACTTCACTCAAAAAGAATCCTGGGATAGTCTCGTAACCAGACTCCATGATGTTGCGCGAACTGTTATTTTTAGCAGTGAAGCCTGAGCGAGTCTCAGTTTTGTTCCTCAGGGACTAATTGGAAACACCATCAGATGGTGGAGTCCCACATTCCTAAGTCAACTGAAAGTTCTATGTGATTATAAATAATTTACTCAGTATTACTGTTAGTAAAAATTAACAACATATTAACCTTTGTTAGGGAAGAGAACAAGCTAAAATGCCAATATATCAAGCTTCTACAACCCAGTTTAGACACAATTTACTCTAAGTGGTGGTGTTATAGCGACACATGCAGACGCTGCATATCTTTTTAAAGGTTTTCTGACGAGCAAAAAAATGTGTCAGAGTTGAAATAGATTACAGATAGGTGAGTGAGTACCAGCATAGGTAGAAAAACACTATATAAGTGCAGACCATTTACCATTAATTGTTAAACAATTGTGGTATGGGTTAGGCGTCAGACTGGCATGTACAAGCGCTAACTCCCTGTAAGTCACTTTGGATAAAAGCGTCTGCCAAGCAAGGTAAAGTAAACAAACTAATCTGATTGATATAAATTAAATACATAATGACTACAAATAGCTAGCCTAATAACCTAGGGCACTGATTAATCACTGACAACTCTAGACTGCCTAGGCCTCATTTAAAAATTGAAACAGTTTCGTTGTTATATTTGTCAATAAATTCTACTACATTCACTCATATTGAACTATCATCACAGTTTATTCATGAGCACTTTTACATGTATTTTTCTTTGTTGTCCCTCATGAAATCAATTGCATTTTTATAGAATTTCAATATCTGGTTCTTATACAGTGTCCAACACTGGTTGAGTAGAATAAAAGTTAGGATATGGTTTTATAGAATTAAATTTGTGTATACCAGAAAATGTTTCTTTCAAGTAACTATAATGAATCCTACTCTTAGTGAATTCTAACCTCAAGTTGTAGCTCCCCTTAGTGGTGAATGCTTGTTATAGGTCAGTTGAATTAAAAGAAATCCTCTAGAGTATGTGAAAAGTCAGAAATGTCCAAACATATTGTGCAGGACATTCAAAGAAATAACTAATTTATTTTACAATGTAAAAATAACAACCAAATCACAAATTCACAAAATTTTAGTGGCACATTTAAATGTATTCAATTCAAATGTAGCACTTTCCAGAGTACTTTCAGGGTAAAAAAATAATCATAAGTTAATATTTTTATATATTATATTATATTTTTATTTAGTTTATAAGCTAGTAATGGTATAAATATATTTTAGCTTATGGAAAGTACACTAAGGTCTATTAGGGCCTACGATCCTGATTTTTCTCTAGCCACAGCCTACTGTTTCTCCACTTCAAAATATTGCAGACAGTTACTTTGCAGAAAAAAGACTTAACGAAAGCTAAAAAAATATGGTCACATTATTAAATAAAATAAACTAATATGATGAAATTACAATTAACACCCTTATTAAAATTAATAAAGATAATTAGTTAATCAATGAGGACTAATGATACAGTGATATCTAACATAATTATAACCTACTTATAGGCCTATTTGTGTAAGAGATATACGTTTTTGGGCGTGTAAGTGTTATTCTTCCTTAATTAAATTAAATTAATTAATACCTTCTTTAAATATGTCATAACACATTTATAAGTATTTTATTTGTATTAATGTGTAGTAAATAACCCAGTTAGGTACTTTGGACATATTTTGAGCCGCTTGATATTTGACCCCATGAAATGAGTTAGATCAGAAATGGGAGGAAACTCTGAGCAGCCATTTACTTTCAGTACAGTAGGAAATAGCGACTGCTGTACACGGGGGGGAGACAGACAGTAAAACACGCCTTACGGTACCGCGTTTTACTCGTTAAAGGAGAAATTACGGACTTAGCTTAGTTGTCGTTAATAAGCATTGAGTTGTTGCCGCTGTGGGGCAGTGTGTCTATCGTTTCTAACAAAATACAGCGGGATATTCTAGCTGCACGACTGGGAGTAGGAAATGCAGGAATCTGCAGCAAAACTACCGCTACGATGACACCCGGGACTGCACGTGCGAACAGACAGACCCGCCTTTTTCTCACACAAAACAAGAAACGTAACCGGGTGTAGTTAGCTCTCGGTCGAAGCGTGAGGAAAGTAGGCTGGCGTCGGTGTCAAGTGAGGCTGAGGCTGGACTCGGCTCTTTACGTGAAGCCGAGAAGTCCCGAAGCACGAGCTCGTCCTCGCGCTGGAAGTTACCGTAACTGTACCGAAACTCCGCCATTGGTTCCAACCGTTCATCCGCCGGGGAAGGGAGGCGGAGGCGAGCGGCTGGATGACGGCCAGCGGAGCTCCGTGTTGACACTTCAGAACCGAGGCCGCCTCAGAGAGTCTCGCGGGCCTACCTATTCCAAAGTCACACCGTGGAAAGATATCCGATAAAAGAGGAGCAGCGCCTGCTCCCGTGCTTTGCCGCGGTTGGTAAGTGTGGGGGTGCGTGACAGGACCATAGGGCGTCAAGGCGGAGCGGACGTTTATACAGGTTGATGGTCCGCGTGCGGCGCCGAGCTGGGGAGGCTTTAAAAGTCAGTACATTCGTTCCTAGAAACCTGCGCTTTCGTTAAAAGAAGAAATAGGCGGCGCCTGCTGATTCCTGGAAACAGACGGACCACCGACCAGAATGACAGACAGAGCCGCCGCAGGTTGGCGTTCATCCGCTGGAGTTGACGCTCGGACCTGGGCTCCGAGCAGCGCGTAGGAGGCTTGTCTGTCAGTAAAGTGCCATCTGTCTTTCACATTTTGACAGACAACCAATCAGCTCTGATATTCAAATCTGGGCTCTTATGTCAGTGACCTATATCTCATGCTGGCGCGCACAGAGCCCACTGTAACATCTCCGCCACACCAGAGAGCATGGGGATCAACGGGTTAGACAGTCAGGCGCAGCCGTCCGGCGAAGTGTCCCGGGCGGAGCAGCCGGCTGCGGTTCCTCCGCTACAGCACAGAGATGCTCCCCAGGAGGCAGCGAGGAGCGAGGATGGGCAGAAGGCGGGCGGCGAGTGCAAAACCATGCCGCAGGACAGCACCGAGGCCGGGTGCAAGCAGCCCCTGCCGCCCCAGCCTCCGGCTTCAGAGGCGGGCGTTGACGCGGAGAAGCACGGTCCCGGAGCCGGGTTCGTGCCCCCAGAGGGAGGCTTCGGCTGGCTGGTGGTTCTGGCTGCAACCTGGTGCAACGGCTCGATCTTCGGGATTCAGAACTCTTTCGGCATCCTGCACGCGATGCTGGCGGACGAGCATAAAAACCAGGCGTCTCAGTTCAAAGTGGGTGAGTACCACAGACGGACTGCTTAAGTTAGATGGACAGTGACATGAAGCTAGACATGCAGATTTGCCAAAAACATCATAAGTACAACAACCAAATAAGCAGTAAGTAGACAGTGACAGCAGTTTGGGATGTACAGGCATATGCATCAGTCTAGTAATGAGCTCGGACTTCATCTGGTATTACCCTGTGTGTAAAGTCACAAACACCTTTAACACACACATCTGCCTGCAACACTTATTATTTTCTATGCTGCAGGCTTCGTGTTTTCTAACTCTATGTTAGAGCAGCATGTTCTGGATGTTAAATGATTAACAAACATTTGAATGACAGTCTTCTCACTACTGTTTTTCTTACCCTTTAACCAGCCACTGAAAAATGTATTTCACATGGTCACAAATGGCTCTTTGATGCAGTATTTCCATTCCCTTGAGGACTAAAAGTTATAGAAGTGTACCACAGACATTCGAACAGTCAGAAACTGTGAGCTTATTGTACTGTAAGAAGAGTGATCAAATCATCTTTCACAAAGTGTGGTTTGTAAAAAAATAGATTAGATTAAAAGTCTTGCTGCCCCCAATATTCCACAGAGTGTGAAATACTGTAAACAGGAAAATCACCAGTGTCAATTCAACAGTCTGTTGTTGACCACTGACTCTGAATGTTAAGAACTGTATTAGAAGCTTTCGCTTCTGCAGGTAGAAGTAATGTATAGTTATTTACCGCATGCTTCAGTTTTTACTTCACCCATCTAGTAAGGGAAGAGAGAAGAGAAGGGAATCTAGTTTAACACAGAAATCCACAATGTTGCTCAAAAGTAATGTTGTAGTCCAGTCGTGTTTTATGCAGATACATTAGTCTTATATTAAATCTGACTAACCCTGCTAATGTCCCATGAATAGTTGATGGGGAACTTTGAACTGTGCTTTTACCTGTAAGCCACTTTGAGTTTTTGGTGTCTGGAGGTTTAGCACCTTAATGGAGCTGCTTGTAAAGCATCTGGCCTCTGAACTGGTTGGAGCTGGTGTAAAACACTGTCCAGATTCTGGTGGAAGAATGCTTTGGAGAAGTGGAACAACATGTAACAGGTGTGGGTATTTTTCTTAACATCCTGTCAGGTTTCACAATCACAAGCAAAGGTTAAGGTCAGGATGTAGGAAGGGATTATGCTTCTAAGACTGTTTCCTGGAACAAATTCAACCCATTATTATTATCAGTGTGAAGACAGTTGCAGAGGGAGAGAAAATAAGCCAAAGGCACAGATTTTGTTGGAGTTTTTCATGCAAGTACAAGTTAATATCTTTAATGTCATCCTTCATTGCCATCTCTAATTTATGGTGAGGAAATTGCTGTCTGTGTGCAAAAAAACAAAGCATCATGTTACTGTGAGGCATTGTGTCACAGAAACAATCTGATAAAGATACTTTTCAGCTTTTCAAGAGCCATTTAAAACCAAATATATTCAGTTTATGTTTCAATAAACAGAAATGCAGTTGCAATCCGTTTATTCGTGTTGATTCTGCCCTCTGTTTGTTGAGGGTTTCTCCAGAAATTCTTTGGATCTAATTCTTTGTTGTTTTCGTGTGTGAAAGGATTGAATGAGTAGGCTGATCTTTCCCGTGCTTAACAGAAGAAAACAGAGGGCAAGAGCTTAACTACAGTAGTCACAGTGCTAAAGTCTCCCTTTCAAAAATCTCCAGTCTCCAGTGCGTTTTCAGTAAAGGTTAAATTTCTACATGTACAGCATCTTGAATCAGCCACAAGACCATAAAGAGAGTAGGTGACAGAAGAAGACAATTGTGATTAAATGTCACGTAGAGATTGTTGTTAAGTCTTCATACTGAGCTCGATTGTGTTGGGTATTTATTGAGCCTTGAGGGGTAAACAGGAGATTTTCAAAATACCTTAGGTGCAACACAGGTTTCTAGTGGGGGATCAGAAAAGGCTTTTAAATAAAAGAAAGCAGTGGAAGAGAGGTGAGGGGATTATGAATTGCAGATGGGGTTTTGCTTAATTACAGCAAAGCGAGGTCAGAGGTTTTATCCCTGTTGTGGGCTCTTGTGCTTAAATACTGAGTGCAGATGTCCAGGACAACATGCTTTTAAAATGTAAAACAAAATGTGTGTTATGAAAGACACACAGTTTCTGCTGCGGTATATGTACATTTATGTGAATGCAGTGTTTTCTTTTTAATCAAGATAATTGTTTATCAATTTCAGAGCACACCATAATGATGTTTGTTGTGTTTTTCTAAACCACACTCAAAATGTCTGCTGCTGCTGTTCTGTGCTATCAGATATATCGCTTCTCAGACTGATTTCCTGTGCTCCTGCTCAAACCGTTCTCCTTGCTCTTAACTGCCGCTGCGCACTTTCAAACTTCTACTCATGAATTTTGCTGCTGGCACTTAGTTTTCTGCTGGGACAAAGTGTAACGACCCTATTGAAAATCAACCTGGGACTGACCAATCACGTCATGGGGGAGGGTCATAAAGAAGATGCTAGCAGAAGAAGAGACTCATGTGTAGTGTTACTGTTTTGCATGAAGCATTGTAGCATTTATGTTCTACTAACATCTAAAACTGAAACGCGCTGAGTATGCACATTAATGACAAGCACACAGTCATGTTAAAACTTAATGAAGCAGTCCTGAACTTCTGTATGTAAAGTTAAGATTTTATGTTTTTATTGACATGCCACATCTGCGTATAATTTTTCTCTTGTGGTTTGGTGATGTATGTTTGTGTATTTTCTGTTGTGTTCACGCTTGCGGCATTTCAAACCATTACAAGTTTTCACAGCGTCGCTTTCTGGAGCCGTGCAGCATAGTGCAGTTTCCTTATGGTCCTAGATTTTCCATCTTCAGATCCAGTGAACAGTCTCTGTGGTTAAACCAGGTCACTTCCAGAGTACTGCTGTGTCTTGAGAGATCTAGTTTGCCCACATACCCTTGTGAGTCTATGGTATAAAAAAGTAGATGCAGGTCATACAAATATTTTTGACGTACCAGAAGTAACTGTCACACTATACTGTCACTATTTTTTAGTGCTGGACTGTATGTCATACATCAAGTATGCCACATTAGTTTATGACTCTTGTTTACTGTAGCAATAAAAATACAGATACCAATAATCGGTACTTCTTGTTTTACTGCAAAAGGTGGTTGAAATAGCATGTTTGCTGTAGTATCTGGTTTAAATAAAAGGTATTCTGCAGTGTGTTTGCAGGTGGTGAAAGCCCTGTTCTGCTGCTGTAGATTTCCTTCTTCAAATTCGTTTTTTTCGAGACCTGAAATTGCACAAAAGCTTTTAGTATTATTAACATCAGTACTACTACAATTTTGTATTACAACAATTGGGATTGTACGTACACCTACAAGTATTTGTTCAATAATGTGTTAAGAACGACACAGAAATATGAAAAAACAGTTAATAAAAACGAATAACATGACTGTGTGCATATATAACTGTGTCCCAAGGCAATGTTTGAGATTGCATACTTGTAAGATGTGTCATTTGACAAAGACGTCTCTGTTTCTTTTTGGTTAGCGGCTAGCCATGATGCTAATGTAAAAACTAATGGAACAAAACATTACTAACATGTAAACAGGCGGCTGCACGGTGATTTCCATTACATTTAAAAAGAAGCTGCAGCCTGGAGCCTCCTGCCTGTGTCCACATAATAAAAAAAACTGCTAAATGCTACTTTGCTTAATGCAAAACAGTCTACACAAGGCTCATCCTCTGTTAGCATCCTCGTTCTAACGCTCCCCCATTAAATAACTGGTCAGATCCAGTTTGAATTCTATTGAGTGGTGAATTTTGATAAGATCATTACAGCTTATACCATCAGAATTAACAAGTGCAAAAAGCAAATTCCAGTGAATACAAGTTTGAGAACTTGCAGCGGGGCTGTGTGCAGGGAGAAATGTTTAAGCAGGAGCACAGGAAATCTCTGCAAGTATCAATAAATCTGAGCACTATGAGCAAATGTAAAAGTGAGCAGGAACATTTTGAGTCTAACCCAAAGGATTTAAAAGAAAACATAAAGAAATCTTAACATGAAATCAGGAAAGTATAAATGATAAAGTATAAATGATATGTACATATCACAAAAACGTTTCTAGGCCCAGGCATGCATAGAGGAAATATAAGGCAGTGGTATTTCAGGCTTCTTCAGAATATCTACATACTGACATACTGGATTGCTAAGTATGTTCAAATGTCAAGTAGTGTGTTTGATCATGCCACTGTCCACTTTGTGTAAACATGTCTGGGTTATTTGGCTCTGACATCAGTATCAGGGTAAAATTCATATCATGTTTCAACATTTTTGTAGTGAAGCTGCAGCAGCAACATTCAGCAGGTGCTCATTAACCTAAGACTCAGAGGGGCGGAAAAGCCTGTAAATCAATGTATTGAGCGCCACAGAACATTTAAACTAACCTGGAACACAGGCTAACAAAATGTCCAATTTTACCAATTTACCAGTGGTGGAAACTCAGGTATACAACAGGTCTTCAAATGATTAACTATGCATTCATCCATGTATGTGTGCTGTCACAGTCAAACTAACCTTTGGTTGGTAGCATACTGCAGTCTTTTATCTACATTGCAGCTCGGCTGCCCCAGATTTCTCCAGCATCTCCAGGGCAGCTGGAAATCCCAGGTTGGCAGTTTAGGGAGTAGAGTGGCATTTTTGGCATTCCAGAGAGCCGAGGCTTGGGCTCAGTTCAGAGCAAAGTCTCTCAGTGCAGGAACAGGTAGATGATCAAACACAGGAAAAACATGATCAAACTCCTCTTAGTGAGTGAATATGTGACAAACAGCATGGGATTATAGGCATAACGTTGAGATTCACAGCCTCTGGGAAACTCATCTGTAAGAGATGCACTTAAGCAGAACCATCATCTAAATTCATCCCGCTACAGTGACACGTGTGTGCAAAATATATCCATTATAAATCCATTCATACCAACCATCCTGAATAATTGATCTTCAGCACAAGCTGTTTGCATGGCCGTGTGTAGTGGAAGCTCAGAGCGTGTGGTGACTGAACAGAAGGAGTTGCCGATTGTTAGTGAGCGGTACTAAACACCTGCTGTCTTGTTGTTTCTCTATTGAAGCTGAATTGCTTTAAAAAACACTTCCCCCACACTAGTGACAGCTGGTCCCCAAATGACTTGCGCTCAATCCTCGGCAAATTCTGCAACCTGACCTCATTTTTTTATTTGGCAATTAACCAGTTAGGTATCAGACGCTAAAACAAAACGTTACAAATTCAGTCAACACACTGCTGTAGTGCTGCCATGAGCAACGTAAAGAAGACATTTAGTAAGGCATAGCATGCCATAACTGGTAATTAATAATTCAATCTATGTTTACAGTCTATGAAAATAATATTTTTCAACATGTGTAATAGAACCTTTTAATATCATTGTCTTACAGTTCATACTGTGTGCGTCACATACAGCATAATGCCCAATCTTAGCACCTGCAAAGGAATTTCATTTATCTTTCAGGAAATAGGCTTCTGTGCCAACTCTATAGTTGCGTACCTCCCTATTTCCATTAATGTTAAAAAAATATGTATGGCCATTGTTACTCTAACCCTGATTACCCAAGACAATTCTGAACACAATATGCGGCATTGTTTGGCAGAATATTTTTCCCTGTGTAAAGAGCACTGTGTTCAGAAACATTTGGAATTTCATTCGGTCTTGATTGCCCTGGCTTGTTAGATTTGAAAGGGGTTTTTTTTCTACTTCAAGCGGATGGTTCACACGAACTCTGAACAAAAAAAATGCACCTATCACCTATCTACTGTAGTGTGAGCTACAGTATCTATAAAAATAGTTTTGGTTTTATTTGGCCAACGTCTTTATGTCTCAGATTCTCGCAGCAACCCAATAAATCCCTGCTGCTATCGCTGTACTCCTCACGGCATTGGAAACATTCGAAAAAGTCATCATTGACATGTGTTAGTTAGGATAATCCAACGTGCTTCCTCTTTTACGTGCTAATGTTAACACTTTCAAAGTAAAGCTGAAATATGACACTTTAACCTCATTGCTTCAATTATCATTTCAAAGTCATTGTCCTGTAGTAGAGGCCCAACACAAACAAATATGATGTCATGGTCCAAACTGTACCGTAGCTGAGGTAATCTTCATCAAAACAGTGTGAATGCACGTTTGATTCCAAGTGTATTTACACAATTCTGATGTGAATGCACATCAGTAGAAGATGGATTGTTTGGAAGGCGTAATGTTTGTTAGGATTTGGAACTTCCATTCTGTCATACAACAGTACTACATATAGTACACAAAAAGTACAAGCTGGTACCATACAGACACTAAAATCAGTCTTGATTGTAGACAAAGAAGTTTGTTCCTCCTATGTACAGATGGTCCTATAGAGTGTCTGCCTTTCTGTTGCTGTCAGACCTCATTCACCGCACAAAAGGAGGGAAGCTTGTTAACTCCCCTTGCACTCAAACACAAACACACACAGACATCTTTTCATTTTGCTTCCGTCTCCCTCTGTTCATTTTCTTTTGTTTGAAAGTGGTCTGACCTAATCATCTCTAATGAGAACACTCCACTATACACAGACCTTTGCTTGTATCAGGGCAGAGAAAAATGTAGGTTTGGTGGTGGGGTTGGCCAGAAAAGAAAGGCCTAGAGTACTGAAATAACGTCTGTAGCTTTGTTAGCCTCTTATTGTAAATTGGACCTTGTATGCTGTGGACAATGTGCTTTGTTTAGTTCTTTTTACACACACATTGCAGGATTTACCTCAGGGACTTTAATTGTCTGCACATGGGTCCAGGCAAGAAAACCTGTTTACGCAGCCTTGTGAGTAATTGCAGCATTTGCTCTAACATAACAACAGCCATCAATTGAGATTTGTATACTGCTGATACCGGTGGTACCCAAGTTATCACAAGTCCTCATAGCCAGGTTGTTGCTGCCTTTAATTCTGGAAGAGATGTAGTTTTTATCTGGAAGCTTAGTTGTTGAGTTGACATTATAATTTTTTAAAAACCTGGATCTTAGTATAAATATATTAAACTAAGAAAAGTATAAAAGACCTGAACATGTCTCTTTTAGAGATATGTACTGTACATATATGTTTTATTTCTGACACTGTGCTATATGTCTTTACATAAGCCAGTATATTCCTTTTGAAGGATGATAACACTCACTTACTTGCCACACTGCTGTTTTCAAGACTTCTCATTCAGCATCACTATCAAGCCAGATTGCAGTAGAACTTCCCTCAATATATTTATGCTCATGTTCATCTTGTACAGTAGCATTAACCAGAGAGATTACGGTCATTTAAGCTAAAGTTATTTCCAGTTGAAAGCTATATATTCACCCCTGAGGGCAGATATGATGTAAGTGTGTAACAGTATAAATGTGTAGCACAGCAATATTGTATGGTTGCAATGCTATGGTGCACATGGGAAGCCAAACCCAACTACTTGGAGTCTTAAATAATGTGGGTTCATCTGATTTCATGCAACGTTGCCAGTTATTCTTCCTGGAATTGGATATTTTTAGACTTACCTATTTTACATTTGCATCTCTTGAAATGTAAATGACAATCTGCTGCATGTCGTGAGATGTGATGAGTACATTACCTAACTCGGTAAAGTCTACTTTATGCTTCTTACACTGTACCGTTGTTGACGCAAAGCTGTGCACAATCAAATGTATACAACGTGTGCACTACAGAATGTTTCCAACCTCTATAGCAAACACAGTGTTTGTATAGTGCTGTGGAGCTCATGTTTCACACTGAACACACTGAGTATGTGTGTGTGTGTGTGTGTGTGTGTGTGTTTATGTTGGCAAATCAACTGATCGACCTGTTTATCAGCCACTCTGGTCTTATTAGATCAGTGTGATTCACAGCTCAAACACTATAGTGGACATTGAAGCTACCTTTGCACCACAGGAGAGTGGACATTTGTTTGTTTGCAATTGAAAACACACAGTACTGTATTCACTGTGGGCTGGTATGTTTTAACACTGGTTGGATATTACACCACAGGCCAGAACCAGCCGCTTTGATCTGCTTTTTGATGTGTTAAATCAACCATGAGAAATCTTATAGACTGCGCCTGATGTTCATGAAGAAAGACAGTAAAGACAATAAAGAGCAGAGTTACATAAGGTTCTATTCATTTACAGTGCACCATATCGGATTGTGTAGTGTCACACACAAAAAGAAATGTGTTGGAGAAACGTGTTTAATGTATTTAAAGGATTTTTCTGCTATAATGTCAAGACATCCCTGTTTTCTGAGTTATGAAAGACAATGAAAGCACATGTTTACTTTGACCACACATGAAGACGTGCATCTCAGTTCAGGCGCAAATGTTTAAACGCGTGTAATGTTTCCGTGTAGGAGAGTAATTCTAGTTCACCTAATTGTCTTTTGTAACTTGCATTGCAGGGTATTTGTTTGTCACATGCTGTTTTTTATGCACACAGAACATTTCATGTTAAATGGGCTGTGATCATTACCTGATATACAAACAGCTACAAGATTTACTAGTATTTACTTTAGGTCATAACTACAATATTGTATAAAGGGTTTCCACGTTTCACTAATTTAAATTACGTCTCTTCTGTTCTCCCTCTGTAGCCTGGGTTGGGGCCCTGGCCATGGGCATGATCTTCTTCTGTTCACCCGTGGTCAGCATGTTCACAGACCACTTTGGCTGTAGGAAGACAGCGGTCAGTGGGGCATTGCTGGCTTTTATAGGGCTGCTCAGTACGTCCTTTGTAAAGTAAGCTTATGTACATTCTTTAAAGACGTCGCTTGATGTAGTTTTCATTTATTGTTCGGATTGTATATTCACTCTTAACCATCTACTTGAAAAACTGCTAGCTCATTTTGATCCATATACGTAGCTGAAAATATATTTTAATGAAAGTATATTTCTGACAGCAGCTGGGGAAGACATAACCTGAAAAACAATAAGAATCAATAATGATCAATAAAGCTATATTGCCAGTTTTGCAGATTATTATGAATATGCCTTCACTTAGTCCAATCTATGAATGTTTAATATCAATAAAAGTGTTGCTAAAAGCAGCAATAATTACCGACTATTTGACGGTTTTCTTGGACTGTTTTGTACATAATCAGTTTATACATTATTTGAAAAAACTGATCATGTAACTATTAATTGTTTTATAGTAATCATATATTCCTATTCAGCAGCTTGTCTTACTTTACTCTTACTTCCTAATTTTCTCTTTCATTACAGCTCCCTGAGCCTTCGCTATTTCACATATGGCATACTGTTCGGCTGTGGATCCTCGTTCGCCTTCCAGCCCTCGTTGGTCATCCTCGGCCACTATTTCCGCCAGCGTCTGGGCCTGGCCAATGGCTTGGTAACAGCTGGTGCCAGCCTCTTCTCCATGGCTCTCCCAGTTTTCCTTGACAAAGTGGCTATACATCTGGGCCTCAGCAGGACCTTTCAGATCCTTAGCCTCTTTATGCTTGTTCAGGCCCTGCTGGCTCTGACTTTTAAACCTTTACTTCCTGCTGGTGCAGGCATGGGACCCATGCCGCCAGGCACTGCTGAAGGCCAAACCCAACCAGGAGCTGCAGCTCAGAATGGGAGCAGATGGAGCGTGGTTCTGGCTACTGTCAGGAGATACTTCAACCTGCGTGTGTTTCACATTGTGACTTACCGGGTCTGGGCTTTTGGCGTAGCTACAGCTGTCCTGGGCTACTTCGTACCATATATCCACCTGGTAAGGACATATATCAAGATTGTATGTAGATACATTACATTACATCACATTAGCAGTGGTGTGTGTTTAGGTATTTTTGATATTGTGTGAAATAGGTATTCAGAAGTCCTCTGTGGTGTAATCATGTCCTTGAAGTAAAAAAAAAATGTTCCTCAGCTGACTTGGGAAATGTAGAAAGGTAGACAGGAAGGGGAATTCATGTCAGAGCTGTATTGGTGCACAGTGGGCGGTCTGATGTCATTCATTTTCTGTGGGCCTCGGGGAGTGAGCAAAGGAATGCACGTCAGCAGGGGAAATGAGCAAGGAAAGTTCAGATATGGCTTGTTTGTGAGAATTACTGCCTAGCTTTGTGCGCTCTGTTATACCAGATACACAACACAGGATTTGCTTCTGCCTTTTTTATCCAGTTTACGACCATGAGCATGTCTTGCTTTGCTCCTAGCTTCTTAATAAAAGTCCATCTAACCAAAACCTTAACGAGGGAAAAGGTTTACAGCTAGGTAGCCAATTAGCTGCTACACTAAACAGCAGGTAAACAGTTCTGGAACAACTAGTCCTTACTCATCTTAAGCTCCAGTGCTAGTTTGTTTACAGCTATACTTGCTGGAACTTAGCCTGTAACTGTCAATCATATTCACACACCTCTGTAGTGGCTGAGAGGGAGAGTATTTCTGATATTTCCTGAAATGCTTCTCTTCCTTCCTATTAATAACAGAAACAATTAACAGTAAATGTAAACAATAACAGCTCACTGCAGAAATAACGACAACCTATGAGTGTGATGCATGAAGAAACCTCAGCTTACATTTTTTATGTAAAGTGCTTTATAAATAAAATAAATTATTATTATTATTGTTAGTATTATCTGTACATGAACTATAGTTTACTTTTGTGTGAGATAGTGAGCTAGTCAAGGATGACAATGAAGTGTAAAGTTGCAACATGGAGCTGTGAAGTTGATCTCCCTCTATCCAGATGTCGGATGTTCCAGTTCCAGCCTCCCTCTGTCAGGCCTGTTGTTTCAGGCCCGGGCCCAGATGTAAACACAGCCCCGGCCTTTGTATTGGCTCGACCACCTCAGGAAACCTCTCCTGTATGGCCTCTCTTTATCCCTAAACATGTCTATCCTATGGCCATTGATGAATGTAGAGCCCTTCAAAGCAGAGCAAATATTTCACAAGGACCAGCATGTTCAGGAAAGACTTCAGAGGGCGGTTTCATGTTTTGGATCTGATTTGGGGGGTCAGGAATAAGGGGAGTGGGAGTGTCTGACCTATATGTGTTGGGTCTTCGTGTCCTGGTGTTCAGCAGGTCCAATGATGAGACATTTTGTTATTGTAAAACCATGGTTTGGGGTTATGGATGGTCCATTTCTCTTCTATTGCTGCAGCATCTTCTGCTATGTTCTCATTCAACATACTCCAACTCTACAAAATCCACTAAAGCTACACGTGTTTTCCATTTCTCAGATTAACTTTGTGAGAGAGCAGTTTAGGGAGACCAAGAAGGAATGGGTGCTCCTGGTGTGTATAGGAGCTTCTTCAGGAGTAGGACGCCTTGTGTTTGGCAAGATCGGAGACCTCATTCCTGGTCCTCAAAAGATCTACATGCAGGTGAGGAAGTGTCCAGAGAAAGCTGAAGAGAGAAAAGCATTTTGTTGTTGTTCGGTAGGTCGTCCATACAACCATGATTTCTTATTTGCAGCTGGTGAAAAGCCTTGTGCTAGACAAGAGTATGGCCTACTTCTCTTCCAATGGCAGCTTGGATTAGCTCCAGAACCTCTGTGACCCTTAACAAAAAGTGGTTAGGGTGATGCTCTCATGCATCTTTTCACAGACTGAACGAGTCCCTGTGTTTTTAAGAATTGCCAACCTGTACAATGAGGAAACTGTGAATGGCTTTCACATAACACCTCATTGTAAATGCACCACGGGTTCCTTAACAGTTCACAGTATTAATCATGAACTCTGAGCTTAGTGTAATCTGGTTGTTTAGATTTGCAGCAGCCAGGGCACAGACCTGCTCAGCCAACAGAACAGATGATGTGACTAAGATGTTTAAAATCCCTCTGGTTCATATTAATGTATCTTAGTTACAATCCCCACATGAACCTAATTAGTCTTCTCAAACTCAAGCACAGGGAACACAGTTTTTTCCCAATTCCCTCACATGTGTAGCTTTGTGTAATTTCCTAACAGTAGCTGGAATGAGACCTCAGCTGCACCTGCAACCGGTCAGCATTTCATGTACAAGCAAACAAGGATAGAAAAGTAAAATCAGGCTCAATATTCTCTATATTTAAATCAAAGGGTCCTACACATGTGAGCACCTACTGTATGACGTATGAAACCGACCAACTGAATTAACAGATAGACAGTAGGGAGGTGTCATGTTTCACCTTGTGATCTGTTTCAGGTGGTGTCCTTCATGGCCCTGGGCCTGATGTCCATGATGATTCCTCAGTGCTCTGTGTTCGAGGGGCTGGTGGTTGTGTGTGTGTTCCTTGGGCTGTGTGACGGCTGCTTCCTTACCATGATGGCTCCCATAGCATTTGAACTAGTTGGGCCCATGCAGGCCTCACAGGCCATAGGTTACCTTCTAGGCCTCATGTCTCTTCCGATGACAGCCGGTCCACCCATTGCTGGTGAGAAGCATGTTTTCTTCCTACTTTAGTTTGTCGCTGGGTTTTATCGTATAATCCAGCAGAAAGAAATTGCAGCGGCCTGACTTCAGGATGTTGCGCAAGCAGAGTAAAGCAACTGAACAAGGGTAGAAAAACGCAGGGGGACAAATGCATGCCAGCATAGGTGATACAGTGAATTGCATTAGGAAAGGTTTAGGCTTGTGGCCAAGCAGGCTGTCTCTAGAAATCTGTCTTCAGGAAAAAAAAGCACACGCAGGGTCAGATCTCAGGGCCGAATCGTTTCAGGGCTCCTTTACTGCAGCTCTCGCGTCATCTCCCTAATTACACTTCTGTATGCAAGAGCTATGAGGCCAGAGCAATATTCTGAGGATTTAGGCATCCTCTTACTTGTTCTTGCCAACCTGTGTTAGCTCCCACAACTTCAGAGAGACTTTTAATATGAACCGTTTTCCTTTTTTGGCCTTAACAAACTGGAATAAGAACTCCGGGATTGAGGAGGCTGAATATTTCATTCTATCAAGATGTTGACCTCCTCGAGGCAGTCTTAAGTTTTGCAACACTGTCGGTTTGCACAACTGCTTTGTGTTTTAGATTGCAGTACATTTTAATTATTTATTGGTTGGACAAAAAATAAATTTAAAGACTGATTCTGGGCTAGAGGAGGGTTTTTTCAGATTTACACTACTTGTTTACTTTTATAAGAAAATTTGCAGCAGATTGAGTCGTAATAGGTAGTTGTAGCTCTAACGTGTCTGTACACAAAGCATGTAATAAAGAGTATTATATACTATATAGTAGGTATTCACTTTAATTGAATATAGTATACAAACTACACACATTTACACAGTGATAAATGCTAAATAGGCAACAGTGTAGGCACATACCCCGCCACTGCTCTCGCCTAACGAACTTTGTGGTTGATTAAACATATTGTGCAGTTAGCTAAACATGTTGAATTTGCTTTGACAATTTGCTACTGTTGACTTTAACTCACATGAAAAGTACATACGTACTTTAGCTGGGGTGAGCTGAGTAAAGGAAAGTGCAAATTTTCTGTTGAAAACAAGGTGTTGGGAAACACTGCACACAGTTATACTGACTTATTAATTATTGTGATCATATCTTGTGTGGCCACTTTTAAAAGCCAGGAAAGAAAAAACATTAATACACGAGTGGAGAAACATAACAAACGCAGATTTTACCATTAAAAATATGAAATAACTTCTGTGTATGTGCATGACTCCATAGAATGGCTGCTAAAAGGATATTTTGCCATTTTTGGAAAATGTTCTTATTTGCTTTCCCTTCCAGTGTTTGATGAAAAAATCAATATCACTGTCTGTGTGTACAGAGCTGGAGCCAAAATGTGACAAGCATGGCTGACCTTAAATCCAGGAAGCAGGAGATAGAGCTAGCCTGGCTCCTAATAAAGTTGAAGAACAGACCATTATATGTATTTTTTAACACAGACAGAAATGTATAACTCCTTCTGTTCCGTCATGCATTTGGGGGATATGTAACTATAACTACAACCACATTTTGGCTTTTCTGTTTGTGTAATCGTCTTTTCAATTTCAATTAGGGAGCTTTAAATGTATTATATGCTTTAGATCAAAATCTTTTATTCTAAGTCATGCTAATCACCTGTTGGATCTCCATTTTTTGAATGCCTGTGAATCCATGACATCTAAGTTTAACAGTTCTTACTTCAGTTCCATCAGAATCAATGATGGAACTAAAACTATGAAATTGATAATGTGTTTTTGTGAGATTCTGTGATTAAAAACTAAAGAAAGAATAATGTTATACTATATTTATATTTGCCCAGGTTTACTACACGATTATTCTGGGAACTACACTGTGGCCTTCTCTCTGGCTGGGGTGCCTCCTATGGTGGGGGGCGTGGTGCTTTTCTTTGTGCCCCTGATACATCGCAGGCTCCAGCGACACCACGCCGCAGCGTCACAAGAGGAGACGTCCACAACTGCCCAGATGTTGCCTGCTGCCCAAAAAGCAGAGGAGTCTAAGAACTGCTCGAATGGCGACATGCT
This sequence comes from Microctenopoma stevenorrisi, assembly GCA_032270685.1. NCBI lineage: Eukaryota > Metazoa > Chordata > Actinopteri > Anabantiformes > Anabantidae > Microctenopoma > Microctenopoma stevenorrisi. The sequence continues at coordinate 11,697,500 of JAUMTR010000002.1, read as the reverse complement.
GCCTGGCTATACTGATGTAGAGACGCACATCTGAGTCGCACCTTGCAAAGGTTACACATATTAATACATATTAAAAACAGATCATGTATCTACACCTGGAAATATGTCAACATATTTGTGTAACAGTGTTTGTGCTCTTTTCCAGGGATTCAGCCCACCAGCTCTTTAAATTGTCCTTCTCCCAAATGTCAACCATGGACTTCCTGTTGGCTGACCCTTAACCCCTCCTGGACCCCGGTTGACTTTTTGTTATGTTGATACATGGACAGGTGGACAAGGGTGCTCTGGCTAGCAGCCACAGAGAGGACAAAAAGAAAGGATTATGAGAAGATCTATGGAGGATAAGCACAACACATTCTCACCTGAGATTCTTTCACTAGTGTGGACTCTGTAGTAACACATACCTCCAGGGGGTAAAGAAATGAAGAGATTCTAACTGACAGCAGTAGTGTTTGATTACACAGCAGTTATCGTGCCACTTCAGCTTTTGTAAGCTGTAAAAAATGACTATGCTTCTATTTTTGGTTCCATATAAACACATTACGATAAGGAGGCAAATAAATTAAGAACTAATGAAGGGATAAATTCACAAGTATTTATGCAGTACCTCATGCATCTGGTTTTCTTTCAAACACCATGCATTTTTTAGTTTGTGTAGCTAAGACACAATCTAATCTTCAGTGATTTGGAGATTTGCTTCATTACGACATACTGTTTTCAAAATAAACATATGTATCTGTCATAAATGTCACAGCAGATGGCAAACAATTCTTGGAAGTGATCAGCTGCCAGACACAATCACCTCAACACCACAACCAGGGTCCTTAGCAAAATGTCTTTTACTTTACCAGCATGTCCACACAGGAGACAGATGTGTAACAGTGGCAGCTGGTTCCACTGAGTCATAAGCCACGAACCCCAGAGGTTTAGATTAGATTCAGAGCTCCAGTGACCTTTTAGTGTGTTGCAGTTACCATAAGTTAACAGAGGTGAGCTGTGAGACGTGAACATCTGCGGCCTGAATGACTGGAACTAAACAACAGTCATCTCGTGAGTCAGCCTTAACTTTCAGCTTTAGTATTTTTGTACTGTTGTTATAACACAGACTACAGTTTTCCTTTCTTCTAAAATGTTTAGTAGGGTGCTAGACTAATCCGTATCAACTGTTACAATACACCAATAGTTTTCTGCCGTGGGAACACTATGCATGTGAAAGTGTTGAGGGGCGCACTCATGCAGTCCTGATGGGAGACTGATAGCTGTTGCTTCAGAGACTTACACTGCCAAATTGCCAGAACTGTCATCAGCACCATCTCACAGACAATCCACTCAGTCCGCTGTTTCAGTTTAGTGTTGTGTCATCCTGGCGTCGCTCACTGTGTCGGCAGTAATGTAACAAAACTTTAGCCTCGTTGAGAAATTCCCTCAAGAGGACAAATTGCAAGAGTAGAACTGCAATAATCGACTGTGACCATACAGTGCATGGACGCTTAGCAGAAAAATGCACGAAACGCCCTGGTGTTCAGGTGGTAGTACTTTCTCTCTGCCCCTGTTGTTGCTTTCACTGGCATTTCTTACTTCAGTTTTAGAAGATAATACAAACAGTTTTTCATTCCACATACACCTATACCTCAGTAATGCAGTCCAGTTGAACACAATGACATGTCTTCATTACTAATTAACAATTTCACAGTTTTGTTTTTGTGGTTTGCTTCTGCAACCTGAATCAGGTTTCAACACCACAAAACTGCTAAACTCGCGTTTTGAATCAGTCTGACATCCCTGAAACCTCAGTAGTGTCTGTTTAAGCCCCACACAGCTGTACCGTGTTCACCTTCCATACAACACACTCATTGTTTTTTCACCTCTTTCTACATAACCGCTAGTTATCCTGTAGCTTCTCCTCATCGCGGCCTGTTTGTTTGTCTGTGATAGAAGATGCTGTTATCTAAATATAACTAGTGTTACAAGAGACACACAAATGGTGATAGAGTGTGAAGCCTAATTTGACTGAGGCAGTGCTAAAGTTTCTACCTTTAGACACAAAAAGGAAGGGATAACTAAAAAGAATGCCCGCCGTGTAACGTCGCAGCTGTACACTAGTTCACTCTTCAGTCTAACATGTCATTAAAACAAATCACATTGATCTGAACAACGCTGATGCAAAGTTATCTCAAACTCTGTTCAAACTTCAAAACAAGGAGACGTCTCATCATCACTTTCAAAGTGACTGCTTTACAGTATTTTGTTCCTGTTTTGTTTAATCAAATCACGATCCTCCTGCCTAATACATGATGGATAACTGTGAAATTTGTCAAAGATTTTATTTTTGTACTATGAAGGTTGCAGATTGCTTTGTTTAAAACAGCAGAACTGCATGAAACATATGCGACCTAAACATCCCTAATAGCTGATTTTCAACCCACATTGTAAATATGATGTTTGTATAGGAATAAGATTAATAGGAAACATTTTGATAGTGAAGTTAATATTCTGCTGGTTTGCACAGCACTAACGTCAAATTCTGTTACTGCCCCATTAAAAACACAGTACTGTGACAAGTTGCACTAGATTACTGCTGTCAAACTAGAGGCCTATGTCACTTAAGTTTCAGAAATGGAAATATGAATGAAAACTACTACAGAGAGAGAGAGTGTTTCTATGCACAAAATGTGTCTGTCGCAACAAAATTGAATAGACTTGTTTAAATTTAGAGTTTAATTGTATTTTTATCTGTGAACTGATGTTTTGTTTCCATTTTTTGTGTTCATATGCTGTCACCTTGTTAGCCTCAGTAGCAGCTTATTATCAGTGTTGTTTTGGAAAATACATTTTTAAAAGTAAGATTTTTAAAAGTAAGACGGCTGAATCACAGTAGTAACCTCCAGTTACAAACAAATCAAAGCTGCCTTATAGTTCCTGAGCAGCTGGAAACCAGCTGCGTTGCACCAGAAGCAGATCCTGTTGCTAGACAACTGCAAAGCCTCTGTAGAGTTTTTTTTTTTTACAGATTTAATTTGAGCTTTTACTCATTATTTCCATTTTTTGTTTCAGCGTAGTTATCATCAGCCCACGGAGCTGTCTTAAAAGCATCACCCGGTTTCTGGTCACAACCAGCTAACTGCTCCTTTTTGCTGCTCTGCTGTAGATTCAAACAGTGAAGACTGACATGTACCAACATGCAGTAAATACTTTATGTACTTTGTAATTTTTTATTACAAGTTAATTATATCAGTTAGTTTTTAATAACTGGTTCTTAGTTGTTGGTATTGTTGGTAGTGACACACTTTGGTGACTACTGGAAAAACAAGAAGTGTTAAAATAATATATTAGAATGAAGAATGATACATCTGAATGGCTGCTTTGTGTCTGCTGAACAAACGTTTGGCCTGCCAAAGTCTTCTTTTCTCTATGCAGCATTGCTGGTCTCACTGTCCTGTGACCAATTTCCGTTCCTGCAGTAGAACATAACAGAACATGTCAAACTAAATGTACAAATGTTTACTTGGACTATAAGTTTGCATTTGTCTCCAGTAGTTGTCTCCAGCTAGACCCACAATAGAACATGCCACTTAAACTGTACACTACTGACACTTCTACTTGTTTTATTTTTTCTGATTGTGCTGATTGTCTGTGGTATACAGTACTGACACCAGAGCAACAGAGAGACACATTTAGCACACACAAGGCTGCACATACTGTACGTAAACACAAGCCTGGCTCTGTCTTTGTCTTCTAAAACCCCATTTGAAATAATTACTAATTCCGATCTGCCTGTGTGCACACCATACATTAACAATAATGTATCATAATTACTTATTCGATCAGTCTGTGGTGTTTTATTTGAAATAGCTTTTTGTCCTCATCTAACTATCCTCTGACTTAGTTTCTGCAGTGTTGAGCCTTGATGTTTTCCTGTGCAATGTGCCATTTCTCTGCTCCTCAATCTGTTTTCAGTCCGAGTTTACTGTTTTTGGGTGCAAAACACACAAACCATCTGTAAAAGATGCTTACTGAAGGTCTATATATTTTGAAGCTGAGCCATGATTTGCAAGATCTCAGCGCCTCTTCTTGCAGACTGTGGACCAGCTGGACCACCTGCAGCAGGAATATTTTCTTCAGTGCTTTTGCCAGCAGCAGATACTTTCATGTGGAAAAAAAACATTTTCATTACTTTTGGTTTCAGCTGAACAGACTTGTATGTGCTCCAAATGTTCTGTAACCCATGTATAATTCAAGAATTTTTTTCTGAAGACATTATACTTTCCCCTCCACAAAAATATAAACTTTTGCAGGTGATGAATTCTTTATTTTCTGTTTGGCCTCGGGGCTGTACTTGCTCCAGGACCTTCCCACAGCCTTATGTTTTGGAATATGAGTAATATTTCACTGGCACTTTTTTCCTATAACCTGTATTGTCTCTCATCACTTCTTCGAACTTAAAGTTTGTCCACCCCCACACGTTTTACATTTTTATATACAGTAAATACACATTTCTGTTGTAATCACTTTAGAAAATGTCGAAATGGGGCCAGTGATGTCACAAGATCTGAAATTAAGTCATGCTGCTAGAAAAATGTAATATTTGTGTTTTTGAATCTGTATCAAAAGAGGCACATTTTTTTTTCTATTAAACCAACAATAAAACTGTAACATGATAATAACACACCGTTTTTGACTATATGCTTCTAATCCTCAACTGCTCCACTTCCACATCAGATGTTGCAGGCATTCAGGTGTTTTAGACATGCAATCGTGTTGAAGATTAATCCCAGGCCCCCTCTTTATTCATTCATTGAATGAATAAAGATTATGATTTGAACAGTAATAGTCTGCTGCTGTTTGGGGACACACTGAATGTGTCTTCAAACATGCGATGTTCTCATTATCACCACAGCAACATGTCTGGATTCATTCAGGCATTAATTCCTTCTCCCCTGACTCCCCGTTCCCCTATTTAACCTCAGCATCTCCCAGCCAGACAGCCAGTGATGCTGAATGTTCACGCTGTGCTGAATCAGTTACAAGCTGCAGAGCTATTTATGTACACACACAGAACAGGCTACTATTGTGCACATGTCTCAAAAGAATAAATTACTTGTTGAGCTGGGCTCAATGTCCAGGACAGCCAGCTTGCTGTGTATATTAAAGTAAGCATTTCTAAATAAATACAAAAATCGTTATTATTAAATATAGAATTGAAGACTAACAGTGCAGTTTGAAATAAATATAAGGTTCATTTACATAATCATATCTCAAAAGTCCCTGTATATTAAAATATTGAAAGGAAAATTAGTACTGTCACATGAGTTCTGAGTCAAAGATCAATCAAAGTGCAAATCTGTTCATTTGCTTCGGAAATTCGGCAGTTGGCAGGTTGGTAGGACCAGCGGCTCCAAGTGAAATCACAGAACTCTAAGGTCGCGGACGCCAGTAGAAAGACACAGAGAGAGACAGTGAGAGAGAGAGAGGGGACGAAGCACAACTATGGGGGGAGAGAGGACACAAAGTTAACAGGCATGATAGTGGACAGAGAGAAGAAGATGACAAGAGGAGCTCAGTGTGTCAGGAAGGTCCCCCAGCAGACCAAATCTGTAGCAGCATAACTAAGAGATGGTTCAGAGTGGCTGCTGTGGTCTGGATTAACTGGAGGCTTCTAAATCAAGTCAAGTCACAAATGCATGGACATATTTTTCAGCATCACTTTGGGACAGGATGCGCCTAATGTTAGAAATATGCCTGAGGTGGAAGAAGTGAGTTCTGGAGATGTATTTCATGTAATGGATAAAAAAGATATCTTGACCAAAGATAACGCTGTGGTTGCTCACCGTAGAGTTCGAGGCCAACGCAGTGTCACCTGATCAGATCTGATCAGAGAGCTTGTCTCTCAGGCCTTTGGGATCAAATAGAATGACGTTAGTCTTGTTTGAATGTTGGTGTTAACATGGTTGGAGTTTTTCTAATTGATCTGTTTCTTCTGGTTTCGTAGATAAATATAGCTGTGTGTGATCAGCCTACAAATGCAGGACTGACGTTATTGTACTGTAGATTTGGTTATATACATGCTGGTCAAATGTTTTCTCTATACAGCAGTGAACCAGTTTCAGTGTGACAATCGTGTAACACTGTTGATTGTCCAGTAGAGGCCCCCCCTCCCTTATTGTTTTTACAAAAATGGTTACTGAACTTGATGTAAAAACCTGAAACCATAAAGACTCTAAGGTGAAGCACAAAGATCAAATTGTATAACAGAGACCTGCCAATATCATACTAATAATAAACTAAAGTTAATGAATAACGTATGTTAAACTCCGTGTTTAGAGTAAGTAATTATTTTAAGTGGGTGTTTTTTATTATTTACACTACTACTCAAACATTTTGGACACTTAAAGGATCGACTGTGTTTTTGAAATAGAAGCAGTATTTTAACATCAACTTCTAATCTGCATACGAAATACAGCATAGACATTGGTAATTTGTTTGCTACTGAACGTTTGTTAAAAATAACTTATGGTTATAAAACCATTTTACAGAGATGGTAACACAGCTGAATACTGAGTCAAAGTGCGAGAAAATGTCCAGTGTTTTCAGACCATAAGTACAGTATTGTATAATATTTGACCTTTATTACTGTATTGCATAACATTTGATGATTAAGTATTGAGTGCTTTCTAATAATTTTCAGTTTTCCTCTGAAGTCACATGACATAACACGTATTAACATTTTGTGTGGTTGTGAAATATAACTTTTAGAAATTGTCCAGGTTGTATTGTGTCGACACATTGGAGTCTTGAACCAAGTAGACACGCACCCATCCTGCTGAGAAATAACTGTTCAAGAGTTATTCTTAAAAAAAAAATACTAGAACACACACACACACACACACACACACACACACACACACACACACACACACGCACACACACGCACGCACACACACACGTGTGACAAATATAAGTAAAATAACATGAAATAATCATGAAATAATAGGACAAACACGGTAGATAATGTCTACTTCTGTTTGTTTTATCTTATAGCCAGGGGCCTCTGGGTCCTCTGTGCTCTTCAGACCATGGTAGGAAGTGATGTAGGAGAGGGTGATAAAACTGGAGTCATTTTTTCTGTTGTGCCACTGTTTTCCTTCCTGCCAGTTCATGAGAACCAAGCCTCACTCAACTATCAGTAGAGCTCTTTGCACTGTTGTTGCACATTAGCAGATTGTGACAAAGGAAAGTGTGGCAATCACTCCACAGAGACCGGACCAACAGAGCCAACGCACACTTGATCTTAAACTCCAGCTTGCAGATTAGTCACGTTTGGAAGTTTTGAATCTGATGGAGTTTCATGTTGGTGCAATTTGTCTGATATCTGATAATAAATCTGACAGAATAGTGAGCGTGCAACTTCTTTGCTCTTGTGTCAAGACTGGTGAGAGTCTACAGGTAAAAATATTTCACACTGGTAGTTTAAATTTTCTTGTGTGCTCCCACAAATAACAAAGATGCATAATTTTATAAATATAAACAGTCTTGATAAGTATTAAATTTTGTTGGGAAATAGCTGAAAAGTGTAACACTGAATTGTCATCTTCTTTGAGAGTAGACCATATAGGCTGCTGGCATCTGGCAAATCGAAAGAAGAAGAGAAAAAACAGAAGTTGAAACATATATGTGGAACTTTGTGGTTGAGTGCATGTTCACCACAAAACCTTGGGGTCACTGCCAACCATTAAGTCTTTAAATTTATTTCCCTCCTTTTAGGCAACCGTGGCCTTTTGTTGCTTTCAGGACATAGATGTGGGACTTTCTTGAGATAGGTAAATGCATTGCAGTAGATTCTGTGAATTTGTATGCATCACAGCTGAAACTCACATCTGACATAAAAATGTGGATTTGTTTGTTTTAACCACTTGAAATGTAGGTGCAGTGGTGAATATGTGTAACAGAAGCCCACTAAGTTCACCACATGCCAACATAGAGGGAAGCTGATCCTAAATGCCTTCTCACTGTCAGCCCCACTCTTTCCCAGAACCAGGAAGACAAATTGCCTTAACACACACACAATTCTCACAACTACAAATAAATCACGTCAGTTGTTAATATGGAAAAAAAAAAGGGAGAACAATCGTCTAATGAGCCTTAAGTTTGTCAGGACAGCAGCATGACTCTAGCTGAACAGACACACCTGTGTAAAGTAGAACCAGGTGTCAGCCATGAGGTATGGAGGTGGAGGTAAGCTTCTTAAAGCCATAGCGTACTGGTCATGAACCAGTGTTCTCTCTCAGCAGCCCGTAGATGCTGGCTCATCTGCAGCAGGCCTCTCGCGTCTGTTTTATCTGGGTCAAAATTGTGCGTATTAACTGTTATCCAGTTGGAGCTGAACACAGGTGCTCTCTGCTGAGATTACTCATTGCGTGTGATTGTTTACAGACAGATAAAATGTGACATGATGTCCCCCTGCCGCTTCTCTGCCAACACTGTGGCAGCTCTCCAAACCAAACACACCTCTAGTCTGGAAACTTCCCCAGCTGATAATTAAATGCCAAAATATACAACTAGACACTAGTACCTTTTAATCTTGTGGTTTCACCTCCAGTTACTTCATTATTTCATCCTTGTTATTCTTCAGTTTAACATCTGCACATTTAAACTTTGAACAGAACAATGGTGGAGCTGGACTAGTCATTGTTTCTGCCTTAGAGGTCTGGTGGAGATGGATAAGACAAAATAACAGTTCAGGAACATTTTTGGACAAAAAACAAAGGTAACAAAGATAATTTACTAAAAAGGAAGAAAACAGTGGTGCATCAACAAACGCTTAATTTATCTGTTATTGGCTTTTAGCTGTTCAACCATGCAGCTGAATTTAGTTTGAATTTCTGAAAGCACAAGCAAAGATTGTGCCTCTTGACAACACATTGTGTTTGTGTTCATTTGTAAATCACACGTAGAACAAATGTCACTGAAACTGATTCACCATTTTAATAAAAGCACACAAATAATACAAACATTTCCAGTGATGAACAACGACCACTTCAACTGTATACAATAAATATTTACTTCATATGGTTTTCTCTGTAGCACAGCTGCGCTTTGCAAAGGTAAAGCAAATACTGTGTAGCTCCACTGTGTTTATTCTGGATTTCTTTTCACAAATACTTTATTATGATCTCAAACAACTGTTTGATATGATATGAACAATGTTGCAGCTACAAAAGAAATAGCTTCATATAATGTGGAGGTGCTCTGCATAACAATTTAACATTTCTCATATCAGAGTGTCTGCTGGGTGTCACAGCCCAGGACCTCCAGGCGCAGGGCGATGTCATTGACCCAACCCCGCGGGTGGAGACGCAGGTAGCGGCCGAACAGCGGGGGATCAAAATGTGTGAAAGATTCCTCTTCTGCATCATTGTTTCCTATGAAAATCTGAGAAAGCCAAGAGGAGGAAGGACATAAATAAATGTGACACACCAAACCTGAACCATGTGTTACAGTTTTATTTGTACTACCTTTTCTCTTTGGGAGCCCTTTTCTAACACACTACTCCATGAGCGTCCATCATGACTGACAGTAACTGAGAACTCGGTCACCATCATTTGCCTTAACAGCGATCGTGCACCTTGGGTTACGACTCCTGAGATGCGCCTGACTTGCCCCAAATCAACCTGCAGCCACTCGTGAGGGTTGTTGTTCTGGAGTGAGTGATACAGAGGAAACACTTTTAGATTGCAAAAGTAAAAAAGTGTCACAAAACAACAAATAAAAATCTGGACTCGCTAGTTGCAAAAAAAGGGGAGGAGTAATGAATAAGGATAAAGTATGTAATGCAGAATATAACATAGAAGACGCAGGACTGTTAAGGAAAATTGTTCAAATGGTGGATTTAAATGGTTTAGATTCAGTTTTAATATTTGATGTATTATATTGTGAATACAATTATGGTTTTCTGCAAATCATTACGTTCTGTTTTCTTGTACGCAGTTTGTTTGTACACACAGGTTCTGAATTAGGTGAGTCACATATAATTATACATGTAGAAGTAGCCAGAGAACAGCGCTCCACTTCCTCTCCCACATTACTCTAAAATGACTAGGAAACATTATTTGTAAAATATTTTGCAAACTTACTTTTTTAACATGTTGTGGCTGCACATGGCAAAAACACAGTGAGCAGTGATTTTATTTATCTATCCATCATTCATAAAAAACATCTTTGTTTTCACTGATAAGGAAAAGGTTGTTTGGCTACAGGAAAAGTTCAAACAAAGAAAAATGACTCCTGCACTTTCCTAAACTAAATTTAAAAGGCTATCTATGAATCCACATTTTGATCAACTAGGAAAAGTAAATCAAAGTGTTCCCATCGTGTTCTGTATCCGGGAACAAATGTGTTCCAGCATATAAATACCACATGCGTATATGTGTATGCGTTTACCTTCGGCCTCCAGGCGTTGGCGCTGCCCTCCTGATGCAGGCGGGCGAGGCTGGGGCTCCAGCTACGCAGCAAAGATGAATGAAAAGAGGATGCACTCAAGCTGCTGTCAGGAATCTGTTTTCTCTGTAGCCCGAGCGGGAGCGAGCAGCCTGAGGACACACACGGGCGCACGAACAAACATCCTCAGCGTCTTCATGCAATAATACGAAACGTTAAGTACAGTTCCACATTTGTACAACTCACTGTTGAGATCACAGCCCAGCAGCTCCATTCGCAGAGCAGGATTTTGCACAAAGTTTAAGGCCTGAATTCTGACGTAGCGGGCCACAAACGGTGGAAAGAAGATGTTCTCTTTCACCCTGGAGCTGTCAAGGTTGCCATGAAATCCCTAAAACAAAGCCACACAAACTGTTTGGATTAACCTGAATGATGCTGCGAGCACATGTAGACACATATCTTTTTTCATGAAATGATGTGTTACCGTCATTGCAAAATGGTTTTATAATGATCAGTTATCCTCTTAATATAAGAAGCTTCCATAAAATGTTAATAACAACAAGAATAATAATATTTTTTGTGCTATCTAAAAACCAAGTTATTCTGTATGTGTTCAAACGTTTCACTGCTGGTGTATAATAAAAACTGGATGTTCATCTTAGGCTCAAGGTTCAGCTTCAGCAATTCTGAGAACTAATTTCCTGAAGAATCTCAAAAAAGGTTTATCCAATAGCAACTGGACGTAGTACTGGGATTCCTGAAGAATCAGCATTTTATTGGTAGCAGATGGCAACCATAATCATATCACTAACATATATTCAATACCCTGTTTTGCCTTGTGCTGTTTCCTCTGTATGTGGTCCACGTGTCCTGGTCCAGACTGTATGAGACAGTGAAGTATGTGATGTAGTTGTCTCTCAGATTTGATCGGACTCCCTGTGTCTGCACACCATGCAGCAGGGTGGGTTGCTGGAGGTCAACCTGTCAACACGCATTTGAAATTATGTATTTTTCACTGTGGTCTATTTGTGAAACAAAATCAATGTAGTTGACACAGGTTAAATTGTGGCTGTAATGCCTTACCTGTATCCATGACATCTTGCTTCTGCCCATCCAGGCGTTAATATAACCAGACATCTCTAGCCGTGCCAACCGGGGCTCCCAGTTATCTGGAAACACATGTGTAAACACAGTTAGCATCTGGCTCAGTGTGGGCAATTTCCAGAACTTCAGATTTCACAAAGCTCCCTGAAATGGAAGTACAACACCAGAGTATTTTTATTTTCAGCACGCTCAATATTTTTGGTAAACTCTGTCATAATTTATAAGTATTAAGGGTATTTTTGCCTTTTAAAATGAAAAATAAACACATAAACACAGTTTGACCTTTGTAATCTGATGCTGTGATCTGGGAATCCTCAATCCGTCCTGATTTGATTCCCAGCGGCAAAATACATCCTGTAAGTTAATACAAGACAATTATTAAATGTAAGTTTAATTAAATAATTTAATACATATTTTGGGTTTTTGTTATTGGCCTTATATAAGTATTTGACCACGACTATTTAATGCTGCAAAATCCACTTTGTTCCTTATGTTTACAGCTCAGTGAGAAAACAATAAAAAAACAAAGTGTGCAAAATCATACATATTAGATAATGCAAGCCTGGCCAACTGGTGGCTGTGAAAAAGTTTAGTTAGTAAAGGCCATTAAGTCATTTACTTTACTTTACTTTGCTTGCCAGACGCTTTTATCCGAGTTACAGGGAGCACTCATAGTGCTTTAGCTGTTTATTAAATATTCCTACTTATTTTACTTCACATGCAATATCTTTCACACATATGTGTACCTACGTGGATTATATACCAGTAGTTTAGCCCTCATGCCAGCCAGCTGATAGTCTCCTATAGTGCATTCAACCATCCATGTGCCCACTGTGGCGGGCCACATCTCCACTGTGCCAAACACCCCTGGGAGACAAGTAAAGCAATAAATGAGGCAATAATCAATGTTTTCTGAGTGAATGTTAACTAATTATTTCATGGGTTTCATCTAATGTAACTAACTAAAAATTGAGTGATATTAAGTGAAGCGAGAAAAAAAGAACAAAAGAAAACCGGGATAAAATCGGATGTATACTGTAAACACACAGTATAATATATAGAAATATGGAAAACATCTATTTGTATTTACCAGGGAAGAGGTTGTAGACGCCCATACGGTGTTCTTGTTTGGTTTGAACAGTGAAAGGCAAACTGTGGAAGTGTACAGCATGGTATTCGCTGTTACTTCCCACATTTAGCAGATGCCACCGAACCAGCTGGTGCTGGGCAACCAATAATCCAGGAAGCGTTTCGGCCACATAACCATTTATTGCTACGGTATGAAAAAAAGTATAGTGTAAAAACAATTGCAAAATATATTAAAGTGTGAACACTACACCAACAATCAGCCACTTTATCTGCACCTGCAAATTTATTACTGTCGTGGTACCAGGGGTCTTCTGTGTTGACCTGACAGGGTGGGGCACAGTGCCGCTCCAGATTCTCCTCCAGATACCAGCTTTTAGTTTCATCAAAGGTGTGGAACAGCAGGGCAAATTCCTGGATGTTTGGCTGCCGGTTTAGACGAGTCTGGAGGATGCCGGACTTACAAATCACCAGTGGACCAATAAGACCTGAGTGAAGGTCTCGCTCCTGAATAGTGAAGAACGGAAATATTTTTAAAATATACATTAAATATGAATCAACAAGTATTTGAAAAATCTGTCTATAATCTATCTCTATCTAGATCTAATCATCTATAAATGTAGACATAAAAATGTAAAAAATATAGACACACTGTACAGATGGACATTCTGCATGTACATGCTGTGAATCCATGAAACGTAGAGGCTGTAGGCGAGAGCCTGTACAGACCTTGTCCACAGTGGAGTAGTAGGCCCCTGCCTTGCAGTCAAATTCAGAGTCAGTTGGGCCTTGTTTCTTGGTTATTCTCCAGTTATAGGTCCGCGCCTCCCCAGGAGGTACAGGGTCCCCCGGTGACCCAGGTGGAGCAGAGGAGGCGTGGGTTTGTGCTATACCAGCTGCCTGGCTGCGATCATAGACGCCCTGAAAATGGAACGAGTATGGCCTGGATGCCTTGTTCTTAAAGATCACCTGTAAATAAAGAGGGACAGAGAGGCTACATCACCAAGTCCATAAAAAATGACATCATTTATGTCATAGTTGTTCGAACACAATAATAGTGGTCACGCTTGTTTCCATTAGTTTCATTAGACATTCGACATTTTATTCTTTCTTTTTGCTTTGCTGCTGTATCACTCACAGTGATGAGATCATTTATCTCGGCTCTGATGAAAGGTCCCAGGATGCCCAGGTGTTCATCTGACTCTGCTCTGTTCACAGGACGCTGGAAGTCTTCACCTGTGTAGGCTCGAAACACCACCTTTTTATACTCAGGCAGGAACTTCCTCAGTCCTCGACGCATCTCTCTAGAGGAGGAGTTGAGTAAGTACTACTGCTTTAGCGCTGATTACATTACATTTCATTTTTTCTGTTGTAATAACAGTCAAAAATGGAGAAAGAAGAAGAAGATGATCAAGTGAACAACGTACCTACATGAATTCTTTGTCAACAACAGACAGCAGGAATGAGTGTGTGTGAGAGTCTGTTACTCATTAAATGATGTTATATTCTTCAAAGTTGTAAACTAAGCATCTTAACTATTTTACTCTGCAGCATGTAATGTTATTCCTACCTGGGATTGATGAGCTGATGCGGTTTTCTGATGCCGTAATCCCAGCTGATCTCCTCTGCAGCAATGTAGTAAGTACGATATTTGATCTCTCCAGAGCGCGGGTTCACATCATTTCTGTCAAACGTATCTGACGTGCCGTTCCCCTAAAACAACAAAGCGTGTTTATTGCATTTAGTATTTAGCATATGGGATTGCACTCTATGTGTACTTTAGAAAGGTTAATAAAAAAACAATACCTCTAGGCTGTAGTCGTCATACTCTAGAGCCAAGTCAAGACTTGTTTCCGTTGTAAGTCCTTCTCGTTCGGACTGAATGTGGTTCTGTGATACGTTTTCATCCTTTTCTTCAGAAATAACGGCTTCCACAGTTAAGAGCTTCTTGTTCAGAGCTGCATTGCTGCTCAGTAAGATGTCATTGCTGTCCTCTAGTTCCTCCTTTGTATTGTTGTGTTCACTTGGTATTTTATCCCCTTCCCTGTGCTTTATCTCTGCGCTAGTGTCGGTAGAATTTTCCTCTGACTGTCTTCTCTGTCTGTCCCCTATCTTTTCTCCAGGTTCACTTCCAGTCCCATCTCTCTCTATTCCCACCAAGATATCCTCTGGTATATCCCCTTCTGATACCGTGTTCCCCCCTCCCTGAGATGTTGCTGCAACTTTCCTCAGGCGACACCGTAGCTCTCCTACAGTTTGACTAGAAGTGTTTACAGACTGAGTGTTATTATCAGTGAGTTTTTTGCACACTCGGACCAACGCGGTGTGATTTTGCGGTCTTCTTCCTCTCGGCTGTTGATCTATCTGATCAATATAGTCAGAAATATCATCTTCATACCCATCACGATCGACTAGTTGGTCTCCACTGTCACAGGCACGAACAGTGTATTGAATGCTCATCCCCCGGCCTAAAAGGCTGCCATCGAAAGCACTAATCTCCCACTCACCTGGGAAAAGGGATAAGTGAAAGTTACTCTGACTGGAATGTATCCACAGACACGACATGCATCAGTCATCCTTCGTGCATTTGGGGAATCACAACATTTACAGTGTTTAACACATTCCTGCTAGAATACCTTGGCTGTGCGTTAACCGAGGCATCTCCTCCAATTTACCATTGACATAAATATTTATCACATCACTAGGTCACCTATGCACATGTTGCTCGATACCACTAATGACGGTCAGAAACAACACAGGGCACCAACCAGGGTTAACAAATCAGTAAGAAACATCATTAAATAAAATCGTTTTTTGTCACTACAACAGATTAGATGTGAACCTGTCTGAGGTGACGGCTCAACCTGACCTTACCTATCAGCTCAGTCTCCATGGGAACAGTCATACCGGTCATGGGGAAGAGGGTGAGGACAGACTGGTAAAGGCCTTGGTACTGAAAGGGGTTTCCAGTGAAGTAGACAGATAGGAAGTTGCTCTGGGTGCCCACATTAGCCACGTGCCAGAAAGTGACATCGGTTTGGCACATCACAAACTGGCGCCTGCTGAACATTATGCCATTTACACCTGGAGGAGGAGGAAAAGGAGGAAATTAAACTAGTGAATTATATTTCACTGTTTGTCAAAGTGGTGACTACAGTAACCTTTCAGAAGATTTTAGTAAACAAATGCTGATAAGTTGCAAAGTGAACTCACTGTAAATGACATTGGCGTTGTACAGTGCAGGGTTTGTGGCGTTATGGGAGTTTTGAGTGGACCTCTTCATGTTTTCATTGAAATACCAACTCTTGTTCTCATCAAAGACAGCAAATATCAGGCTCCACTGTTTATCCGCTCCCAGCTACATGCAGCGATAGATTCCATAAAAAAGAAACACAAGACACCCTTTTACACAAGTGCAGACAACACTGCTGCTTCTGCAAAACGTGCAAAATAGTCAAATACAAGTGTCGCTGTGTGTGTTTCTCCCCACCAGGCCTCCTCTGATGTCAACAGCATCAAACTTGCAAATGAGCAGGGTGCCCACCAGCCCAGATGCCAAATCTTTTTCTGCTGAGATGGTGCTCTGATACAGCTGGGTCAGACACTGGTGGTCTCCCTCCAAAGGCCCGTCATCCGTTGTTAGCTTCCAAATGTAGCCGAACGTCCCGTTGGGGGACACTCCCATGGAGCGCAAGTCCTTCTCAGCATCTGTTCAATTAGATGAAATCAGATCAGATTTCGTTGTGAGAGAACTCAAATTGTGAAGACGGGTTGATTTTCGTGTTGAAGCGTTACCGTTTGTGGTTCTCTGTAGTGGAAGGATCGTGTTAAGGCTGGTGGGGTAGATGTTGAAGGGACGACTGGCGAGGTTTCTGAAAGTGATCTGGACACACAATCAAAGTGGGTGAGCAGTAGAAAAGACACAAAGCGCACATGCCTTCAAATAGTGAAACTATTCGCTCACATGGATTTCATCGTTGACTTTTCCTTTCAGAAGTGGGCCAAGCAGTGTCTGATTGGGATTTTTCCTCTGAGTGAAAGATCCATCTGTGTATTCCACATACACCACCTTTTTATATGTGTAATCCAGGTGATGAGGAGCTGCAGGCAAATATCTGGACTGCAGCTCACTGTTGTGACAAAGGGTAAAAAATAACAAATTAATATCAAATCTCCTTTCCTGTTTTTCTACATCCTCCCTTCCTCCATCCTGTCCTACCTGTCTGTGGGTTTGAGGTGAGGGGCATAGTCCCAGGTGACCTCTTCAGCGGCAATGTAGTGCTTCCATGTTTTAGGCTGCTGTCCTCCGCTGGCTCTCGCTTGCAGTTTTTGCTTCTTGGGCTCTATTCTTCTAGTGTTGAACAAATTCTCATCCTCTTCATCACTGTACTCTTCGCTGTATTCCTCGTAGTCCTTGTGTTTGACTTTACGCAGGTCGGGTCCTGGCAGAACGACTGGCTCAGGGCATTTCTCCACCGTGAAAAATGCATTCATACCATCTGGGCAGAGCGGCAATACACAGTAAAAATAAGAGCCATGACTCAATCAAAGGAGATAAAAGTAGTTTTTATCTAAGTAACAGAGCCTCTTTGTCCTACCATAGCGGTGAGCATGTATCTCACAGCTGATAAGGAAGCGGCCTGCAGTAGTGGGTCTCATTTCTGCTGTCATAAAAGTCATGGGGGTCACTTCCATGGTGACTTTACGGTGAGTCAACACCTAAAGAAACAAACGCATGGTACAGGAATTTAGTCAAGAGAGTTTGAAACAGACCAAAATAAGAACCAAAACCAAATTAGAGTCAAGAATTTCTTTTTCTTTCCTGTATTATATGTTAATGAACAACGATTAACAGTTTAAAAAAAATAACATAACTACGTAACCACATTGTACAAAACTAGTAGGTATAGGTTCCTCACTGAAGAAGTTAAAGTTTAAAGATCTGTCAGCTGTGATTGGCTGTCATGTGAAGGCCTGAACTACCTGCAGAGTGTGATCCTGAAACCGAATGGAGTGGATTTCCGGTGTGGTGCCCATCCCAATCAGATGCCAAGACACATGGTTACGACCCTGACACATTGTTAAACCTGCACGCAGAAAGAGAGACAGAGGAGCAGAGAGATTTAGGCCATATACCGCGTGCACGGCAGACATTGATAGGCTGAGCACAGTTTAACATTACAACACCAGTACACAGACTCAAACTCCACAGAACAGCTCATTACCAGGTAATGTAGAGTTGACATATCCGTTGATGGTGTGGTATTCCTTCCTGCCGCCACTTTTCTTGAATCTCTCTCTGCTTGTTCTCTCTCCAACCTCTCCGTACCAGCTCTTGGTCTCATCAAACACTGTGAACAGCAGGACGAACGCCGGATTTCTCCTCTGGCCGTCATCTGTGAAGGCGCCTGGAGGGAGACACGCGTTACACAGGTGTAAGACAAACGTGTGTGGTGATGGCATGTTCTCAGTCCACATAGTAACACTTCACAAGCACCTCACAGCTTGTACCTAATACACGGCGTGTAACAAAGTCATTGTTCTATTAAAGGGCCACTCCAGTGAAATGGTTTTCACTATGGACACGGAACAGAACTGTAAGAATCAAAGCAGCAGATGTTGGGATAAAGTCATTTATGGTCTGGACTGTAATTTAGGAGCTGATATGTAATTACTACTTCACAGCTACTCAGAAGCACATTATTTCAGATGCTGTAATAAAATGACAACATTCTCCAACTTCCATAACCCCAGTTTGTAAAACGGTGTGCCCTGTAAATATTCTTTTCAGAAAGAGAAATCTATGACCACAATCATCATAATCTGTTCTTTGTCCCTTTAAACACTGACTTGACTTGCAGATGAGCAGGGCGCCAATGAGTCCTGAGTTCATGTCTCGCACCGGGTCCACCTGGGATGAGTAGGAGTAGGTGAGGCAATCGGGGTCGTTGATAGTGGGACCGTCTTTAGGGTTGATGTCCCACACATACTCATAGTATCCTCCAGGAGAGACAGCGTCATCCTGCTTCTCGTGGCCTGCCGTGGAGTCATCATAACCAGCTCCTGAAAAGAAAATACGCTGCATGACTCTCGTCTCCTCAAGCTCTACGGTGCATTTATTTAGCAGCAGAGAATCCAAGCAGAAACATAAAACTATTGTCGCCGTAGGAGAAAATCGTACAGTGTTTATATTTCTTTAGAGATACAGTGCAAAAACCTGTGGATATATGTGTAATTCGTTTTTTTTGGATCAGGAAGAGTGTGTGTAGTGTGTGTAGTGTGTGTGTGTGTGTAGGTGGTCCAACACAAAAGCCTTTCCCTCACCGCTAACTTTACACATTAGTGTGGTTAGATTGGCTCCATGGCAGCTCATTCCTGTGCGTGACGGAAGCAGCTTTTCAGATTAGAATAAACTCCATTACAAGAATCTACTGAGGTAGTAAAACACTTACAGGAACTCGCCGCTCTGGATCTGATCTGCCAGCGCTTTCAGAAAATGGTATTAACCCTCAAAAGCTCCCTAGATCGGAAATATTCAGCCACTTCCTCTGCAGCAAGTGGTTTAATTTAGAGCCATTTAAAGTCAGATGTTTTAAACATATTATATTTCTGTGTGTGTGTTTGTACAGAACACATGCTGTAAAAAAAAAAGTTTGGCTCTAACACAGGTCAAAATGTGCATTCACAAGATAATGAAAACTGTTGCCCGGTGCAGTTTCTAAAGAATGAGGAAGCAATGTTTTGGGCAAGTAGCTCATCTGTCATGAGGGTTTCTCTTGCCACTAAACCTTGTTTTAATAAAATATTATTATGTCATGTATCATATATATGACGCCAGTATTAATACGAAACAGCAATGAAGTCTGTGTGGAGCGTAGAGAGAAGATATCGTCCTAATGTGAGTAGAGCTGGAACACTGAGCTGATTGGTTTGTCATCTTTTTTCCATTGTCTCCTCCGCAGTGTAACAAAAGAAATATGTTGAGTATGACTCAAGAAGCTGAATCAGGTTGGCGCTTACTGCTTGACTAAGAAGAACAGAATGCTGGTGTTCTCAAGACGCCAGCAGGTTGATACCTTCAGACTGTTTCCAGTAGGTGATGCCTATAGGGCTGATGCTGTAGGGCTGAGAGGCAAAGTTTTTGAAGTGGACCACCACCCTGTCACCAGGCCGGGCAACAATCACTGGACCTTGAATGCCTGCAACCAAAAGGCACACGTTTCACGTATACATTTTACTTCCTGCTTAAAACGAGATGACTTAAGACAACTCACATTTATCATACAGCATGTATTATCTTTGGACAACAGGAACTATCTGAATGACAGGACTGATAATAAGACAGAGGAGATTTACCTGACCATGCTGGCTTCGGTTTGGCAACACTGTATGACCCGTCTGTGTATTCCCTGTAAATTGCCTTGATGTATTTTTGAGGAATACTGGATCTCCTGAAAATAAACAGAGACTATTAAGAAAATAACAGTCCAATAATAAAAAAAAACACAGAAGAATTACATGTATTTCATCCATCCAAAGAAATCATTACTGTTATTAATTCCTAGCCGCACAGGCGAGCACTCTTCCTCTCTAAATATAATCATTATTAGGGGAAAACCTTTTGCTGTGTGCTGCCAAAAAACAACAACAAAATAAAACAATATAAAAAAATAAAATAATAATTAAAGAAATAGGCTGCTCACTTCTGGGTCGCCGGTGGCTTTGTGTCATCCAGGTAAATATAGTCCCAGCCGATTTCTACAGATGCTATAAAATAGTGTTTCACGTCAGCGTCGGGCCGCTGCTGCG
The DNA here is from genome assembly GCA_032270685.1 of Microctenopoma stevenorrisi. Lineage (NCBI taxonomy): Eukaryota > Metazoa > Chordata > Actinopteri > Anabantiformes > Anabantidae > Microctenopoma > Microctenopoma stevenorrisi. The sequence continues at coordinate 11,677,067 of JAUMTR010000002.1, read as the reverse complement.
CGTGAGAGGCGGAGGCGCAGAGCAGCGGCAGCAGCAGCGGTAGAAGAAGCGGCGCAGTCATCGCGGTGTGCGCCACTGTGAGCTCTAACGTGTCGCGGGACAAAGACTGTCCCGGCTCTGCTGCGCCGCCCTAGGCTGGGACATTTAAAGGAGGGGTGTGTGTGTGGTGGGGGTGAGGCTAAATAACAGGGAAGTGAAAGTAACGTGGGGGCTCCTGGAAGTTGGGGAGTGTGAAGGTGAGATTGCGCAAGACGTGACAAAATTAGATTAGCCATCGAGAGGGGATTTCTTTTCTTGGACACACCAGCAGTATTAAAAACTCTCATGATGTCATAGAAAACAGTAGAAAACAGTAGTTACTGTAAGTTACTGTGAGTTCACTGTAAAATAACTTAAAAATAATAAACCACCAAATCTGATTCATGTACCAGGCGTCAGAGAAAGTTATGAGCAACATGTGGGTTGCCAGTTTGTGAATAAAATCTTCACCTCACATATAGCCTGCCCCAACATGAGGATCATTTGGATCATCATATATGGTTTTTGGTAATCACAAAAGGAAATTGGTTCAACAACAGGTGGTTTAACCCTGCTCACGTTTGAATTAAAGAGCAGATTTGTTGCCAGGACATTAAACTGTGTGCTTTTGGACATGGACCGTAGTATTTGCCCAGATCATTTTTGCATGTCATGTTAAAGGTTGTTTACATTCCTTCCTCCATACGAACCCCACAGCTGCATGTGACTCGCTACCACAGCCCAGCTACAGACTCAAGTGCCTCTGTACAGAGTGCTCTGGACAGGTGAGTGGACCTGATCCTTTTTAATCCCCTGTAGGAAGTGCAGATGGCGGCGTGTCTTTTTTGACAATGGAGGGCAGGGTCCAGGTTATATTTTCTGTCACACACAACCCCAGAAATCCAACCAACTACACTTACCAACAGCAGTGTCCTGAATGTAGTCTGGGCTGTGTGCGGACTAGTTTTTCTCTGAAGTCGAAAACCAATTCTTTGTTTTCCTCATTGTGAAAGAGGCTGTTGTTGCTGCACCAGTCTGCAAAAAGTCTCACCTGCTCCCTGTCATTATTGTCTTGATGAGACCCATCACTGTTGTGTCGTCCACATACTTGTAGTTTTCAACAGTCGTGGGTCATTAAACTGGGGAACTCATGACACACCCCTGTGGAGAGCCTGGGATCTGGTCAGGACTCGCTGCCTCTCTTGGGTTAATTCTTTTCAGGGTCTGGCAGATGTTAGTTGGATCCACACACGACACCTGCTTATCCTGCCTTGGTGTGTTTTCTTCTGCCATAATGTTGTTGAGTCCTTTGAGCGACCAAAGTGGTTGTTAAGATCATTAAGGAACGAACATATAGTGTGATTAGAACTAATACAATAAAGGTGATAAAGAGATCTCTGTTCTATCAGATAGCAGAGAAATCAAAAGGTAATTGTGCAGTGACCAAACAGAAACAATCATTTTAGAGGGCGCCAAAACCAGAACACACTCAAATAAGCATGTTTCATTACTGTGCTTCACTGCCACCATGTGGTAACTAGTGAGGAGGCTACTGTGTGACTGATGTCCCACTGGACGGATGAAGAGGCCACATTGGGGAAATAGTTTAAGGATTTAATGCAAATGTAAAAAGTCTTGTTTGCAAAGAAAATGTAAACAGATTTATTAATATGTTGGCCACATGTAAATATGTATATAGAGTAATATAAATAAACAGAAGCACAACAAGCAGCAAACAACATAACAGAACCATAAGAAAGGTGTCACAATTATTTTCAAAATAAAATCAAAAGAATAATCGTGGGTAATACTTTTCAGCAGTGGGGCAGGCAGGCTGAAAACAAGTTGAAAACCAGACAAAGTGGAAAATAAACACTAAGCCCCTGACATATAATTATGAATTAGCAGGTAGACTTACTTTTACTCCTCTGACCACTAATATTTAAAACATATCTTTATATTATTTATATCATATGTATGGAGTCCAGGAGGTGCCACAGAGGAGAAGAAAACATAGGGTGAAGAATAAAAAGTAAACCGTGCGTGGGTTGACTAAATCAAAAGAATGGATTTCTAAATCGAGAGCACGGATTTATAAATTGAGAGCATGGATTGCTACACCGTGCACATGGTTTACTAAATCGATCTAGTTTAGTTTTTTTCTTCACCTTATGTTTTTTTCTGTTCTGTGGCAACTCCCAGGCTCCGTACATATGAGGTTTAAAACATTTTTCAGTGCGGCTGTCAAAGTGGGCTCTAATTGGTTGTGACAGAACAAATCAAAATAGTGCTTCCATACTATTTCCTTTTTCACACAGTTATCAGTGTTGTACACTAATTTAAGTATTCATGTTGGGTCGGGTAAAAACAATATTTGTGACATAATGAGTAGATGTCGTCCTCAAGCATAATGATAAGTAGGAGGATTCGAGAATGACACGTCTTTCTAACTGAAGAGATAATTATATTCACTGTATGATAAGTTAGACACAGTGATATCGACACAAGATTTCCATAAAACATATATAAAAAAAAAAACTTTGGATCATAGCTTCAGTGAATTGACCTCAATGATCTGCTGCAGGATGTTGTCTACATCAGTGGTCTCAAGACTGATGCCAGCCATGTCCAGCTGGGGCAGGAGAGCCGTGAGAAGAATCACCACGTTGTTTCGGATGTCATGCAGATTCTCCTGCGCCGACCTGATTGGATTACAGCTTTATTATTAAAGAGAAAACCTGGCAGTTTGTGTTTCTCATTTCAGTCACTTGGGTAAAACTCAAAATCACAAATTGAAGGGTAGAAGAATGTCTATTAAAAAGAGAAAAACAAGAGTCAGGTAATAAGGATCAAAGATAAGATGTCATATGTAAATAATCAGGATTATCTTTTAAATAGGAGCATCTATGAGTTGATTTGGTTACTGTCTGAGATCTTTACAATCCCTTTGCATAAATTAAATCCTACAAGCTACAGGAACTTATTCTGAAAGTATTCCATTTTTATTCGATCTTTGAATATAAACTATGTTTTAGTAAACCAGCATGAGCTAAAAGCAAAACTACAACAGTAAAGCAAAAACTGGCTTAAAAGGAGGATTCATTTATTTCTTATCATGAAGCAATAGTTTCAACTGTGTGTGTGTGTGTGTGTGTCCAGGATATACACACCTACTGTCGTCACAGGCCTCGCTTTCACTGACTCTCATCCTGCTTTGGGTTTCTGGCTTCTCTTTCCTGGCTCTGTTCTGCTCAGGCTGCTCATCTGGTGCACAAACAGCTATCTGACCCTGGACCAGCAGAGACCGGGTGGAGCTGCTCGATGAAGTAAAGCTCTGATGCCAAACAGGGAACATGGAAGAGAGTAAAGGCATAAGATGCAGATACAGTACAGCAAGAACGTGTTCAAGAGCAGCTAAATCTAGGTGACCGTGGATCCGGTGGAAGGGCAGTCACCCACAAACCCCAGGGTTGGTGGATCAATTCTTGGGTTTCCCAATTCCAACAATTAACGAGTAGCTAAACTGTTTTGTAATTAATCACCATAATAATAAAGCTACATTTGAATGATAAATGTTATTATAAAAGTGGTACTGACCTCAGCCACATCTGTCTGGCAGCCCACCTCGCTGCCCCTCGTGGATGCAGATGGTTCTTCTAACTTTTCGCTGCAGCCGTCAGTGGCTGTCCTTGTGCCTTGAGTTGTCTTTGTGATTTCCAGGTCTAGAAGCCTCCTCAGCCTCTGAACCTCTTTCTCCAACGCAGTGAGCTTCTGCGCTTTATCCTCCCGGTCACTGCCATCGAGAGGCAGCGGCCAGCTGCCTTCTGTTCGACTCAGCGGCGAGACCACCACGGTCTGGGTGGAGGGGAGCGAGTGGGTCCACGTGACGCCGGGTGTCTGCTGCACTGCATCGCCTTGTTTCTCTCCTCGGTTGCTGCACTCCTGCCTGGTTCTCTCCAACGACACATTTGTTTGTTTCTCAGGACTGGAGTCTTCAGGCACAGGCTGTTGCTCCTCCCTAACACACAGCTTCTTCTTCAGGGGGAAAAATAATGCTTCTGATTTCCTTTTATGGCTACAGAGAGAAAATAAAAAAAATGTGTTTACGACCACAAATATGTGAAAATGAACTCTTAACATATATAGAGCAATTTATCTTCATGCCAATCATGGAAACTATGAAAAAGTGAAAACAACGGCTAATAAACCCCACCTTAGTGCGTCTGTGCTGTCCTCTTCCCGCTCCGCCGGCTCCACATTTGTGTCTTCCTTGTGGTCTGTCTCTTTAACTTCCGATGTTGGAACTCTCGTCTCGTTTTCCACCCACGTCTTGTCTTTAATGACCACGTCTCTTTCAGTGAGCTTCTGTTGCGCTTGTGTGGCTGTGACCTTGGTTTGTGTCTGTGCATCACAATTGGTGTTTGCGTCTGTGTGGTGACCTGTGTTTGTCTCGCCGTGTTCATCGTCTGTTGTTTGGTGATCGGGCGTGTGTATGGACTGGAACGTGGGTTGGTTAGGCTCTGATGAACTACGTGAGAGAATTTGATGTTTAGTCCCTTGGTCCTGGAATTCACACGCCTGCATAAACAACATAAACAATGATGAATAGGCTATATGTGCAAATGTGCTACAGCGTACTGTGGCAACGTTTTCCATGAAAAAGATGCAAAATGCTTCCGTTCAGGAACATATTTCACATACCTCCAACGACTTTTCTCGCTTTCTACTTCTGTGATGGTCTCTATCAAACAATCCAATCAGAGTTCAGCAGTCAGATGATTAATATATGTAGATGTTTAACAACAACTTCAATGTTGTCATGATGATGTTATATATGTTATGTACATGTTAAACTTATACTCTTCTGATAAGCGACATACTAATGTTAAACAAACTTTGTCTGTCCCATAGTTTTAAAAATAATTTGGTAGAAAAAAAAGAGAATTGCACAACTAGCCTTCTGTCTATCAGACAAAAGTCCCACAGAGAAACACACACAGTCACATGGATAAACATCAGAAGTAGGAGTGTGAAACTGACAGAGGGAAACCACAAAATGGCATGTGAACCCACATACACACAAAAAACGTCTTGTCCGCATACTCTTTATACACGGACGCAGTCGAGAGGACCAAAGAAATGAATTTACTGTTTTTTGTGGTTTTTCTGGTAGCTGGGTGTTAACAGTTGCTCGCTCTCCTCTGCTTCCTCTGGTGTAGAGCAGCTCCTGAAACACAAAGAGGCCCGGTTCAGTAGCTTAAAGCTCAGCTCTCACAGCCTTCCTGTCACACTGCTCTCTCTGTTTAAGTACTACCCCGAGGTTTGACATTTTACAAGTTACTGTGATAAACATGTTAGCTATAGAGGCTTTATATTAGGAAGTAGAGCGCCAACAGGAAATGGCATCCCTGGTTGAACTGCAGATGTTGTAGGTACCTCCCCGTGTGACAACTTAAAGTGTTACCCTGCTATTTCTGCACTGGACTACCGTAGGGTTTACTACCGTCGGGGGCAGCACCTCGGTGGGTGGAGGGATTTGCAGGGGCACGCAGAAAGAGACACGAGGCAAACAGAGGTAGACTGACCCTGCGTGCATTGTGGGAGGTGTGTGGAAATGGCCTCTAAGCTCCCAACACCAGATGGCACTGGTAATACTAGGCTACGTGACGGCTGAGCATCGAGACAAAACCATAAAAGAACTGCAGTTGAAACGATAAGTGAAATGATAGCACTGGTCACCAACAGCTTTTGAAAGTTTGCAGATTAGATCGAAAAGCCTTCGCTTCTGAGTTTCATTCAGCGTGTACACTTAGAGAAACGTTATCGTACGGAAACAGCTAAAAGCCTGTTTGATGTGCCAAACCGTTCATTTAGTTCCTAAACTTATAGCATTATTATCTACCACAACATACCAAAAGGATTTTGCCAGGATGGGACGTAACAGAAACAGTACCAAACAATAGTGCATCTTATTTAAAATAAAAAACGCACAGAAAATTGGGCTCATATTGAGAAAACACACCTGTATCGTGGATTGGGATTCTGGCTGCACTTCCAACTTTCAGGAACGACTCTGTAATGATTTGTGGGGACGCTCCGCCATTTCAGGCACTCTTCACACTGTAGCCACATGGGACTCCTGCAAATACACACATACTTATGAGAACCACCAATAAAGCAGAAATGAACATTGAAGAAAATACTTTTACATGTTCTAATTATTCTCTAACTAAACAAACCATATTGACAGTGTAAAGCTCAACTGGTTATAAGGTTTTTTTCCCTGTTTTCCTGTTCATCATGTTTACACGTTGTGGAAAGCAGCTTCAGGGGCAGCACTTACATTCTCAGATTTCAGGCTTTGGTAAAGAAAACAAACGTGGTCTAACTTAATTTCACTTTCACTTCAGTCCACAAGCTCAAACATGAAAGAGACCATGTGTGAATCTCGGCAGACCTGAATCCATAATAATAATAATAAGATATTGATTTTCAGTCAGAAATGGACTTTGTTGTAAAGAAAACAGTTGACACTCACTCATCGGCGCCATGCTTATCTTCATCGTCATCTCTATCTAGAGCCTGAAACTCTCGCTCTCTTGACTTCTTCTCTGTTACTTCCTTCCAGTAGTCGTTAAGTTTGAGGCCTAGAGCACCGAGGGTGAGTCTTGGGAGAAGACGAGAAGACAAGATATCAAATAAAAACAGGAAGTAATAGTAGATAAGAAAATATTTTTGGGTTATTCAGCAAAAGTGACACTTCAGCTACAGCACAGAAGCAAATACTAAGATTTGATCTGTGAACAGGTTCTGAAAAACACATTGCACAAGTCATAGTAGCTAAATCTACCAGTGTATTTTCTGCATTTTTATGCTGAATACAACATAAGCTGTTAACTACACAGCTCATATTACCACGAAACTTAACTCACGCATTGGTTTATTCAGTGTTGCTGGGTTGCTGTCGCGTGCTGTACCTGTATTCTCTGGTGTACTCGAAATCTTGCTTGTTGTGAGCAGGCTTGAGAAAGTTGCACTCGATAATCCCAATAACCCCGACTCCTCCTCTTTGACCTGATGTCTGCAGGAAATTGGGGAGAGAATTGAGTAGATGGGAAATCACAAATCACAAATCACAAATGCTAGACATGGAGAAGAACAGTGTTTCTTACCTTCAGCTGACAGCCTACTTTCTCATAGGCTTTGATGAGTCTATTCTTGTGGTACATCATAATGCCATAGTGGTCTTTGTTTTTTGGGTTCAGCCCAAAGGTCACCTTTACCTTCTCTTTCTGACAGACACCAGTCAAGGTTAACAGCACAAGACTATGGAGGGTTAAGATTATAATCAATCAAGGCAGTTATTTAGCAACTTCAAGAGATCTGTGGGGACATGTTAACACCACTCCCCTCTCATCAGTCTTAGCTACTTAATTAGGAGCTGTGTAGAAAACATGTTGTAACTCTGTATTTGCATTGAATCCCATCTTTCTAAAGCTTAATTACCTAGAAAACCCACAAAACCGACTACACGACGGCTTTACCAGTCTAAAAGTAAATCTGAGTTCTGTAATGCGACATTTACGGTTCTTCTACGGTTGAGACGTCAACAAATAAAACATAAAATTGTTTAAACAGACACAAAACTCGTAAAATGTAGCTGTGATTTTCCATTTTTCATTCAGCTCTTCAAACGTCTCATTGGTTCTGACAACTTGGTCTTCTACCACTATACTTACTATACACAGGAACACACACACACACAGCGATACACTGAAGTGGGGTTTGTACACATCATGCTCAGTGTGTGTCAGTCTCCTTGACACCAGCTTGGCAAGAATCTTCTTCCCCCTCAGTATTATCTGTGTCCTCGGCTTCAAATACAAAATACTGAGGTAGGCCTGAGACAAACAAGGAGAATGGACATTTGACATTTTACTAGTTTAACTTAAAGGTAAATAATCTGAAAAACTATAGTAAAATAAAAAAAATTGTGGCTTTAGAGTGAAACTGGGTTAGTGTTACTGTGAAACCACAGGTTTGTCTTGATCTAAGTAACGATCCCTGTGACTTGTGCTCAAAACTGGCACACACACACACACACACACCGACACGCACACGCACACGCACACACGCACACGCACACACACACACACACACACACACACACACACACACACAGAAGAAATACAAATGCATGTGTGTGTGTGTGTGTAGGGAATAAACCAGACTGCAACCATAACCCCTGTGTGTCTAACCCCAAATTCCACTACGACCTAATTCTTAACCACTAAACCTAAACTCATCTGGGGTGGCTCTAAATGCTGAATACTCCTAAAAACCAGGCATCTTTTAATTAAAATGTTTTATTGTATAGGTTGAGAAGAATCTTAAATTCCTGTGGAGTTTGCCGTATTAGTCCTGCTATGCTATACTTGACTCCCCACAAACACACATTATAATTATCACCATAAATGTCCCTTCACTACTACAAAACATGAGCAGGGAACTGTCCTGCCAGTCGAACAAGATCTGCTGTTCCTGCTAGTTATGGGTGGAACACGGGTGGTGAGGACACAAACTAATAAATCATTATCTGTTTCTCTCTGGGTAAGGTTGTTAGTAACGATCACAGAGGTGACTTACCCCGAGACTGTAGTGCATGTCTGGGATGTTCTGCTCGGCTCTCAGTGACCCACTGTTTTTCAGTCCCTTCTTCAGCTCCTCAATCTGAATCTCGGGCAAACGAAAATCAGTGACATCGGTCTCAAAGTCAATTTCCGCCTTGCCATCTTTGGCCCTTTGAGACAATGCCAAGAGAATAAGTTGTTACATGAGGGAATAATGTAATCACAGCATCTTTTCCATTTCATCGTACAGTTGAATGGCTCCCATTTCAAATGAAGATGCAGCTGTTACCTTACATCAGACTCAATCTGCCCCTACTGATTAGTGAACACGTGGTATTTAAGGATGCTGATCTATGTGGGCAGAGTTTTCTGTTTTCTGTGTAAAACTAAGTGAACCTGAATGAATTCAGTAAAAAGCCTGTCACATGAAACCTCTAATCTTCCTATGGTGATGGCAGGAAGGGTCGCTGTTAAACTTGTGTTGTGTTGTTTGCATTTGTTTTCAGGCATGCTTCAGGCAAATGTCTTCTGTGTGTGTTAATGCCCATTTGCCTGTGTGTTTCTGCGTTTGCATACTCATCAGTCACATCAGTTGCTGTGCAAACATTTACAAAGGTAAAAAAATCTAAAGCTCACCAATCATCACATTATCTATTTGTTAAGTCTCTATGAAATCAGAAAGATATGTGTTAATGAAGGAGTTTTTATGGTGCCTTTTGGACAGAGCCAGGCTGGCACTCTGCCCCTGCTGACCTACAGGCCACTAGGTTTAACAGTGGTTCATTTTTATTCCCCAGACATAAAAGTGGAATTTATCTTCCTCATAGAACTCTGCTAGAAACAGAAAAAAGTTTGATTCTGACCTGCGGATGTTCCAGATTAGGATCTTGGTGCCTTTTTTGGAGGAAATGGAGTTAAAGTGTGCGTGTATCTGCTCCTGGGAGGAGATGATGGAGTGTTGGAGGATGGCTGCCAGGCTGGCCTCCGAGTCCTCTGTCACCACCAGTGACTGTAACACTGAGTTAGGGTCAAATATAAAGGGTGTGGCAAATGGTGGGCTGCTCACCATTGAGCTACCAGGCCGCAGTAATAATAAGGCCGTGAAATCACGAGCATACGGTGACGCTGAACAACAAACGCCCACACACACACCATACGTCATAGTTTTAGTGAGAAATCTCGCTTTTCTTGTCTGAAGGATATTGGTTTGCTGGTTGAAGGGGACGATGGGAACAATGACGGCCTGGGCCTTGATGTTTTCCAGATAGGTCTGAGACAGCATGCCCACAGTCTGGCACCCACCATTTTTGGTGAAGATGAGTGCGTCACGCCCCAGACGCATGGAGCCAGACTTGAAACCGTTCCCGTACACGCCGATGGCCTGTTGACTGGCCCTACCTGAGCCCTTCTCTGTGAAACCGAAGCTGAACAGATGGGCGAAGGGGAGAGTGAGGAAATAAGGCCGTGCCAGTCTTACTGAGAAACTAACAATTATCCTGTGAATATGTTCATTTCTTACCTGAGCATCTTGTGCAGTTTGCTGGGAGTCATGCCGCTGCCATTATCAGTGAAAGTCAAGCAGAGGTGACCATTTTCCTCGACCACATCAATCCAGATCTGTTTAGCTGATACCCCAGGATCTGATGCGTTGTCTGGAACATGAGAGACAGAAAGGAGGGAAGAGACACATGATCAAATCGGGTCTGCGGTTGAGAGAAAGTAGAGGGGAGCTTTTTTTCCCCCTTGAAGGTAGCTGGAGGTCGGTGTGGCGCCGACACTCCTCAGGGCCCCAGAAGTGAATAATGCCATTCTCTTACACCTTGTCTTTAGTCCAGTTCACCTTTAAACTCCTTTTAAACAAGCGTCTGAAGAACGTGATGTACACGGGCATGATGTCTCGATGAGACTGAAGCTGGATGTCCCAATAAATGAGTCACTGCCCACAACAGTACTTGTTTTATATCTTAACCTTGTAACATATCAGCCAGTTGGGTCACCCATTGAAATTTCATTATGTATAATGCATAATGACAATATATACTTCTTGAATCTTGAATATGCAGTATCTCTGCCGCTCTTTGTATTAGTCCACACACATGACAGTTTTACTTATCTTCTCCAGTCGACACAACATTGTGGATACACGTTGATCGACTTCTGCTGCTGTTACAGTTCTTACTTGACTTTACTTTGCAGACGTCTTTATTGCAAGGAGTCTTTGTTCTTTTTGTTTTTAAGGATCTCAGTGTAACACCTTCATACCCAATAACACGCATAGTTCTGTCAGGTGTGCTGCAGTCGAACACATCTGCATTCACAAAGGCCACGCCCCTTCGTGATTCCGCCTATAGCTCCGCAGCCAACAGACGGTCAGCGCGCGTGGACCAATGGGAGAGCACACAGTGTTGGAACAAGCTGCAATGTTGACAGCGCACGAGACGACTCACAGCGCGCGCGCGGACAACTCACTGAGTGATGAACGCAAAGTTTTTCTCCCTTTAACGAGCGATGCTGGTTGTTACACACAGTCTGAAAGTTCACAGCCTTAAAATGAGTGCTGTGATCATCACAAGGGAACCAAACACCAACATAAAGAACAATAATCCTCAGGCTCCGCAGCTGTCTGCGCCGTCAGCCGCAGTGCGCTCGTTAGGAGAGGAAAGAGGAAGTCCACCCGGTCCGTTGTACCACTGTCACAAACGTGCGCTAAACTCGGTTCTTCTGCGGGTGTGCGACAGCGGAAGAGCCGCAGGCGCACAGGACCCAGCCAGAACATGCTGCAGCCTACCTATGAGTTCTGCCACCGCGCTGAAAGGCCAGGTGTGACTGGTAGAGTTGCTGTTCAGGAAGGAGGGACTCATCTGGAAGAGAAAGACAAATAAGTTTTACCAGCTCTCGCTGTCACAGCCCGTCCAACGTGTCCCACACTTCATCCTGCGCATGTGAAACATGTGCTGAGATACGTACGGAACTCAGGCGGATCCCGTGCTCGCTTAACCTCGCCATGTTTTGCGACTGTTAGGTGCGTGTGCGGGCTGCGCGCGGAGCAGACGCGCCTGTGGGCGTAGCGTCGGGGCTCCACCGTCTCCACTACAGGAAGTCAGCTGGAAACTAGTGTGCGCGCACGGAAAGGCGCACGTTTCAGCTCTACCCGTGCCACGTTCCCAAACTAAGCAGGTTTGTGTCAGCTTACCTGATTCTGTACCACAGTTCCTTCACACTTACAGTAGGCCTGAGAGCTGCCAGTGTGTCACTCAACACAGGATCACTGAGGAGGTGTCGGTGTGCAGACACACACAAAAAAGAGAAGTTGTGAGTGTGAAAACAAGCTGAAGCACCAGTTAACGACATCTGCTGTCAGAAACCTTAAGTCAGTGCTAATAACTGTGTACTAACGTGCAGGACCCAAAGATTCACCCAACACTCTTATGCATTTGTGCTCCGTTTTCCTCAGCTGCAATCTATTCTGTTTGCTTTGGGAACATTTGGATGTAGGGAACATTCTGGGAACCGGTTCATTTATATAAATGCACTCCAGCACGAAAGGGAAAGGGGCCTGTGAGTGTACAGTGCAGTACAGTGGGTGTAACACACACGTTTGGACCGTTATAGAAAGTGACAAACACACAGATTCAGAATAAAGTGTAGTTTCAGCCAATGTTAGCATGTGAACGCTGTGTGTCACACCGCAGCAACACTTGTTAGTCATGTGATGGCTTTTAAATAGCAGGGTGTTAATGACATCTGCACAGAGGCAGACAGAATATGTTCAGTCAGAGAACTAGCAACACCAGCTGGATGAACTATGACCCTCTTTACTGCATTTTATTACTTTCAAATACTTTTCAACTTCTCCTTTGCAAGTTAAAAAGAAGTTTAGTTAGTTTGGTTATTGTTTCAACAATTAGTTACTAGTTACTAAAAAATCTCACTTAATAGTTACACAAAAAATAATAATTAATTCTTTGTATTACAGATCTTTGCTCTGTTTTTTTAGAGAAGCAGAAGATGTTGTCCTCTTGTTATTGACTGAGTGAATCATTTCGCCGCCAACACTTGAAAGTAAGTACAAGTTGGACAAGTTTTAAATTGTTGGACTACTGTTGGCTCGCAGACTACATCAAGACATGTAATTACAGGCTGGAAACTAACAAAACCTGTCAGCAAAGATCTACAGTATAGAGAATCAGTGGATCTCAGATACACCCCCCCAGAGGAGAAATATACACATTGTAGCTTCAGGAAAAAAAATGTTTATTCATTATGATCTTTTTATAATTTTAATCATAAGAGGACAACTAAGTAAACAGAACATAAGAACAACATTTTAATATTGTAATAGTGATACGACTGGTAAAAACTATTTGTAAAATAAGAAACTTTTCAAAGACAAAAGCATAGAAAGCTAGGGCGAGAGAAAACATTTTTTCTTGCCTTTTACTATCTTCTTTAGTCTTAACGCAATCAGGCAGTCTTCGTTGCATGAAAGAGTCCCCATCGTTGGTCTCCGCTCCTGGAACGTTCCAGTTTTTCTCTCCATCCATTAACTATAGCAGAATAGTCCTCTTCAGAGAATTCCTGCATCGGACAAAGCCAGGGATTCAAACGTCTGTTGGTTTTGTTAAGTGAATCAGTGATGTAGTACTATGTGTGAAAGTATAACCTTGCTGTTTGTGTGCATGCTAACCTCAATGTACTCATCCTTGATGGTCTCTACTCGTTGTAGCTCTGTGTTTATGACCTGGATAAACTGGGACGTCCTGTCTTCTGCCTTCACATTGAAGAAACCAGCCTCTTCAATGAACTACAGAAAAAACAGACAGAAGAGTACAACACCAAGTTATCAGATATGTATGTCACATGTGTTTCCCAGGGGAGCCTTAACATATCTTTGTCGTGTGGATGGTAATGTTTAGTGAAAAGCTTTAAGGCTGATGTTAAGCTGATTTTAATGGCACACACTTAACATGATGGAAATGGGATTTTGAAAATAAAAACAAAACTCGTATGGATCCTTATATATGCAAAAAAATCTTTACAGTACTGTTTCTTGCAGATGCATAGGGCCCTGCAGCCACTAGGGGGCCCCCAAGCTACCACTTTCAAATATTTAATAGAATTACAAGTACAGTGATTCAAATATATTTTGGACCCCCAAAATAGTCTTGCATAGGGCCCCACAGACCCAGAAACGGCCCTGTTTATTTACACAGTCAGGGTCTAGGTATTTATTCTTATTCTATTTTAATTTCATGGGAAACAGCAGTACTTTGGTATATTTGTACCCTGGAGTCTGTGTGAATTTATTTCTATAGAGTACTGTACTGTACTCTCCATATGTTAGTCTAGTCCTTTCACAGGCTATACCATCATCAGTGTGTAGTGTATATTTACCTTGCCATACTGCGATGGTGTAAATAGGATGTAGCCTCTCTGTTTGACATAGTTCTCGAATGCTGATGTCCAGGGCTTTTCCCCACAGCAGTAGTCACTGATAAGCAACTGGCCACCTGGCTTTAGCCAAGACTTTTCACAGCAAGGCAAACAAAAGTCAAAATATTAGAATCACACGGGACAAAGTGGCAAAAATGAATGTTCATATGTGTTTTGTAAGATTTGCCTCATTACCTGTGCAAAGAACATTTTAGACATGAACTATGTTAGATGTTGTTGACTGTGTGGGAAAATGCTCACATGGAAGCGTTTGAAGAGAGCCAATTTATCATCTATGTGCAGGATGGTGTCTCTGCTGTAGATCACATCAAAAGAACCTTTGGGAAATGTCCTCTTAGTAGCATCAGCTACCTCGAACTGGACCTGATGTAGAACATGTGCCATTACTGAAAAAAAACTCAAACCAATAGGATAAAGGATGATTTCGACATACTGATGGCAGCTTCTCAGTGGTTGCTCTTTCCATTGCAATTTCCACCATGTTGTCTGACAGGTCCAGGCCAAGCACTTCCACTCCAAAGGTCTGAAAGGTAACATAATCATGCATTACCAATAAAGTCCGTGTAATAGAAACAAAACCCCTCTACCATCACCCTGTGCCACATTTGTGAGGTCTTACCCTTGCTATGTAAAAGTCTCCCCCACCAATGCCACAACCAACATCCAGAACCTTCTGACCAGGTTTCAGGTTGAGCAGGTCCACAAACTCCTGTTAACACATGTTTCAGAAAGATCAGTGACAATAGTTCTGTCCTAAAGTGTTTAATAATGGCCAAAGGATAAAGATGTTCATTTTAGTAATTGTATTATTCTTTTCGCACAGTTCTTAAACACACATCTGTACAATTACCTGTTGAATTCAGCAGATCTGCTGTGATTTCTACTTTCTTGATTTCTGACAGTTTGTAAAAATAATCAGAAAGAGCTAAACATTAGAACGTGTCTTAATATAATGCAGGTCAGTATAACGCAGGAGGTCCTCGATAATAAACGTACGAATATTTACAGGAACAGATGAACTTCTCCTTTGCAAGGAGAAGTTCTCTCGTCCAGAGTATACCTCTTTGCGGAGATTTCCAGGCGACAACCTGGGAGCCTTGGGCGAACCCTTGTGGGGGTCAGGACCCCCAGGTTGGGAATCACTGCTATAGGAAAAGTCAGCGTGTCGTCATGAAAGTTGAATCATTCATGTATAAAATCTGATTTCACCCCCAATGATGAAAGACCCGAATAAAACTGAATTCAATGAATTGTGACGTAACTAACTAGATGTTTAAAACCACCCAACTTGTTAAGTATTCCTTCCAGCTAAGGTTCTGGATCTCTCTCACATTTTGCTGTTACCTTGGTGGTGCTCGGCCCGCCTGTGCTGACGTAACCGGCCCCAAACATCTTCTCGTAACGCAGAATGCCACGGCTGGTGTACTGCTGGTTGTCCAGGAACTGCTGAAAGGAGCTGAATCCATGTTGGACGTCCACGGAGCGAGGAACTTTCTCCAGAAGCCAGCAGATTTGGTTTGGGTTGTTTTTCATCTGGAGCAAGAGAATGAGGATGAGGACACAGAAGAGCAGGTTGGACATAGATAGGGGTGTGAAGTTGCTGACGATGCCACATTTGACTTCAAATTACCTCGACATAGGTCTTAACCTTCCTTTTCAACACGGTGTCATAACCAAAGTTCTGTCCGGCCTCGGGCTCCTCGTGTTGTAGTGACGATACCATGTGGCTGTATTGCGCCTCAGTGCGGTAGCACGTGGGGTTGAAGTCCCTCTTGCTGTCACCTTAATAGAGAGTTACAAATGAACGGTTTCTGATGCTGAACATTTCAAATCAACAGAGAAAGACGATGATAAGTTATATTACATATGTTCTACAGCAGAATCTGGACTGCGAGGCATTTATCAAGGTTCCTATATGATGAACAACAGATGATGATGATTTTTGTAGCTCAGTACCTGAGCGGTAGTTGCAGGACTCTCTAAAGAAAAAAAAGCCACCAGGCCGCAGCCAACCAAGGGTCTTCTTTATAACAGACCTGAGCTCCTCATCACTCAGGTACATCAGCAGCCAGTTGGAGAAGATGAAGTCAATACTAAGGGGGGTGGGTGGTGGTGGAGATTTGGATATGAAATATGAAATCTGGTTTTAAGTTTAAAGTTTATTTCATCATATATACAGTTCACATTTTCCTAAATAACGTGTAAAATGTGACCACATATAAAACCCACCTGTTCTGGGGGACATCCAGCTTTGTGACATCAGCCTGGATGAAAGTAGCATTGCTATGGTGACCATTGTCCTGTCTGTTTCTCTCCACAAAGCTTTCCATGAAGTCCACAGCTGTCACGTGGGCAGCCTTGGTCAGCAAGTGTTTGGTGAAACGACTATAGAAAGACATGTCAGTATCACATCTATGTCATAAAGCGTATGTTTGTCTCTGGTCAAACAACTTAAGTTTTAACTGGAGGCAGAATGAAATCCAAAGCTTTTTAAATGTCCCTGCATCACATTGGAAACTTCACTTGGTCCCCTGAATTTGTCAGGTGTTTAAGAACTACTAGTCAAAGCTGGACCGGGAAATAAAGTGCGTGGATGATCACGATCACTCAGCTATATAACCTCACCCAATGCCAGCCCCCAGCTCCAGCACTCTGCATCCATCCAGGGGAGGCAGCATGCTGAGGATCTCAGGCAGCTCCTGCTGCGTCAGCTCCCTGGCACGAGAGTCCAGCATCATCTCCTCCACTGTGGCAGCTTTGGAGTGCTCCTTCCAAAACTCTGTCATGTTGTTACGAACTATGAGGCATTAAGATGATGTTAGAAAAATGTTCCCTCCGATAGGTCAAACCATTCTAATGACCTATAAATAACATACAAATATACTCTGCCAAGTAAAGTAAAGTGAAGTAAATTCTAATGACCCTTAAATAACGTACAAATAATTGTGACTGAATAAATAGTGTCTATTACATTTGTGTAACATAACAAAACAAATCGTCAGCTCTTTGATTCAACTTAAAAGTATTTATATATATGGTATATACAACACAGTTGATCCGTTTTGATGACAATTTCCTCAAACAGAAAAACCCCACACACGGGGAAACCAGTTAGTGGTACGTTCATGACTTCTGTGCTGTGCAAAAAACAAACAGGCCCTTCATCTGTACTGTTTACTATTATGCAACAGGCAGCAAG
This sequence comes from Microctenopoma stevenorrisi, assembly GCA_032270685.1. NCBI lineage: Eukaryota > Metazoa > Chordata > Actinopteri > Anabantiformes > Anabantidae > Microctenopoma > Microctenopoma stevenorrisi. The sequence continues at coordinate 11,659,766 of JAUMTR010000002.1, read as the reverse complement.
ATATGATGTAATTATGTGCTAGTGTTTTAGAAAAGTCTTCTGTGGTTTTAAAGCCACAGAAAGGTTCAGTCTGACACCTTGTTGCTGGGTTAGAATTAAAGCAGCAAATGCACATTGAGCTTCAGACATGGCCCCGCTCAGTGCACCTATAGTGGGATTACTTCCACCAGATCACTGAACAATTAAGAAAGTCACATCATTAAATTCATACCTTTCTCCATGATAGTCCTGAACCTTGTGGTATCCTACAATTAATCTGCAATGCCCATTCAGCCTGGCAGCTACTGATGGATTGATTAGTAGGTTACGGTGACAGTGCAGGTTAAACTTGGTGTGTGAACCCTTTAAATAAGCGGACGGCCGTGGCGCGCACAGGAGGCGGTCGCCAGGTAGGAAACTAACCATTAGGATGCGTCCAGTGTGAGGGCATGGGAGGGGGTGGGAGTGCACATGAATAATCATACGAGGACAAGGGTCTGGGGATTATCACAGCAGCGTTTATGAAGGGAGATTCCCCTGAGTGCGCGGACGCGTTACGCATCAGACATATTAGGAATTAAGGACGTTGACTGACAACCACAAGCGACTCAATGACTCAGTAAAGTGCGTATTTGTGCTCGATGGCCGGTTTGGGTCGAACTGTGAAACGCTGTGTTTCCGAGTCCCCGGTGTTGTGCCAGAGAAGCTCATCTCAGATGTGCTGACACGCTGGAAATGCGCCGTGGCATGTGGATTGCGCAACATTGCCTCATGGTGCAGCTGAAAACCCCCGTTACGGTGGAGAGCAGTGATTGTTTTGGGGCCTCCCGTCCCAAACAGTGAATGTCAAACTCTATCACACGTCAAGATATTGACATTTTTATTAGACACCATGGCAGATAAGATAAAGATGAAATCGTTTTTGTGGCAGGTTACAAAATGATTCTGTACGCCTGTTGTATTTGCAAATGCAAGAAATGGATCCTGTCCTTGAACAAACTCTGGTCTTTGACCTCAGTTACAGAGCAGATAGAGGCTACAGGTGCATTTTGTGTAGTACAGGTACTAGAACTAGCCAGAGAGCCCCATGAAAACCTTCAGACACTTAGCTGTGTAAAACAACTGTTTTAAAAAGATTCAGTGTCAGTTTTTATCCTCGCTGATTTAAACCAATTTTTTTGTCTATTACCATGAACTTTGATTTGTCATTGTTGTAAATCTGCCAAATTCTTTTACAGAGAACTGGGTCAAACAACCGTACCAACAAAGCCGGCGGAAGGAGGGATTGCTTCACTGCTAAGCAAACACTGTTGTGGTTTGATTTAGTGAGATATGATGCAAGAATATATATATATATATGTACCTTTTCTGTGCTGCTGTAAACCACATGTGTAAAATGACCTATTATAGTTTGTAGTTTACGCTGTGAGGTTTCAGCACAAGCACACACAATGCAGCACATGTAGTGTAGAGTTCTGCCAGCAGTAGGCTCTTCCACTGATCGGCATGTGATGTGAAATGAAGCAAAATGCCAACATAGGCACTGGATATAGGAATTCCCCCACTGGAATTCACTTATCTAAATAGTCCGCTACAGGAGTTGCTAATCTCTGATTCATCTTCTACGTGAGTGTGGATGTGTGTTTCTGCGCTCGTGTGATTAATTGTTCATGTTTGTGACTTTTTGCACACTTCCAACGTAACCGCAGCCAAAGTTCAACGCAGCTGGATGAGTTCATGGAATGGCAGTCTGAAACTGTTCGGTGCAGATAGAGATTAAAAAGCATATGTGGACCACATCAATCTAAAGATAAAGGGAAGACATATTGATCAGAGTTAAGTGTCATTTTCAAGTCATGAATGTAGAACTTGTAGAAACTGAACTGGTGACTAATCTATGCACATGAGTGTGTGACTGTACTAAACTTAAATCAATGTAATATATAATGTGGATTTCTGCGTATTGTCAGTGTGATGTTCTCTCTGATGAAACAAAGAAGTGTCCAGTGCTGACATTTATGTTTTAACAATGATTAAACAATTGTAACAAGAAGAATGAACTAAAAAGGTAAAGTGCTTTAAGGGAACCGTAGAGCAAAACTACCACTAGGTTCTGAAGCTTTGAAGCGACCATGGACATGGATGTGGTTGCTTAAAAGAATGGAAACTGACACAGCTACAGTTCTATGACAAATATGCAACTGCAACTGCGAGTTTTTTGAAATCTCAAACTCAGCGAACCAACTGACTTTGGACTACACTTGACAGCCAATTCTGAATTTAAAGATTAGACGAACCTAGTGCTGGCCTGTACAGTGACAAAGAGAGATGTGAATTATTTACTGTATTTAGTATTTTTAAACTAAATCAAATGGTAGCAAGTTTCAAATAGTGTTCGTTATCCTTTGCAAATAGAAAGTATTGAAGATTATGAACTTAATCTTGACCAAGGTTTGGCATGTTCTGCAAGTGAAAATTAGATTTTCACAGTTGTGTGTGTTCCTGGTGTGTGTGACTGTCCTGGGGACAGTAGACAAACGTCCAGGACATCCTGGCCTCAAACTGGATGTTAAAAAAGCGATTTGCTTTAAAAGAAAACTTTGATCAAAGTAATATTAACTATGAAACTAAAGTTAAATTCTGCTCAGTAAAAGCATGTATTGTTAGTGCATATTTATTTTTAATGTATTTTAACAAAGCATTTTTTTAGAAGTATTCTTTCAGATGCTAAAAAACAAAATTAAAGAATGTTTGTCCTTTATCCACTAGATGTCAGTAAATATTTACAAAAAAATAAAAATCCACAGTAAAGTGAAGGAGTGAAGGAAGGAGCACTATCAGACACAACTGTTATGTTTACTGACAGTTTGCTTCTAGAATTTTATACTGCCGAACCCATAGATGATGCAAACAAAGCAGGATGATCATAGCAATCATAAGTCATAACGTTTAACATAGCAGAAAATTAGAATAACAGCTGCCGGACAACACGTCAGCACCTCGACATGTAGCCCGGTGGGACTGGGAATCAAACCTATGACCTGTTTCTGACCTGTGAAGGTCGACTGTAGAATGTAAACCCTGCAAACAAAGACATTTTTAAAATAAACTGGCAGAAACGAGGAAACATCCTGCAGGACAGCCAGCATCTAAATGATAATATTAATGTTATATATGGAACCAAAAAGATTTCCAGCTTATTTGCCTAAAATTCTAAAGGAGGTGTGAATGATTAGGTTTAGGTTTACTTTCATCTGTAGCGCCGCATGTGTTCAGGCTTCACATTTCTGAAGAGAGGTGTAATGATAACAAGAGTCCACTGTGATCGCCACCTATAAATATTCATGAGGCCTTTCATGTGAAGACTTTTTTTGTTTTGTTTGCCGCTTATGCAAAATGAACAACTTCCCCTGGGACAGAAGTGCATATTTGTTCATTGTATGAATTGGTTCTTCTAACCAAACCAGACGGGGGGAATCTTTTACTGCTTAAGTGCTACTGCTACTGTTATACATTAGATGCAGTAGAAGAAAGAGAAATGCGTTTGTGTCAAGTTAATATGGGAAATAAACAAAGACGTACACTATTAGATGAGCAAGGCCCAAGGGAGAAAATAAAGTAATCGCACTTCACTTGAACTTGAGTGCAGGTGAGTCATCACTGGAAGGAAAAGAAAACATCTTTGCACATGAAAGATTCATGGGAAATCTCACGAACCACATCAAAGTTTCAGGTTTTTTTATGCACTTGAGAAAAAGTGGAAGTTGAAGTGAAACATTAGTGGAAATAGTGATCATGTCGTATGTAAAATGTTTTTATTTATTGATTTTACTACAAGACTGCATTTCTGAGTAAAGGAAAAACACAGAGGCACCACTGCACTTGAAACTAGCATTTTATTCCGTGGATGTGCTCTGCTCCGCCCACCTTTCTTTCCATTTATTCTCACCGCTTTCTGCATGAATTGCACTCAAGCGTCAGTTCGACGTGTTATCGGTTGATCTCTGTGTGAAACGCTCTGTGCCAGGCAAAGTTCTTTAAACCCGTGTTTCTGACCTGTCAAGGACAAACGGACTGACAGAGAAGTTTCCAGTATCCTCTTATGCATCAGAGGGAACGCTCTACAAAGCAACGGATCATGTCAGTCCAAACGGTTCACTTTAAATACAGAAAAAGTTCTAAAAAAGGAAAAATTAAAGAAGAAAACTTTATTTCACTGACATTTTCTCTAGATGAAAAAAATGAATCTTATTTTAAAATGGATTTTTAATGGGCAAAAGCAAACAGCAGGCCGAAAATGACGAAGACGCCTGTATTTGTGCTTTGCACGTTACATTTGCTGCTTTTGGCCAGATGGACTACAGCTAGAGTAAGAACTACATTCACTGCCAGTATGTAATAGAAGTTCATCTCCTTTCACAGTAACTATCTACATTTACAAAGCAGAGACTTTCAGATACACCTTTGTTTTCCTCTACAACTCAGCAAAGAAGTCCTGTCCGAGCAAAGACAAAGAGCAACTTTTACACCAAAAAGACCATAAATTTCTGTTTAATTAGTTGTCTCAGACAGCTAAAGCCTTAAAATGCACCTCTGCACAGAACAAAGAACCAATTTTGTCTTCCTGTCTCCGACATTGGAGTTGTGCAAGGAAAGGATTAGTTCAACACTAAAAGAGACAATCAATCTACATAGTGCTGTTGCCTTGTGCAGTATGACTGTGATGAGAGCACCTGAGCGGTTTCATCAGACTGACATGTGGGGAAGGAATTGCAGCGACTGAAGTGTGTATGTCCCAGCTGAATAAACTGGCAGGACTGTGGAACATCCCTCAGGAGGCCTGCAGGCTTTGCAAGCATGATTTGATGCATGGAATAAATCTACCTGTTGTGGTAAATCCTCACCTGACTAATCCTTCATTGAGGGACTTAAACCACTGAAGCTATGACTGGAACATTGTTGGGGAATTTGATGAGGAACAGTGAGTCGAGGTAATACGTATTCGTCTCTCCACAGCAACCGCCAAGGTCTCTTTGAAAAGAAGGTCGCACACGAGAATATTAAAGTGGTAACTTTGAAATAAACATGTTAAACCTGCGTGAGACACAGTGCTACTGCAGCTACCGGTCTTTCTCATACAGTGTACGAACAATAATAACCTACTGATTTGTTGTTTTGTGAAATTACAACGTAAACATTTCAGAAGCAACTTCCATATTTACCGTCTTGTTAGTTAGTTGTTAGCAGTGGTTTTGATCCACAGCGTTTTCAATCCAGATACATTTATACTCTTCCTCTACTCTATCCACCAGCGTTTCCCACTGTGTAGACGTGCAAACTGCAGTACAGCAGGTGGCAGCATCTTCCTTGTTATTGTCACAGGTGAGTTGTCATCATTTCTGTGAGGAGCCAGTATGAGGTCTACATTCACATTACAGGTTCATGTGAATACTGAACTGAAACTGTCTCTCATGGTGTCACTGCTCTGACTCAACTCATGTAAGCCCCAATAATCCAGTCAATCTGAACACTAATTAAAGGCCTGAGCTCAATTTAATCATTACAATCAAATACAAAAAGAACCATTTGTTGGAATAAGCTTATAACAGTTCACCCTGACGGTACTTGGCTCTCTTTCCTTTCTTTCTGCTCTGATTTAGCAGATGAGAACAAAACATGATGGTTTGGTACTAAAGTGCCTGAAGCAGCATGTGTCTGCTGGAACAATAACGAGTGAATTAGAAACGAGGAAAGAGTGTTTGATATTTAAGCATGTCAAGACACATTTAGACCACCCGTCCACATAATGTCCAACACCTCCTCGGTCCCTTTGAAGGCTGAATGTAGCACTTTGTCAGGGCTCTGGAGTGTACATGCTTTAACAGGGAAGGATGTTTAGGATGAAGTCAAAGCTTCAGGGAGAAAAAGTCTCCAGAGAAAATATGGATGACCTTTGCTTGCTGGCTTTCAATAGAACCAATGAGACTGAACACAGCGGGATCACAGTGTGGGCACAGGCTACACTGACAAACCCGGGTCTGTCCATTTTCTCAGACTCTTATCACCATCCTGCCAATATTTCTGAAAATCTTTAACGCTCTCCTGGAAGCTGAACTCACAACATGCATTTACATTGCACCACATCATAATCGTCAGCTGCATGCAAGTACGCTCTAACACAAAAGTTCTGGATTGATAATAATTTGTTTGGGAAATGTCTGTTGCAGGCCAGGGCCACCGGGGCAAAAGTAATTACACAATCTGTTTAGGTGTCATCAGCACATAATTTCTGTGGTCGCTCAAACATGAAGGGGACCTTGAGATGCTTGTTTGTGTGTTGCCGTGTGTGTGTGTGTGTTTCTCATAAGCCTGGTGAGCTGCTGTCAAGGTGTGGAAATGAAATAAGTAATAAGAGGCACTTTTCTAAGTGTTATCGATTTCAGATGCCCTTGCAAACAATCAGAGTCAACAACAACAATCTTTATTGGGTAAAATTATGATGGAGAGGATGAGAGTTCACCGGCTCTACATATGGAAAAGGGATCAGTAAAGACCTGTGCAGAAGTATGGAGACTACTGAAATATTTCTATCACTGCTACTACAGTCTTGTTGCTTTTCCAACTGGCCCAGTACCAAAGTAGTGCCTGTGAAATTACTAACATTTTATGTGTACACATGAAGATCTGTTTCAATGTGAACAACAATAAATATATTACCATTCAGCCAGTCAACTTAAAAACAGAAAAGGACTAGGCGTGGTTGTAGAACTCAAAATGGTGCAGTGATCATTTGTAAAATTGTCATTGTCTAAAATCTAGTTAACGTTTTATTACACTGCTTTCTTTAATCACATTTTCTCCAACTGGGTTATGAATTAAATTATAATATATAGCTATTTAAAAACTTCATCCTAGTGAATTGTAACTGCTGGATACTTGCTAAACGGTGTTGACTTCAATGTCCTCAGTGATCCAGAACTTCAGAAATATCACAAACGGTGAATAGTTGAATAAATATGAAATACTGTCTCTCGCCTTTGCTCCCTGACACACACAGACGCACAAATTCATACTGCTGCCTTTGTACTGGAAACAGGCAGCAGTGTGTAAGGCTGTAATACATAAAGCGATCAGTAGACCAAAACTGAATTTGAGACAGATCCCTCTTACTCTCAGCACAGTAACCAGGATAACAGAAACCATAAACACGTTGCTATTACAAACCGACTATAAATACTATTTTATTGCCGCTGAACTGCGGCGTCTCATTAGTTTTGTGGGAGCTTTGGCTCAAACTGAATTTACATGCATCCTATTATTAAAACATAGAATATCCAGCAACATAGGACGTGATGAGTTCATCAAACTGCTCCGATTCAAACCACCAAAGGGAAGTGATGTTGTTTTAGCCAACATACTTTTTATTATTTATTTCAGATTATAAAAAATATAAGCCAAGTTGTGGAGGTCTGACATTTAAAAACTGATTCGGAGTTCTAGGGGCTTGTAAATTAGCTTCCTCCCCTGCCTCCCCCCTCTTAACAGCACGGGGCAAAAACCTTTCCTCAGCCTTAAACCGGCACCTGCAGTCTCCGCCTCGGGATAATGGTGGAGAGAATGAGACACTGAAGTGGCATAAAGGTGCAGCTCTGAGCTTGTATGACAGCATAAATCAGAAACCCCAGGTGATTATTTTTATTTCTCCATCAGCACAGGGATCAGAACCCTAGAGGGGGTTTCCTTCCCGCCACTCCTCCATGTCCGGTATCCCGAACTTTCAGGATCCTTCTAACCCTGACAGTTCAAGCATCTAATACCATCAAAGCCCCCCCAAGGTTGGTGGAGATTACTTGTTTCAGTAAATAGGAAAAAGGCTGTATAAGAGACTGTGAGAGACTGTGACTGTGAGTGCAGTCACACACACACACACACACACACACAGAGACATGAAGCCGGACAAGAGATGATAAGTAACTAGAAGAGACAAAATCATGTCAAAACAAATCACGGAAAAAACCCTACTAGGATCAAAGTCCTGTTGGCACCGAGGTCAGTGAGTAGAGTGAAGCGGGATTACAGCTGTAACACTGGATGATCTTAGAAAGTGCAAGATCCGTTGCACAGTGACGTCTGTGTGCAAACAGTGAGCGAGCATGCGTGGGTGCCCATGTGGGTATCCATATTTGTGTTCATGTGGGTCTGTGTGTGGCAGGTTCATCTTTTCCTAAACAATATACACTATAGTCTAGGCGTGTTTAGGTGGTGGATAAACAACCTCTACACTACAAAAGCCTTTTCCAGGGTGGTTTACTGAGCCGAATGAGACTGAATAAAGAGATAAACAATATGTTTGTTAAGAGTGTCAGGGATGTTCCCATTGGCCCTAGGTAGCATCTCACCAGTAAACAGGACGGAAAGAAAGACATCTGTGGTTTGTGTAGAGCTTGGTGCCTTTGTTGCTGCTGCTCAGGTGATTAACGTACTCACTGGTTCTTATGTCGTATTAACTTCAGGCACATAGGAGCTCAGTGCACAGCGTGCAACATTGCTGCGAGGTGTGTCTGAGTCGCTTTGGTCTCTGTTAACTTTAATTAGACATAAAAAAAGCTGCGACTTATTGTCGCTTCACCACAAACATCACACAAGATAGCATCTGAAAGTCTTTGATGACGAAGCTATTTTCTGACGAGTAACAAAGCCATTTGACACTTTATCTTCTCTACACGCATGTTACCGTGTTACGGGGTTTGGCTGTAGACACTCATTCACGTTTTAGCTGTACCTTTTCCATTGAAATGATGGGTGTCCAGCTTAAAAAGTGTTGAAGTGAGGTGAACTTACGCAGAAGACAAAGACAGAGATGATGTCTGCAGTTTGAGCATAATTCTTTGAAGAAACTGTTTATTTGTGCATTATTGTGAAAAGACATTCAAACCTCTACATACTGTGTTTACGCTGGTGAAAAATATTTGGACGCATGAAGACATTACCTCCAACAAAACCTCACTAGTTGATGGTGAACCGGCAATTTTCAGTGTAAATTAGAACGAAAAATGGCCAAAATGTAAAAGGTATGAATTGTACTCTACTGCTACAACAAGTAGCTCAACAAAATAGTCCAGTTTCTTTGATTTCAGCAATACTTGTATTGTAAGAACATAATAATATGGACACAGAAGAGAAGCCTTGATGTTTTCTTTGGCAACCTTAGTATCATGTATGTTGTGTGTCTCTCTCCCTGCATTCAAGTGCAAGAAACATTTTGTGTGATAGTGATTCTTTTTCTTTATCCTATTTTTTCTCTCTACTTGTATTTTTGCTTGTAGAGTATTTATAACGTTTCCACATTGAACCCATAATACAGCATGTCCAGAACATGCATTCATCTTATGGGTTAGTTCACCTTTGATGCTGTATGCACCTTCTGTGTTGTGTCCAGCAGCCATATTTAGAAATGGACTCCAAGCTTACATGTGCTGCTCAGAAACAAGGGCGAGCAAGAGAGATTCAAAGTGTGTACATGCAAAAGAATAGTGTACACACACAAATACTGTAAACACACAAGCTGCTACGTCGTTTTTTGAATGAAATGCACAAAATATACTACTAATGATCAAATAAATGCTCAAATAGCAACAACAAAAATGATAAAGCATATTAATAACATAACCAACGATCCAATCCTGTAGTCCTGCTTCCGGATTTACTAAACTGTGAAAATCTTGACTGAGCTTTTAGGATTGTTTCCATGATGACGAAGTTCAGTGCTCTATCATCATGGTGCTATTCCTCCACTTGTCGGAGAAGGAGATGGGATTTCTTTTATTGACAAGAAGAATGTTCGAATGTAGTCAAATTACAGTGTAGCTCTCCACCTCTTTTGTCTACGATTGCATTGTGTACGTCTGCTTGCAGACTTTAGTAGCAAGGACAGACGAGGAGAAAAATGCGTTGCCGTGTCCTTCTTCCACAAACGTACAGAGCACTGTATAATATGGCATTTTCCTCAGGCTAATATTCAGACTCACATGGGCACATGAATATGTAATTACACACAATAACAGCACTAAACAAACCTGGCCTCTATTAATCTGGTCCTTGGAGTAAGTGAATCAAAAATGACCTCACCTCGAGCTATTTTCTCTGCAGCGCTATCAGCAAATGTTACCCTCTTGAATGTAATAATAGAGCTAATGGTTCTCAACTGGTCAGCAATTACGGTACATTGCATTAATGTGAATTAATTTGTGCTTAAATATAAACTCATATTTTAGCTATTTTTAGTGACACTGCTGTTAACTCTGTGTAGAGAATTATTTTCCTATGTCACTGGCTCCAATGCTTTTAGCATCACTTCTCCCACTGAATGCAGTGATCACAGTCTTCAGTACCTGAAAGTGTCACTGAAAACACAATTTCCCAGTAGATATTACTGGTCTTGTCTGCTTTCATGTATGTGTCATCTTCATGTTTATCTGCAGGAAGTTTGTGTCCTTTGGGGCTGACCTGACCTCTCTCTTGAAACACCCTTTGCATCCTTTGGAAACTGACTGATGCATATGTCACCCAAGCTCCTTGGAATTTATGTCTCAGTCAGCTCTGTGGAACCTGCATGTAGAAATATAAATTTTCATTATGCATACGGGTGCTGAAGGCTATTTTACCAAGGAAATGTCTGCTGCATTATATTACTGTTACTTATGCTTGTGGAACAGAGAAGTGTTGCCATGTTCTATTCGTGAGTAAAAGGGACTGAATAGCTCAGTTTGTGTCTCATTTAAAAAAAAAGAATGGCACCTATACTGATTCACACAGTCACATTCCTTTATATTGGGCATATACAGTACAGTCAGTCTGAAAATACCATTCACAAATCAGTGGTTGGACTAAAGAAGACCTTTACTGTCACAACACACAGCACCTTCTTCTTTTTGTTCAGCTTCTACTTCTACTACACGTTATAATATGCCACCGGTCCCTTTACATACAACAACTAATCTAATAACGTGCATATAATTGAATAATATAATATCATTTTTCCAGACTATGAGCAATGATAGATACATGACACACTCACATACCTCATATGGCGACATTTTAATGTTGGCTGTGGTGAAATGTCAGCTTACTGATTAAAGGAGAACACCAGATTTACAACTGGTTCAAAGCCAACTGAACCACATGGGACCCGCTGACCTTTTAACCACATGTAGTGTCCATTACACTGTGATATTATATCATCATAGCGGTTCTTTGAGTGGTGCTGAGAAGGTAACAGACGCTGTGCACAGGCTACTGCATTGCAGATAAATCTTTGCCCAGCTCTGTTTAACTGAAGTCATAAAAGCTACAGGCAAAAAGAAAATCTCAGAGACCATGTTCATCGTGATCCTGTTAAGGCATCTTCAAATGAGGAACAATGGTCTCATTAATCCAGTGCATGGGAAGGGTTAATTGCTTTTTGAAGACATTGAATATGATAAGGATAATTTAGATTTAGTTTAAAGTCCAGTATTCATTTACTTTGAGCTTTGGTTGGTCCGCATTGACTTGCTTAGCTGCTAGATGCAGGTAGCCAACCATCCGTTAATCAGAGGTGTGTATCTTATGTGAATGTGTTATAAGAATTACTCAGTCGGAGGCAATATCATACCTTTCAAAAGCAAATGATGAATGGTTTTATTCTGGTAGCATCACTGTATGCCAGTCCTCAGTGCTTTAATATCCCTCTCTCACAGCACATCCCTACTGAACATCTCCAACCCAGACAAGGCAGAGACATGGGTCAAGGACGATTATTTATATCATGAACTCTATGCAATTAAGTCAACGTGTCAACCTGAAACCGACAGCAGCTAATAGGCTTCTGTCAGCATGAAAGATGGCTTGATAAATATCAAAGGCGAGGACAGACAAGAGAGGAGACAGCTTGATATTAACGATAATAGAGAAGATAATTTAGATGGTGATGACTGTTTTGGTGCACAGATCAGATCTGCATGGATCAAAGAGGAAATATAGTTCACTTCACAAAATTATCAAGCTGTGTTTATTTTTTATTATGATCTCTCCCTAAAGAAGAAATATGTTGAGAGTTGATGATAATCAATCATAGTGCAACCAAGTGTGCTGTGTTTATGAGTGCACAGACTGTACTGTGCATGTGCCTGGTTCTGCTGGAGTTTTTCCTCTCCACTTTCACCAAGTGCTGCTCAAGTGGGAATGCTGGGTTTTCCACGTTATTCTGTATATATTTATATTCTGTGAATATGTTGTCATATATATTGTAAATAAAACTTGACTGAATTAAATTGAATTGAATTAAATTATACAAAAAAGCATGTTTCTTTAAATATCAGTCCACGTTTATTCTCTTTAGTACCTCGGCTGGAATTTATTCTGAGATTGTTCTCAAATGTTAGGTCCTGAAACTCTTATCTGGGCCTGTATACATTTGAACAAAGATTATTGCCGTGATGTAAGTATGTAGAAATACTGGTTTCATTAATGTCCGTGACTCTATCCATCAATTTTAAAATGCATTGTAAACTACAACTGACCAACTCCCCCACTGAAAGTCCTGGGTGTATTTTTTTAATCCATTAACCTGTGATAGTGGCTGTAGGGGATGATAAAAAGCTCCTCTGAGATACTATTTCCTCTGGCTAAAACCAAAGCCTCTTCTTCATTGTTTCAGACAAATAAAAGCACTCAATCTTGAAGAGTGCTTGGTCAAAAGCAAGCTGGCACCCAGTATGGGTCACCAATAAGTGCTTTTACTGAACAGAGCTGGCAAACGAATGTGCAACTGATTCCTGCATCACGTTCTTCTCTGCAGACATCTCATAAAAGGCAATAAAAAAAAAATAGACAGTATACATATGTAAAAGCTCAACATAAGAAGTATAGTGTGCATCGCCCGAGTTTTTGTTTTTACATATTGCAAATGTATCATTCAATACTTTTAATATTGTTACAGAGTAACTGCTTGAGTACAGGACATTTTAAACTAAAGTAGGCATCACTTTTGATCATAGGCCTTTTAAAGATGTCCTAGCTCAGTTGCTAACTGTTGTAAACAATTCCTATAGTGTCTCATGCAGTGTCTGATGTTGCCGGACTGTAAAATGCACAAATTCCAATTAGCTGCTAATGTTATGATAGCATGGATGGTGATAGTACATGATGATTGTTATAGTGATGCCCGTTAGAGTAACACTCAGTTACTGCTGTAGCAGGATCGATTCCCAGCTGCGGCACTCAGCCCATCCCCCAGACTCAGTATCATTCTTAGCTAACGGTTAAGATGAGAGCGAATGAACCCCACCCTCAGCAATACTGCTGGGCTGTAAAAATAATTGTGGTGTAGTTGTTAAAACCCTTTACTACAATGTAGTGACGAACCAGCAATGGTCCATATTCCACCACTAGAAAACCAGTGCCAATAAAAGCAGTGGATACTTTTTTTGTGTAAAAGGGGTCTTATTATTACAAGGTTTTTATCCATTTGGTCCAATATTATTTACAAAGTCTAGAAGAGCAACATGATTATAACGCTGAACAATTTGACTCGGGCAGCATCTTGAATCCAGTACAAAGGCCTCTTTAAAACGCCCATCCTATCCACACTGTTCCTAAGAGTTTCTCCCAAAACTGTTCATCACCGTGTCAGCAATGGTAAAAATATCTCCATGGAACTAACACCCTGTCATCTCCATAGGGAAAGATGGAAAGGTAGCGATTTCAGCTAAGATCTCTCTAAAGCACCTGGACCCATCACTCTCTTTCGGCAGTCCATCAAACGTCTACGGCTCCCTGAGATGCCACCGGGCTGGTTGATTGATTCCACTCTCAGAGATTAATCTAGATATTGACTGTGTGCCATGTGAGAGTTAGTGTGTGTCTGGGTGTTTGAGTCAGAGAGAGAGAGAGAGAGACAGCGTCTGATAGAGACAGAGCCTGTGGGGTTGATGATCTACTGCCTGTTTAGATCTTCATTTCCCAGAGTTCATTGCTCTCTTCCATCAACCTGCAGGCAGGGAGCCAAGCCTTTGCTCTCTCTCCTCCACGGTGGTCTAATTCATCCTCACTTAGGAAAGGTAAAGGGCGCTTTCGACTGCCTCAACAGGTCTAACAGCAACTCATTTTTATCACTTCACTTTAACCTGTGTTTGCTGTTTTTCTTATCTTTGATTTAGTGTGCTGCCTTTTTGTTTATATAATTCAAGTACTTAATGGAAAAGGCAAGCATCACCCTGAAGAATTTCATTAAGCAAAAGGTTAAATAGGCAAAAGTGAAGCAGAGGGAAGAAAACAACCTTATTAGAAAACACGTGCAACCACCCACATGCAAGCAGACACGAATGTACACAAAACAAACAGGACTGAGCACACTTTCCCTCCTACACACGCTGTCAAACGGTCCATTCGAAAGCAGATCAGTGTCCAATTCAGACACGTTTAAATAAAATGTCTGTCTTTCAGCAGAGCAGATGGCAATAAATTAGGCTTTTCTTGGATTTCACTACACTCTGGGCAGGTAGGTGCAGCTGGAGCAGGTGTGTTAGTGAAACGGGTCCAGAGGGTTGGTGCAGATTTGCAGTTCATTATATCCAGCTGTGCATCTGCAGCTCTGACAGACCTAAACTACAACGGCGCCTCGCTGACACACACAGATGGCCATCTGGCTGGATGTAGTAAAGGGGTATTATTACAGTGGAAAGAACACATTTTCATGATAGACAGAACAAAATCCTGGCTTGGCTCACTGCAAAGATACAATTAAGATTAATACCTTGTAAATACAAAACAACCTAATTTGAAGAGGGAAGCAGTCTGCATGCATTCATTGATTCATCGTATATCGTTGATGGAGCTGTCGCCTACGCCTGACAACCTCTAGCAAAAAACCTTGTTGTCTTCTTTGAACTTAGTCCTTTTTTTTGCCTCTGTGTTTGTAAGTCTTCATGTCAATGTTACATGAGTTTCTTTCAGACAGCCATGCCCAGGGAGCCGGTTACAATGTGCAGGGCTTAATGAGAAAAATGGGTTTGTAGGTGGATGGGGCAGCTCGTTGGCAAATGAGTGAGAATAAAAGACAAGTGAGCAGTTGATCTAAGGGAAAGGGAAAGAAAGGGGAAGGGACAAGGGAGGAAAGTCTGAGGCTATCTGGGGAGCAGCAGCAGACAGAGGGAGATACCTGAAACAAGAGGAGAGACGGGAACTGTGAGAGTTCTCTCTTTGTTTCCTTCTGCAAACAGATCAGCTAATCATGGAACTGAAATGACAGAGGCCGAAGTGTTGCTGGGTTAAAATGCAGGTGCCAAGAAGTGTAAGAGAAATTTAAAACAGAACAGGGACACGATGACCATGTGTACCATTAAAATGAGAATGAAAAAACACAGCAAAGTTGAAATAGATCAGCAGAACTGTGTCTTATTGTTTATTATTATGTTAAAGGAAGCAGTTTGGCCGTGTACACATTTAGGATGTAACCACAACTTTATTTTGTCATAATTAGAGAAAAGGCACGATGACCCATTAAGGTAGTAGCTAGAAATCACAAAATGTCATGAATGGAGGATGCTACATCCCAATATTTATTATAAAAGGCAAATAATGAATACTGGTGAGAATGTGGAGAAATCAACAGGCAGGTTCAAAATGGAGGAGCAAGCGTATGGACAAGATGGTTGCTGCCATAGATGGCATCTGCCATGCTGTCACCACGAAGCCAGCAAAGCACAGGCACAAAACAAAGTGACTGGTGAAGTTTCACAGAAACAAGGAGAAACTGATTTTCTAAATCAAACTAGAAGTCAATGTGTGAACATGACACAATCTGATGAACTGAAATATGCTCTATTAGAAATGCTCGCTAACATGTACACTTGTCATTCTGTATAATTACAGATGTTGTATGCCACATTAGAGACTTCACTGACAAATGACTTAACATGCTACACAGGGAGTCCTAATTATTCTGCAATTAGAAATGTAATTATAGGGTGCTCCAATGGTTACTTGCTAGATGCCTAGCAGTGTGAGCGAGTCGAGACAAAATGAGTATCATATTTAACTGCCAGCTAATCTGCCACGATTGGATAGGTAGATACCATACGCAATCCTACATTCACAAGCTCTCTATTTAAATTCAGGGGCTGAACTGGAAAGAATTAAGGCACTGGGCCTGGTAATCCATCACAGCAGAAGCAAATTGTAGGAAACAGCACAACATACCCCTTCAGATAGTTAAAGCAAGCACATTCATCATAATAAAAATCAGACTACTACTATTCTAACCTGTTCCTGTGCTAGCGATAATAATGGTGGATTTGTATGAGCACTATTAATGGTGAGGTATTTGTCATTTCCTAGTCGTTTCATAGACAATTAAATGTAATTTCAAATGTATGAAAGTAAAACTAGATCCAAAGCTCAGAGTTATTTAAATGTTCTATATGTTTTATGACATTTTTGCAGATAGTTGTGAAAAGTTTAGCAACTCACACTGCTTATATTAAAGACTCTTTAATACAAACTATATATTTAACAGTGTTAATTTTGGTTGTGATTCTTCATATGGTATTTAGTATATGTTTCACCTGTTTGGATGTTATTGTCTATGCACTGAGGGCACATCTTTATTATCAGAATTAGCTTGCACCACTTCGACATCTATGTTACCAAAACTATGCCAATGATGTTTCAGCCACAGCACCACATGCCTCCCCAGTCCTGGTGTTACTATGAAGGCAGCACCCAGGTTACCAGACTCTGTGCTGAAAAATGTCAAAGAGAGAGTCTGAGGAGAGTGTCTGTGAAGATGATTGTTAGAAGTCTTGGGCTAAAAAAATATTTACTACCTGAAGTCAGATACTATTTTTGGCCTTTTACATTAGTACATGTTCTAGCTTTGGCTGTTTGGCTGAAACCATCCAAGGTCATAGGTATGATGTATGTTTGTGATTCATTATTGATCCCTGAGGGATATAATTCATCTGTCCAGCAGGGAAGCAGTGTTGGGTCAGGTGCCTGTGGCCTCTGAGCTGAAGTAGTTTCAGTGCCTTGCTTAAGGATATTTACAGGGCAGAGATACACGCTCACAAGGCCAAATACGATGGTACCACCCTTCATATATTCTCGTGTTTCAAAACATTATGTGATGGTCCATTTAAACTTTCAGTGGTCTTAGTGACTGAGATGCTCTTTGAAAGACAGTGAAAACAGCTCCGCTTCCCAGGAGATGAGCTGCGAGGTAAGTGGGCATATTGTTCATGCTTTCAGGGTTAGTGTGTATGTATGCCATGGCCAAAGTTTAGACCTGTGTTGTAGTAATAAAGCAGGCGAGCCAGTGATGACAGATGAGGGCTAAGAGGATACAGCCCTACTAACCAAACCCTGAGCTCTGGATGACCTGCCAACCTGACAGCTTGACACTGCCTTTAACCATTCCAAGACCGTTTTGGTAGCTTTGGGTTGCATTTTAAATCCGTGTCCAAATGAGCAGAGATGCACAGTGTGATACATGGTTTATGTGCTGTGTGACCTGTCCTTAGATTTTTATTTATTACAAATCATTATACTTTCATTACCCAATAATAAATTGAGAGGCTTTAAAACATCAACATTTACAGCAGCCACTGCACAGGACAAACAGACTGCAGCACACAGAACTGCCGAAAAGATCATTGGTGCACCTCTGCCCTCTCTTCAGGACCTGTATACCTCAAGGGTCAGAAAGCGGGCGAAGTACATCAGCACAGACCCCTCACACCTTGGACACAACTTCTTCTAGATTCTTCCCTCAGGTAACACTACAGAGCTACGTTTGCTAGAACAACCAGACACAGGAACAGTTTCTTCCCTCCGTCAGTATCACTAATGAACTACTGATTGCTGCTGCTATAGGGACACAAACTGCACACAACTCAGCACACTAGACTGATACACACACACACACACACACACAGTCTTATCTTTCTGTCTGTAATTTATCTTTAATTTATTGTTTTTCATGTACTGTTTTCTGTCTGTACTGTTCTAGAGAAGCTACAAACGACCAGAAGCAAATTCCTTGTATGTGCAACATACTTGGTAAATAAAGCTGATTCTGATTTTATATACATTTTCAGTTTTTGTATTAAGCTAAGCTAACCAGGCAATGACTCATTTTAGGTGAATATACCATTTAACTCTCAGCGAAAAAGAGAGTACGCATTTTTCCCCATGTCTTGGACTATTTCTATAATGACTATGTCTTTTGGAATCAGTGTGGTCCAAGTGCAAGCTTTTCTGTTTTGCTCAGCAGGCAGTCTCACTGAAAAAAACATTGACTCTAATACATTTGAGATCAGACTTTTAATTGGACTTAAATTCACATAAATAACGTTAGTTCATATATATTTTGTATATTATACAACTTGTATATAATATATATTTCCCCCCATGATTTACATTCCTCTCTGGCTAAAATTATCTCTGTTATATCTTTTTGTGCTGTTTATCAAGGTCAAAATGCCAAAAGGAGAGGAGCATGTTTCTCTTAAGTTGTAAAAAATAATTTCCCAAGTTACACAAACAGAAAAGCAAAAAGGAGATTCTATTGCATTGTCTCTAAGGTATTACACAACACTACAAGGAATGGGTTGCTATTGAAAATCATTCACTGTATATATTCAACTGTATTGACTTGTGACACAAAGAAAGAAAGAGCACTGCAAACGACCTGATATGCATGGCAATGAACATTTTGTGTTCAGCGTACTTTTTACTTTTTTTTTTTAAAACACAGAATATGTTTCATGTAAGAGAAGAAACCTCATCATAAAGATAAGAAAAGAATTATGAACCTGCAGCAAGGTCAGATAATCATGCAGTGACCCAGCCGAGCACACTTGCACAGATGAGTTGAGCTTGTCAGTCCGGATCACAAATCAACACATGGCTGTACTGAGCATGTGGCCAATATTATTCAACAAGATGGATAAATGTCTGGACATCAGGTAACATTCACTAAAATCCCAGACAGGAAAATACAACCCTCCTCTCGAACTAGAATGCCCACTGCATCTACCTTTGGCCAGTGGATTATCTATCTTGCCAGTACTGACGTGTTGTGACACTTGTTGTAAATGAACACTGCAGGTTCACCATGCCAGGTTTTCACTGTAGCTGTGAGTTTTACATCACAGGATCCTTACTTTAACGGATCAATAGGTAACAAAGGTACAGCAACTAGCAAATTATTGCAATGTGTATGTGATTGCAGGGTCAGGCATATCATAGCCCGTCAATACAAATGTAACATGACATTCGACATTAGTGCATGCCTGGTGATGTGTAAATAAAGTGTTAATGGCCGAGGTGCTAATGACGAGGTGCTAATTGTTACGTGTCAAATCTAACAGAAAGGTAAGACATCTAGCATCTTCAACACCACCTGGAGCATCACTTTATCCTACTGCACAAGCTCTTAAATCATCATCACCTTTGATACGTATTTGATTGTCTGAAGCAGCACCACTGCTTGAACATCAAACCAGAAACTCTCTGGCCTTCAAAATAAATAAAGCAAACAATGGGTCCGGGTACAGATGTTTTTCGAACAGTGAATGATGAAAACAAGTGAGTCTTTGTAAGGATGGTCAGCTGAGCCAGGTGAAAGAGCTTCTGAAATTACCCGGTGAGCCAACAATGTATCATGCGTATTGGTGTGTGTGTGTGTTTGTGTTAAGAACTTATAGAGGAAAACACAATCATGCCATGACATTGTGACAGACAACAAGTTAAAGTGTTAACCACCCTCCTTCCCTGAAACAAAGTCAACAACCTACTTTGTCATTTCATGATGATAAAATCCGCATGAACATCATCTTAATCATATCCCTCTCCTAAACAACATAAATTGACTACAGGCTTGAGAAGGCAGACAGGGAAGAAAGTTACTGGTTATGTTTAAACCACTGTAAAAAAAACATTTTAATTTTACAGCAGTAACATCTGTTTTATTGCAAAGTGTTTTCAGTGACCACGTATCAAACAAAAAAGTAGTCATTTGGTAGATGTAATAGGAAAATAATACGATTTTTAGAGGAGTGAACACAACCAGAAGAAGTGCTGGTTTCAACCTTTGCTCCCCATTACGACCCTGCCAATCAGCTCCATCTACTTTAATACTCACAGAGGGAAAATAGTGTTAATTAAAAAGTGCAACATGAATATGTTGAGATTAATATTAAAAGTAAACCATCTTTTTTGTCATAAATAACACATTGTTCTCTAGAATTCAATAAACCTCTTATTATACAAGTCGAGTAGTCACATGAAATGCAAATCTTCCCCCTGTGATCTAGTTAATATCTTAAACAAATGTTACCACTCAGAACTGTGGAAGCTGTG
Organism: Microctenopoma stevenorrisi; assembly: GCA_032270685.1. NCBI lineage: Eukaryota > Metazoa > Chordata > Actinopteri > Anabantiformes > Anabantidae > Microctenopoma > Microctenopoma stevenorrisi. The sequence continues at coordinate 11,639,387 of JAUMTR010000002.1, read as the reverse complement.
ACCTGCCAATCCAAAGAGGACTACTGGGTCAAAACTAGAAGGAAGACCAAGGAAAAGGCTTTACACTTTACCACACACAGCTACTGAGGGCGCAACTCACGAGTAGCAATACCATAAAGTTTGTGTTGCACCCTGTTGTAATGAAACATAAACATTTAATGGAATCAATATTTTGAGACAGACAGTCGCTTTCTGTAGTAGAGATAGAGAGATGAAAAGAGTGATATTACTAAAATGTCTGTACACTAAAATGAACAGAGCCAGCACGTAGCTTTGTAGCTTAGCCTTGGAAACCCGGGGATACACCATGCAGCTCCTCTAAAGCTCTCTAATATGTTTTTTGTTCAATCCATAGCAAAAACATCAGTGTACAACGCACACTGCTGGAACTACACGATTGGAGTAAAGTCCTTATGCTACACTTGCTAACCCCACCGCTGCCTCTAGCTTCATATTTAGCATACAGACACTTTCTTGGCTCTCACAGTGAAAGAAAATGGTGTATTTTCCAAATTAATTCTATAATGACTCATTCTGATGAAATCTAAACTTTGCCAGTTAAAATATTAAAAGATTTAAGTATTAAGAATTTGTAACGCTTTTGCTTTTGCAGTGTCTTGTTTTAATCTACCGCAGGTGAGACATCAAGTAATCCCACTGTTGGTGTAAGATCACATGAACATGGATGACAAGAACATTCCCTCCTAGGTCTTCTGCCTATTGTTAAAACAGGATCAAAAAGGAAGACCTTAAAGCTAGGGGGCTGGAGGGCTGGCCTTCAAATTTCTGCTGACATTAGCAGTCAAAAGACCTTGTTCCCATTGACTGGCGATTTGCAAAGCAATGGATGACTACAAATTAACAGGACAGACATCTCTGCCGACTGGTGTGCATATTTTGATCACTTTCTAAATCCACAAGATAGTAGCTAGTCCACTCGTAATAAGAATTAGAGCAAAATTCAGTCACACAGTCTTTCAACCCCCAATGAACCTTTCAGTCACCAGGCCTGAGGCCTATTTCAGTGGCAGGTCTTCATCCCGGTCAAGTATGGTGACTCTTGCCGGCACAGGCCCAGCTGTTGCTGTTGCTGCTCTTGAAGATCTGTGGCCACACCATCGACAAAGTCGGGGACGGGCAGCCCTGAGAGTATCATGACTGACTTGTTCCAAATCATGAAAGTAGGTACGACAGGGAGAAGGAAGGAGATTTCGAAGGTATGAATATGATGGGAGTTCATGGCATCATAGAAGGACAGTGAATTGCTGTCGTAGTCCAATAGGACACCCAGTCGCCTCAGCTGCAGGCTTGCCTCCACCAGCATCTCCTTCCCATCGTGTCGCACCATAAAGTTGTTGTTGCAGCGTGAGAACACCCATGAGGACGAGTTCTTGCCACTCCATTCGTTTTTTGGGGCTGATTTGTAAGCCACGCCAATGGCATACCTGCAGGGAAAGAACATTTTGCAATGCATTAGTAATCAGAAACTAGTGTCCTCCTTAATGACTTTACTTGCACAGTCAAACTACCTCATGATGAGATAGGCATGAGTCCTTTGGGTCTTTCCTTCATGAAGATGGCTACTTCAGAGCCAATTAGTGAAAAGAATATAATTAGGATAAGAGTATACACTGTGTGTGGGGAGTGTGTGCTGGTTTGCATAACAGCCTAGATTTAAACTCCCTAAAGAAAGATATTTCAGTTTACCAAGCTTTCCTGTAGGCTTATATAATGAACTCATGTGCGTCTGTGCTTCTTACCATGTGGACGCTCCCAGCAGCACCTCCCAGTAGTGGCACCCGCTGTCAATGAAGACATTACCAGCTGCTCCATAGGAGCCTGTGCCGCTGAAGCGCTCCGGGGTGTGGCTCTTCTTCAGTGAACTCTCATCTTTCTCCATGGTCAAGCAGTCATTGGACAGACGAAGCTTCTTGTGGGCCGTTTTTGGATCCAGCTTAAAGGGCTGACCTGGGAATAGATAGAATTTTGTGGTTTACATGATCTGTTATTATGAGTTGGCAACGTGTGAGTTTTAGACTTTCACATTAGACACTACTAAGACCATTACCACTTTCAATTTATTTGCATTGTATAATTATTGCATTGATTTTTGCTATTTGGAGTTCATGATTAGTCAATAGTGTCGAGCAGAACAAGCAGTAGATACCCAAGATCAAGTTGTTGGATGCTGAAAGAAAGAATAAAACTGAGTGCACAATTTTAACTCAGAGAAGCAGCAAAGGAAAAAAAAGTGGGGTGAGAAGTGCTTGCAGAGAACTCACAGCGAGAGACAGAAGAGGAGAATGTTTGAAATACAAGGGCGAGAGTCTAAACTTCAAAGCTGCTCACAGCCTTTGGTGAAAACATTTCATAACAGTGGAGGAAGCCAACCGGCATTCTCCTCTGTGCCTCCCATCACACAGACTTTAAAATTAGCTGAAGGAAATAGCCTTCGCTTCCACCACACTAGATAGCAGCCAGGGCTTTTCAGCGGAAATGCTGCTATCCACTTGCAACAATGCAATTTGCAATGACACCAGTAATTTGGGTGTAATGGGTGGAAAAAGTGGGTAAAACTAGGTGAGTGGTAGAGCGAGAGAGAGCGAGGAGTTAAAGACTCAGGAGCAGAGGAGAAGTTGAGGGGATAATATGAGGCAGAAGACTTGGTGGAGGATCCCCTCTCTACCTTTTCCAGTCCCTGTGTGTGAGTGTGTGTGTGTGTGTATGGGCTTCAGGGAGGTCAGCCACGTCCCTACCAGACCTGACATTTAACTCTGACACCTCTCATCTCGTCTCTGAGCCTCTCTGAGCCTCCCACGGCTTAATGAGCGACACAATAAGGACCCCCGTCTCCTCCACCTCCCCTCACCGATCGGTCCTTCCTTCATCTCGTTTCCCCCCATTCTCTCATTCCCATCCTCTCTATCCTCTCTCTCCACTCTCACACAGTCTCCTCCAATAATCCGTGTGGCGAGTGTGTGTCACCGCATGTGGATATGAGACGTCGAGACCAGTGTGCTTCTGGCAGCCAATTACATTAATGCGCTCTCTTCTTTGAACTGCTTATCGCTGCCAGCGCAGCCATTTCCAAACACTGGGGCTCTGTCATGCCTTTCCAGGGAATGACTCCTGAGAGGCCAGGCAGTGCCCGAGGTTGGGAGGGGAAGGCACAACTGATATTAAAGGACAAGCAGCCATACAGACATTGCATCCACTCTGGCCAACACGCATACAGCAAGTGGTCAAAGGAAAATGTTTTGAACCAATGCCAGGAGAGTTCATGTAAATGGAAACAATCCAGCATAGTAAGCTTGTGTTTGAATGGTGATTTTTGAATGTGAGAGTGTATATATACATAAAACTAGTTTTTCAAAGGCAACACTGAAGAACTGCTGTGTTTGGCTATGATTACCATCTTACAAACCAAACGCCTGAGCAACAGGTCAGCACTGCCTGTAAGTACAATTTCTTCCTCCTGAGGAACATGCAAGACAAGCCTACACGTAACTGGTTTGTACATTTATTCAATAACTTTGGAGGTATTTTAAGGTGCTTAAGTTCTACCTCAGTGTTTTTATTTTATGTTTCTTTACACCTTTACTTCACAGTACTTGAGTGAAATATTGCAGGATTTACCCCACATCGTTTAGCTGACAGTTGTGGTTACAAGGTATTTTGCAAAAAAACATTTAAAAGTACATGAATTACCATATGTTAAAGTATATTTGATATAAAATACATTTGTTTTATTAAAGTCCTTCAGTACTTTTATGAGTTGCCATTATATGAGCAGACCTAAAGTCACAGTACAGATGTTTGCTAGCGGCGCTGCAAAAACATGGTCAATGTAATTTCTTTGAGCCAGTGCAAACTATGGCCTGAAGGGTCAAAGAACCACTGTTTTGTGTTATACTGTGAAATGTGAAAATTAAATTAGCATTTATTAATGCATTTGTCTTCATAAAGCAGTGGAAAATGATCATATTACACCTCATATATGCTTTCACATCATAATATTAAAACATAATCAATAAAAAACTGAAAAACTTTACTTCTTTTGTGGGAGTTATTTATGAAAAATAGCTTCTTTTCAACATCGTTTTGTTGGCTCATTGTGGAAATGCCTGCAGTGGGATAGCATCTGTGTAATCAATTTATTTCAATTTCACTCAAGCCTTTTTTCTTTGCTCACATTTCTGCTGAAGAATAGATTGAGCTGCCTCTGTAACGAGGGAGACAGGAAAAAGATGTATTTTGCTGCATAACTAAACAATTACTGCAGCAGAAACAGCAGCATCAGGAACACAGAGCACTCTCTCTACACACATCAGTGGCCTAACACAACTTTAAATCTTTTCACAGGTTCTACGTGTCTGTTGGACCTGCAAATCATTCCAAGTCTTTAAAATTCATGGCTGTGTGACACTTGGCTCCTAATTGAATGCTCTATATGTAATGTGGTGTCTAATCCAATAGCGCTGACTAATTTATGGACTGACTAGAACACAGATTTACACAGATTAAAAAAGCATCAATTGTGTAACATGCAGGAAAATGAGTCGCAGAGTATGAATTTCTGGAAATATGAGATCACAAGTATTACATATTCTTCTTTACCATCGCCTTCTTGCTTCTTACTAGGAAACTTTTTTATCTTTCTTCTGAACTACTACAAAAACCAAAAATGTCTATGTGTAATAAAGAGCTAAGACAAATGGTAGTCCTTGATCTTCCTCCAACTTCACCCTTTAATGAACTCGTCAGAGTCTTCTCAGAGCAGTGTTAGAAAAATATGGCTTCTTGGTGCTGCTTAGAATTTCACTGTGATTAGGATTTTGGAAAAAACGTTTGTGTGATGGTTGGTTAGAATAGAGAACGACAACGCATGCTGCTCACTGAACCAAAGAACGTTTTGTCGATGAATATTAAGATTTCCTTGGTGAAGTGTTGGTCTCTCAGGTTTTCAGAGATCATATGAAGTGTGCAATCTATGCTCCAGAAAAAAAATTTGAAATCCAAACAAACCCCCAAGCCAATTGGCATTTTAACACATTCCCAAACTTCACCTGCTGGCATTTTCACACGATCAGGGGATAAGGGAAAGAGCTTTGAGCACAAATCTATTTGCTGCCAAGCCTAAGAAGGCAAAAGACAAAGCATGATGATATCCTGCCATTAATAGCTTATAATGTGAAATCTCAACTCCAAGTTGCTTGTAACTGTGGTTTATTGTGAAAATATAACCTACCTGAACATAAATCGATGATGCTGTAATATTAATATAGCTTTCTATGTATATTGTTTATTAAGGCGATAAGCAAAGTAGATTTGGTTGTTACAGTGAATATCATACAGAAAAGTTCCATATGTAGGGTCACGCTGATGTTTATGTTATTATCTCTATAGGATAGCTAAATATAAAAAAAAGCTGCGTGTAGCATTCAGTCGATCGTGAGAAGGCCAGAACTGATGGTTTTACGATGATTTATTTGTCCGTCCGTGTCATCAACCAACGTAAGAGCTAAGCAAGCAAAATAACAATAATTACAACAACGTCAGCATACCTAGCCACTTACATTAGCACGATTATCTCTGTTATCGTAACTAATCTTGTATTTCTAATAAGCATTTGAAAGTAACACATATAAACATAAAGATATTTCAATCACTGTAACGAACCTTGTTCCCTCATCAACTGACGCTAAACTTGCCGTCCTTTTCTCTTCCGTCAATCTGAACTACTATTCCCATAAAAGCATATAAATTATCATCAATAAACTGAAAAACGCTAACTTTATACCGCTGGCCTTTACACCGCGAGACAATGTCAATACTTGCTTACTGTACAAATACAGATTTACAATTGACAGCATACGGCTGGAGTTTTTCTGGTATATTATTTTTGTCAACAAATCCCAAGAAAAAAAACAGAAACCTAACCGTGGGTTAATCCATCTCTCAATATGCTCCTAATTCCCTACTCTGCCTGTGGCATTCAGGCAAAGTAATCGGCAACTATTTTCAACTGCACATAAATACACATCTAGTGATTATCTACAGAAGCAGTTAGAGGTATGTGGGATTAACTCTAAACGAGCTACAGTGTATTCGGCACAATTAGGGAACACTGGCGAGTGAGACCTGAACGGCTCATTCATGTAGTTAATGGACAGCAATGGTAGTTAGCTTGTTTGTTCTCCACCTATTGCTGTCACCAGATGCATGCTGGGTAAATACTATTGCAGACCCTTTAACTGGAGGCACAGATGTGATGTGATATATTCATACTACATTCCAGCTGCTTGCTCAAGGACACGCGTCAGAGAAACACACATACTGTACATACAAACACTTCTGCACACAATACCCAAAACAGCCAGAACAGTTTGCCAATAGACTGAAGAGCATTGTAAAGTATTCCAGTGTTGTGACTGTGAGCACAGTCGTTGCTCAGAGGACGTATACATTCAGATTAGACACAAACAATACGCTCACAAAATAGAGCTTATGCTTTAGGTACTCTTAACTCCCACCCCGCAGCTTTTCCAACAAAATGACAAAAACGGACGCTTTACACTGTGGAACAAGTCCAAATATAAAACTAGGTGGCTGAAATATGCATGGTGCCTGAAGAACTGGCAATGATGTTTTTCAAATGTACCAATTTAAATTTAGAAAATGAGGCAGATGATTAATTTCCCTTCCTTTACAATTATGTTAAATAAAGCTTCCACGATAGTGAATATCAGCGCGCAGAAAAATGCAACTGCACAGCTTCACAGACACTTAGAAATCACCCTAAAACCGGTTGTTCTCGTCCTACACACAGTGCGTATGCTGGATTTGTGACTAAGCAAATCATCTCTTGTAGCTGCCGTCCACCTACAGTACATATGTAAGCAAATCAGGCGCAATGATTTGCTTACACTGACTGGACCGGAGCTCAGAGAAGAGACGACACAGGCTGGTAAAAACTGAATGATAATGTGCGATAACTGTGAAACTCTAGTCTACAATGTGAAGATGTTCCTCAGTCTGAAGCTGAACCATTTTATCTGTCCTAAATTTACCACCTTCTCTCCTCTTCTTCTGCAACTTTGTTTCGTGTTTGTATGAATTAATTACTGAGACAGACAGCCAATTAAAAAGCATAAACAGGGCACAGTCTAATAAAAGCTGTCTAAATTACTGTCTCGATGTGGGTTCTTGTTCTGTCAGCCACCACTCGAACAAGTTGTGACCATATTCAGATGCAACATTAATTCAATTTCAGGCCCATGCATTTGGCTTTGACTTTATTTTATGTTAAAATGACAAGATACATGCTGGGCCTAGAATTAATTAGACTGCTTTAATTATTTTTGTTTATTGTAGGAATATGTTGAAATGAATGTGCTGTGAAATCATGAAGTAAAACCTGAAAAATAACAGAAAACTATTTTTAAAACAAAAAATGATGCCACTAAGGCAGAAGTGTGCCCATTGACCTCAGATTTATAAAGTGCAACTGGTCTGGGACCATATAGTTTGACTGTACATAGATGAGCCCTGGACTCTTTTAGTGCGTAAAAAAGCAGTGAATTGAGGGTGCTCCTGTCTTCAGACACTCATGCCTGCAAAGAGCTATTTGGTGTCTTATATTCGGTCAACACTCTCCCTTTCTCACTCTCTGTCACTTTATATCCACTTTCATACTCTCCCTCCGTGTGTCTCCTTGTATGTTCCTCCTTTCACCATGGAAGAAAATCATGCAAAACCTCGGCCCAGGTCGCTCAGAGGTAAATGGAGAAGTATGGTCGTGGCGGTAAAAGGTCCCATATAAGCACACACATGCATACACACTCACTGATTTGCGTCATAATTAATTCATACGTGTTTCAAGAAGTTACTTCACATGTTAGCTGAGCGACATCTCTATATTCTGTACGGTAGCATTCGTGTCACGGGAGCCACTCACTTTGAGCCACTAAGGGTTAAATGAGTGGCTTCAGAGTAGTGACCAAAAAATGATGAAAGTTTTAAAACCTTACTATTCTGCATATTCTTGTCCCTTCTCAAAACCTGGTGCCAGCATCATTTCATCTTTCCACAGACACTTCAGTCAAATATTTGGGTGTTATACTAACAGACGCTACGCTAGCTTCAAGTAGAGAGCAGCCAGATACAGAGGTCTACGCCTAGGCTTCATTTCTGACAACATGCACAGCCAAACGCTTGATATCAACATAGGCTACGCAAGCGTCGCCATGTTGCACAAGTGACCTTGTAGTTAAAAGCTTGCTTCTATCCTTACATGTCCAGATTTCTTTTTTTATTCTCAAACGTGTACTCTTGCTTATTCTTGTAAGCTAACTCATACCCAATTGATGCTAACTCAACTTATATCATTCGATGGAAGCTATGCAGCTGCAGCTGGAGCCAAAAACAGATACAGCATCTCCCAAGAAAGAGGTTTCATGATCTCTAGTCCAAACTTTTGAAAGCAAAGACTGAATCATGGGCGAATCTGAGCTAGTCCACAGGTTTTCTCAGGTAAATCAACCTGTAGCCACTGTTCACCTGTATAGCCGAGGCTAAGCCATAGTTAGCACTGTGATAGTGGGAAACATGGCATCAGAACTAAGTGAAAGCGTCAGAAGTCACATTGTTATTCTAAGCAAAGAGCTTAGATGTCTAATCATGATTGCACTGAGGGTTTCTAAGGGGCAACGCAGGTCCCCTAAAACTTTGCAACACTTTGTAGAAGATGTATTAGTTGTATCCAAAACATGATTATGCAAGTCATAAGTGGCCACGGCGTCAGAAAATCATTATTCACTGAGAGATAGAAAAGCAATCAGACTTTTAGGCCCCCGCATTTATTTGATCTGTAAACAAATGTTTAAGGGCTTTGGGGTTATTTGATTGATTGATTAATTGATTGTCTCTGCTGCTGTATGATTTTAATTCAAATTCACATTTGCTGAACACATTTGCTTTTCTTGAAATGAAAAGCTTTACCTCTGGTAAAAAATGACAGATGGCATAAAGATTGAAGAAAGGGCACCAGAAGAAGAGATCATATGCCATAGCCTGGGGGTATGAGAGGACACTGTTCCAAGAGAAGGGTTAGAGAAGGACATAGAGTTGGAAAATGGAGAGTTTTTTCGGCCAAGGCAAGACATTACACAAGAGAACAGGAGGAAAAAAAAAGAAACCAGCATGAAGATTGTTCATTTCTTTCCAACTTCAGTGTTCGTTAAGCAGGGCAGAGTGTGTGCATTGTGATGTAAACATCTTCGAATTAACTTGTTTTAAACCTCTAGCTATGTCATCAACTAAAGGTCAAACAAGATTTTATTACCTTGCTACTATTGGCACCATCTGTGGTTACAGAGAAAACAACTCTGATTAAGATTGTTAGTTTAACCAGGCCATTCATTTTCTATATGTTCACAAGTTTCAGGGCGGCGGTTTACCGGGTTTTATTTTTATGTGCCATGTGGACGTAGTTTAGTACATTTGAAGGCTCAAGTGTTTTTTACATATTTAGGTTGCTGTATTTTGGGTGTACTTAGGAGATACTCTTTCGAGCAGAGCTATGTGATACATAACTTTTCAGTATCTGTGCAAATTGTCACCGCATTCTTTGTTTGGCAAGCCTCTCTCTGAAATATGATGAGCTTAGACTAAAAACCTCCAGAACCCTTCATCTTTAAATATGTGACAGTTAAGCCTTCCAATCTAGCCACAGAAAAAAAAGAAAAGCTTCAAAAGTTCAAGGAAAGAACTTGCGCTTATAGAACTCACCCAGCAGCAGAGAAACCAGAGAACGTGAGGTATTTGTGATCAGTTTTGTTGTGACCCATTTTAATCCGAAAAACACTGCTCAGCTACATCAGAACAGACGACTGAGGCACTTTAAATTTGAATACCAATCCCTCGGAGAAAGAGAGGGAGGAGAGAGTGGGAGATAAAAGAAAGAAAAAGGGACAAAAACACACAAACAGGCCTACAGATGCAAACACACACGGTGCAGGTGCCTTAAAGAAAGTCAACGAAACCCAGTCATGGAGAAAATATCAAATGTTTTAGTTGCTCTGATGACTTGTGCAAATCATTAGAGGCGAGAGAAATGTTGGTTGCCAATCACTGGCTCAAAATTACTACCAAACTTGGCTGTGGGTGGACAAGATTTTCCCCCTGATAACACTGGCTGCCAGGGTGGCACACCCTGGCAGCCAGGCACAGAGTGTAGGAGTGGAGGGGAAGAAAGAAGAGTGGGTGTTTTGTCTTTCAACATTATTCCACAGTACGTTAGTGCTGAACTAAACTACACAGTGTGTTACAGTATGTTTGATGTACGACTGTCCTCAGTGTGGTAGGAATAATTCTTTCGTTGTTGCGTACATATTATTATATGTATATTCCTAAAACGTCTGTACGTATTATTACGTATATTATTACCATTGTTTATGTTTTCATTGTATTGCATGTATTACTTACTGTAATATGAAAAGATGCACACACTAAATGAAAAAATAAAAACTATTCATACTTGTCACTTTACTGCATAAAAGGAAGACAGTGAAATTATTCTCTTTTAGTCATTTGTCCTGTAAGTTTTAAGCACTTCCTATAAGAAGAGACAAAAAGCTAATTAAGCCTTTGTGTCCTCTTAGTTGTTAGTAACATTCTGCTTGAAGTTGTTTGAGCAGAGAGCAGTTTTATCACTTTTAATTACTATTGCTGGCTCACACAGTTCGATTTTAGCAAACCAATCTTCTCACAGTTTCGCTGTAAACTCCATAAAAGCAGCAGAGACTCAGGTCACATCAAATTTAAAGCTGCTGTAATTTTTAACTTTTAATGGCTGTAACAACAGGTTTGTTATACAAAAAACAGCCAGTCTAGACATCATCATCATCACGTGTTGTTTTACTCATGGCTCACACTGAAAAAAGGAAGGAAGAGAAAATGTGTGTGTCAGTGACTATGAGACAGAGATCATCCCTTGACTACTGCACTTTCTTCAAATACCTATTTTCTAACAGAGTGTATCCAGATTACAGTTAATCCTAAATGCCTCAGCCAGACTCTTGACAGCAGCTAAGAGAGGCTGGCATATCAGCTCCATTTTAGCTCCACTGCGCGACTGCTGCAATTTAAGACTGATTTTAAATTTTTATTGAGCACCCTTGAGGCCCATCCTAAATTAGCTGCTGTATATTTCTGAGATTTTAACTGTTTGTGTGCCACAGCTGAGCCTGAGGAATGTTTACGTAGTTTCTTAGAGTAGACAGATCATATTTAGTTGTCTCTACTTTAACAGTCTGTGTTTATTCAAATAAATTTTCAGTTTGTTTACATCGTTGCTTTTTTCGCGTCTTTCTTTACTGTGTTACAGGGAATGTAAAGTATATAAAGATCGAGGCCATGATTCCAAAATTCAGCAAAGTAAAAGTCAACTTTAGGCAGAAAAAAATAAATAGGAAACTTAAGCAGTTAGAAAAAGCACTGTATAAGATGTGTCACAGGAAAAAGAAGACACCGAGCAACATAGCTGAGAAAGTAAACACTAAATCAAGGAGTGAAGGAAGTAAGAACAGAGAGGGCACCGCTACCTTAAATATGTAAATATTTCTCTTGCATGTAGAGTTTGTGCAGTACTGCCAGAATGTAATGCAGTAGTGAGTATTTAAGTGAGCTGTTTGCAGAGAAAAGTACAGACTGACAGTTGTGCAGGAGAAAAATAAATAAATCTCACTTTTTTTCCAGTTTATCATAATCTACTACCTGTAAGCTAGAGATTAGGACCATAACTTGTACTGACAACTCCATATAATGCGTGTTAGGCCGAACAACATAAGGCGATCAAGGTCCTTCTATCAAACATTGCTGCTTATTTACTTTTCAGCGGGTAATCATTCCTATCGTCACTGTATTGTTTAAGTAATGTGAAACAAAAGCTACTGAGAAAGACACAAAGCCTCAAACTGTGAAAGAGTTGTGCTGGGTGGTATAACGGTTCATACCGAAAACCGATTTTTGTTTTGATATGATAAAATGATGGTTCTTCTGCCGCAGCATCCTTTTAAACAGCTTAAACAACGTTAGAAAGCGCAGTGCAGTGGGAAACTGTTTAAGGGGGGACCATTTATACTGCTACACCTCTTAGAAAAACTCTAAAAGCCCCTTTCCCAGTCCACTTTTTCCAGTCAGATACATTTGCTAGTGAGTATTTTACATTCACAGCGTTGTTGATTTAATGACAAATTAATGTTTCATAGTGGATGCAGATATTCAAGCCTTGTATTCAAGGCGTGTTTTTATTACACATTAGTTCGAGATGATGCTACGTAATCAGTCAGAAGATAAGTGAAATCCACCTACTGCAAACAAGAATAAATAGAACTGGTTTGTTTGTGTATGTTTATGTATCATGTAGGGATTCTTACTGAACATGTAATGCTGTCTGAACTAAAGGGGTTGTTTCAGGTTCTTCCTCTCATATTTGCTTTGTTGCCTTCTGGACACGAATTTAACAATCAGGCTAGAAACCAAAAGGCAATACATGAATATTCTGCTACTAATCATAATGTAATCTAAATTAGTTCTAAATCTGCTACTTATCCTCCACTCATTTATAAATCAAAGTAACCCCGTGGGAATAGCTTTGAGCAGCAACAGCCTGTGAGTTATGTTGTGAAAATAATCCGGGCAGAAAAAAAACTAAATTGTAATAAATATCCAAAACAAAATGAACAAGGCCTGTAAATCTTCTCAGAAAAATAGGCAGAGGTGACATATGAGCCTTCACTTACTGTTAGTTTTGAGGCGGGCGGGCTCACTGTTGCGGCTTCCTGCCTGGTTGATAGCCTTGACAAAGAAGATGTAGCGGGTGCCACTCTGCAAGCCATGCACTGTGTAGTGGTTCTGCTTGATGTTGGGTACGATCATCCAGCTGTCTGCCGAGTTGTATAAACCTAGCACATCCGCACAAACACACACGAAGACACGCGCACATGGCATCAAAGTTTGGTTAATGCTTCCTGGATAAGCAGAGCTACAATGAGTCCTGCTGGAAATCCTTTAAGTGATGTTCAAAAGACCTGCAACATTTCTCCCCACCCAGAGCAGTGTGTTTTTTCTTTCACCAAAATAAGTCAGAGCACAGAGAACATACTGCCCTCCATCTTATGCAACATTTATATGTTTAGATACTGAACCATCAAATTACCTTTGCATGAGCTTCAACACGACGCTGTCCTCAGGCAATATTGTAAGTTCACTAACCTGAGTCTATTATCTCCTTCAGCAACCATATACTGTAGGTTATTTGTCCCTAACTCGCATATGGCACATCCAGGGGAGCACCCCGGTTGTAGCAGGCCTTTGTTGGAATAACTGATGGAGGCTAGTGCACTCAACCTTGGTGGTTATGAAATCCATCTTAAACAACTGGTTACAATTACGGAGCTGTAATGTTTGAGTTATGTTGAGGCACAAGGACAAATTGGGTAGATATAGAAAAAAGAAAACGGACTTAGCTTAAAACAAAAGCTCGTGTTACAGCCAAATGTTTAACGATGACACATGTTGCTCAAAGGACTGATGAGATCCAGAGTTTTCTAACAAACCCGTCCACTCCGACCTGCTACTAGTGCAGACTTTCCTCATCTGTTTTGTAGTAAGTGTCAGAGGCCAAACTTCTACCATAGCATTATTGTTTTATATATATATATAATATCTGGAGAGGTAAGTTGTGCCAATATGACCCAGGTTGGTGGGAGATTTGATTAAAAGTCCTGCAGCAGAGGGTTAGCTCTGCAGTCACCTGCTTCTAAACACAGTCTTTTCAGCCCCTCGGTTGCAGCCGACTGTGAAGGAGGGAAAGGAAATCTCTGCTCAGAGCTAAAGACAGGATTGTCTACAATGGGGCGCTGTTTTGGCCCCTAGCCTTGCGTGAAATAACATGGATGAATTTTCACAGCAACATTGCTGCATCACAGCAGCAGCGCTACGTCTTCACCCTAACTGACCGACCACACGTTTTCTCACAGAATGGAACAAAACCGTCAACACAAGACGGCAGGGCTGTTCTGATGATGCATTTATGAGGTTTGCTCTTTATTTTAAGCAGATATGGCAAAACCTGGGAAACGTGACAGCACTTATGCATCTAGTAGGTGTGTGTTGAACAAACGCAACGTCAGATTCGCAGGTTGTGGTTTGCACAGACGTTAAGTGCGTTGTCATGTAAGAAAAACTCCTCTAGTTTGTGTGATAACAGGTGAATATTAAAGAGTTAAGAGCACCGCATGTTAAACCTTAAACTGTTTGAGTAATTATGCGCCAACACGAGACCAGACTGACAATGTTTTTGGAGCAAACGAGGATTTCTTTTTCCCACCCAAAAAACTCTGAACCCATTCAAAGAAACCGTTGCCAAAATCAGACATCAGTACAGCTGAGGTTGATGTCTGCATTTGAAAGTGGAATAACAATGCTTTTCATTGTCTCATATTTCCTCCCCCTTGCAGAATTGCAGCAAAAAAAAAACCTCCTAAAAGGGAGTGAGCTCTCAGGGCCATGCCTTCGCTGTCCCTTGTGGTAAAGATGCGTTGTGAATTATAGAGAAGCAGGGCAACCACATGCATAAGTAATAGCCAAGAGTCTGCCTGTAAATATAAATACTTCACAGGACGCAAATAAGGCCTTTAAAAGTGAGGCGGTTTTAAGAATGAATGAGGGGAGGAGACTCTTAGAGAGTCAGAGTGAAGGCTGCGTCTTCACATATCTACCAGCTTCCATAAGCTTTTCTCAGACAGAGAAAACACTGAAGAGAACTTCTCTTTTCCTTTTACGATATAAGAGGAGGAGGAAAAGTGAGGGAGCTCGGGAAAAACACCTGCACAATCCATTCATCTGCATTTTAAGCTGGCCCAACGGAAACGCATCCACTGTCACAAATGAAATGTTATTTCTACGGCGACACAGCTATCGCGTGTTGTTATGAAAATGAATCCTCCTACCTGTAGTTTTAGATGCACCCCGTAGAAATTGGGAGGCTACAATGTTCTGAGGGCTTTCAGAGAGAGATGACGAGGGAACAGGCCTCATGCTGCTTTCCATTTTTAAAGCTTTTGATCTCCGTAGCACCTTTCCATTTTTGCTATATCAAATTAGGTCAGTACACAGTTATAGTCTTAGACTACTACCACCAGAAAATTGACTTTTTGACACTAGGTGTGCTTCTTTCTATTGCACAGATAGAAAAAGGAAGCCAAATGTAGAGGGAATACTGTAGATCAGCTGATGTCTTGATGCATTTGTATATTTACAGTATGTCTGCGTTTGTGTGTTTGTGTCTTGCCCACAGATGCAACGGAACAGAAACACTAAGTATCCTGGGAATGGAAAACTGTTTGTCTTTGATGATGCCATATAGAGTTAATGAGTGCGTGCGTGTGCGTATGTGCTAATCTATTCATTTATTATGGAGTTACAGAGTGTTTGCGTACGACCAGCTGTACATCAGTGAAAGCAACACAATGTGGAAATTATCCACCTACATCTGCCTCTGATGCTTACTTTCTGATCATTCTGTCTCATGCATGACTGCAAGACTCTGCTGACGCCCCCAACAGATTGCCTACTTTGATGCAGCATGTGCAGAGGTTTGACCCAACGGTGGGCTGCCCCTTTGTTCGCTGTGCTTCTGTATTTCATCTGTGGTAGTCATGTTATTATTCATCACTAGTGCTTATGATACACATGTATAATACATATGAAAGACAGACGGCAGAGGAAGAAAGCAGGTAGGTACAGTTAAGGTGTGAGAGTACAATAAAAAAGCTGATTATGGCATTTGGCAATGACCCCTTTGCAAAATGCAAAGGACGCCATGCGGCAGGTACGCAGTTACAGCGCACGCGTCCTTACTCACAGTCATATTTGGCTTTTTGGACACTGCTTACGTTTCTGTGCGGTGTTTGGCTTTATCTGCTGATTCTATTTTCTGCCGCTATGCCTCGATGATCTTGCAGAGAAAAGGTTCACAAGACCCTGAAGCTGCCCTTCCCTCCTTATGGGAGTGCCAGGGCTGAGGATGAAGCCAGGCAAGAGAAGGAGAGAGACAGGCTGGCGTTCAAGTGGGAGCATTCAGCCACTCGGAAAGTTTGAGAAAAATGCTATGGTAGAAACTCAAAAGGCACAGAAGGCTAAATGGGGTTCTCACTTTCTCAGTTTCTCCTGTGACTCTCTGAGGACTCTGCAACAGCACGCTGCTGAATATTTGAGTCACTCAGTCTATCACAGCTGAAATGTATCCTGATGTTTCAAATGGTTGGGGCACTTGAGTTGCATGGTTAGATGGGGAAGAGTCAGGCTACACAGAGAAGGGGAGATGGTGAAAGGATCAAAGAGGGGAGGAATAGAGCGGAGAGGCACAGGTGTGTGCGTGTGTCTGCGCACATGCTTGAATGTGCATAATTGTGTGTATTAATCATATCCTTCACATATTATCAAGTGGCAACTCCTCTATGTAACCATTATCCACTTTGATGTTCACCTATTCACCTTCAGTCTTCCTCTGCCGTGAATCTTTCTTTCCCATTCACGCATTCATTACTATGAAGCTGATTGGCTTAAGAGGCCAGATTGTGGTAAAATGCACGAATCCAAACCGACAATAAGGAGGAATTTAGCAAACATTCAAAAAAGTCATGACTAATTTCCACGTGTAGTGAAATAATGTTTTAACCCCAACTTTAAAAGAAAAGCTTCTTGTTCAATGATTAGATGTGCATGTGGGATTTAACTTTGGTTCAAACCATTTCTGAAGAGTTTATAGAAAATAGGTCATTCCGTTGCTACATAAAAAATATAGCAAAGATTTGACATCATTTCATTACATTTTGAAATAAATTCTGAATCTGAGATTTAACTTCAAAGGCTCCGTAAACAGCCACATGTTGGAGATATTGGATCTGCAAACTAATCACTTAGTCCTTAGGTCTGCAATCTGACTGCAGCTCTGGTAAAGCTATGAAACAGTTATGCTATGGTGCGGGGAGAGGTTGGGGAGGTTGGAAGAGAGCAGTTAGTTCACACTCTCATCTCGTCCTTTCCAATGAGAAACCATTACGGAGAAGTGAACGCATTTAAATCACATCCACTCGCGTTGTGTTCTGTATGTGGCCTTCACAACTCAGCTCGATCTCTTTATATATACGTATTGAGGGCAAAAACAGAAAGAAAGAAAGCTAGACAGAGAAATTAGGTTACGCTGTTGGTATAATAATGAATATATGGAAATAATTAATAAGAAGTACACAAAAGAATGTGCTGCTCCAGTTCTTTTCCCTTTGTAATGCAGAGAGGTCACTGAGAGTCGTGTGCTGGCTTCTGATCCAGCGCGTGAAGGGGTAATAACCAGGATTTATCTTTACCCCTTAGCACAGGATACTGGT
Source organism: Microctenopoma stevenorrisi (assembly GCA_032270685.1). Lineage (NCBI taxonomy): Eukaryota > Metazoa > Chordata > Actinopteri > Anabantiformes > Anabantidae > Microctenopoma > Microctenopoma stevenorrisi. Next base: position 11,621,934 of record JAUMTR010000002.1, on the reverse strand, counting down.
GCTAATGTACCCACAAGCACAGATAATGTTTTCTTCTGATTTCGTTAAAAACACTGATGATAACTAAAGCACATTTTGTGGCAGAGGCCTGATTTACATTTGTGGAATGTTTTCTTTGTAAACATCTAATATTTCAGCCTGTGTTTGAATTCTGTATCTAATTCAAATGAATTCAAACAGGTCAACAACATATTTGATATCTTGGACAAACCTTGGAAGAATCTTGAAATGCTAGCATTGCCTCTGGCTATTGGCATAATATGAGCATGAACTTCCTATTATGCTCCAAATCATGTACTGGCATGTGTGTACGTGCTCATTACTCACTGATGAAATTTGTCTGGCCTGTGTAGATGGTGTACTGCAGCTCGTAGGAGGTGACGCTGAACTCATCCTCCGAGGTCCAGTGAACAGTGATGGTGTCATGGGAGGCGGTGCACAGTTCCTCCCTGATGGAGGGGGGATTGGGAGCTGCATGTGGATGAAACAACAGTGTGACTTATAATGACAATAAAGAAATTAAGAAGCAAAGTAAAATGTATTATCATGCGCTATGCAGACATAACTCACACCTGTTAGGTAATCTAGTCCTTCCAAAATCTTCTTCTCTCGGGAGAAGTCCAGGGCAAAGTTGTCAAATGCCTCGTTCAGGTTGACGTCAGGGATGAGCACCTGGGAAGAGGCGGTCGCCATGGCAACCCTGCAGCGTGGTTAGAAGAAACAGGTGAGGAAGAGAAACGTCAGGAGAAGAGTAGGTAGGTGAGGGAGGGGGGGGGCATGATGTGGTGATGAAAGGAAAAGAGGAGAGAACCAAGAAAAGACAAAAGGTGATGAAGAGATGGAAAAGTGTGAGGAGAAAAGGGAGGGAGGTGAGGTGACCAGAGAGGGGAAGTGGCAGACAGAGTCAGGAGCACAAGGAAGGGTGAGAAAAAACAATACAGAACAATATCACGCAGAGGCGTCACTGCTCTAGTTTTGTCTGTGATACGAGGAAACTAAAGGCAGACTCCACAGTCTCTACAGCTTTGAGTGAGCCGTCTGTGGCAGCAGCCAGACTGCACCACAGTGCTGGCAGGGCTACACCCCAGTGCCAGTCCTTAAGATTCTTGTTCCACAGTGAACAGAAACCAGTCAGTCAACAAAGCACCCAGCCAGGTGCTGGAAAATGGGAGTCTAGTCCGAATAAAAGACGCTATGTTGGCTGCAGATTTTGCACAGCTCCACTTTTCTGCACAGGGCTGAGTGAGAACTCTGTTGTTAGAGGAGGAGAAGGGGGACTCCAGGAATTACATGAGCAGGTGGAGGGAGGAAATGTAGAGCTAACCCCTTCAATGATAGATGAGGTCCGACACTGATCAAAAGAGCTGGAGGCATTTGATATAAAACTGATTTCAGCAGCGGCTTTACTCTGGGATTCAGTTCCATGGAAAACAAAGGTAATATAGGAACTCTTTTTGGTTAAAAACAATAAAGCAAATCTGTATTGTCCAATACAATGAGGGAAGAAAGAGGGGACTGTGACACAGCTGAGAGGGAGGGGGGAGATTCCTCTCTGCGTTTACTCATGTGGGATATTTGTCTTGCTTCGAGTGTTTCTGCACGTCTTGCTGACGAGCTCGTAAAACAGCAGAAAAAGCTCTCTCGTTTTTGTTGTTAATAGCCGTATGAACGTACAGGCCTCTAATCCTGTCTGCGCGTTATAATTTATTACCACAGTGACAAACACACTCTCTTCATTACTCGTTCCACCTCACTGATCTGCGTCTACATTACTACGTCACCCACCTTTCTGCTACGTTTCGGGCAGTCTGCAGGAAGCGGGCGTGGTCGTTCTCTTTCAGACTCTGCTCGGCTTGCGTGATGAGGGCGCTGGAGCGCTCCAGACACTGGCGGCAGTTTGCAATCTGCTGAGCCAACTTACGTAGCTTCATCACCTGGAACACACACAGACACGGCACGTGATTCATATTCAGTCGTTCAGTTTGGAGATTCGAAGGAAGCCTTCATCCCATCAACGCTCACTCTGGTTTAGTCTCCTCCTTTTACTGTGTAGGAATTTGTAGCCAAACGCTGTGTTTCACCATCAATTGCAGAACTCAGACAAAAGTAGTTCTCTGATGTTATTGATCTTTTATGCTCATCTCCTGCGGCTCAAAATAACTTTCTATTTGCTCTCTGCATTTCTCGTTCCCTCCGCTGCACAAACTCACGGAAGGTGCCTCAGAGCTGCTCGTGCTTCTACGTGCATCTAATCTATAGTGCCATGGTTTCAGTACGAGGTATTCATCATTGTGACAGGCGCTAAGCCGCAGATATGTTTAACATTTCCAGAATATATAATTAAGCACACTGAGATGAGTCCTGCTCGGTGTTTCCATATTGTTTGGCTCAAACACAAACCCTCTGTGAGAATCCTGGGTGGATATTAAATGTACTGGACGCTGATCAAATGTTGTTCAAAGACTCTTTGAAGTATGTGCAATTAATCATTAATTAATTAATAATTGCTTTTCACCCCCTGTAGGTCCCATGTCGAAGCACATTCGGTGATGTGGACATATGGACAGACACGGACAGGAAAGCGCAGAGACAGGAAGACAACGAAAGAATGCAGGCGAGAGGGCAGAGTCATGGTTTGTGGGTCGGAGTTAAGGCAAGCTCACTGCCTCTTTATTCCCACGCTGACCTTCTGACCACGAGAGCGATGACGAGCGTAATGAACTGCTGCGTGATTTAATAGCAGCTCTCCCACATGTGAATGTGGGTTTATGTGAAATACTAAACAATGGAAACGAGCAGCGCTGCTCCCCACCCACCCAAACCACACATAGTTCAGACTTTTCGAACACAAAAAGCCCGCTATAACCTGCTCCGTCCTCTCCTACAGGAGACCGTAACGTTTTCAGAGTGTAAACAAAAGAGAGGCGGGGCAGATGCAACACGAGCAGACGTGAGAAAAACACACAGACACGTCAGGCCGTGGGAACAGTGTGTTCTGTGTGTTTTGCCTGGGCAGGGGCAGATTAGGTACGACTGCTGAGTCTCCTCAGAGAGAGACAGAGCTTGTTAGGAAGAGGGGACAGAGAGAATGGGAGCACCTTTCACAGTTCTCCCACCATCAAGCTCATAATCCTGTTATTCTGTTCAGAGTCGTCGAAGAACACTTCACCTACTGCCACCGTCCTAAGCAGACAACAACATGATGCCTCCCCTCCCCTCCCCTCCCCTCTTCTCTCCTCCATCTCCTCTCCTTTATCTCCTCTCCTCTCCTCTCCTCTCCTCTCCTCTCCTCTCTTCTCCTCTCTTCTCCTCTCTTCTCCTCTCTCCTCCATCTCCTCTCCTTTATCTCCTCTCCTTTATCTCCTCTCCTCTCCCCTACACCCTCTCCTCTCCTCTCTCCTCCTTTCTCCTCTCCTCTTCTCCCCTCTCTCCTCTCCTTTATCTCCTCTCCTCTCCTTCTTCTTTAACTCCTCTCCTCTCCCCTACACCCTCTCCTCTCCTCTCCTCTCTCCTCTCCTCTCCTCCCCTCTCTCCTCTCCTCTCCTCCCCTCTCTCCTCTCCTTTATCTCCTCTCCTCTCCCTTATCTCCTCTCCTCTCCTTTATCTCCTCTCCCTTATCTCCTCTCCTTTATCTCCTCTCCTCTCCTCTCCTTTATCTCCTCTCCTCTCCTCTCCTCTCCCCTACACCCTCTCCTCTCCTCTCTCCTCTTCTCTTATCATTCATTGTAACACCGGTGATTATTTGAATTACTCAGGGTGCATTGAATTCATTTGCTGTGACACTTAACGAGCCTCGTGTATTAACACGTGACCTGGAAGCTGACATCAGTCGAGCTCTTCTTTTGTTTTTATGTGTTCTTCCCTCATACTTCAGTCGCCTGCATTTCACTCCTCGACTACTCTGCATGGCAGCCTTTTACACACCCAGACTCTCAGGAGAACAAGGCATGCTCTTTGTCTGCAATCACTGTGGACACACTCTGACACACTTCCTCGCTCTTTTTTTCCTCTCTCCCCTCCTCTTTCTGTCTCTCTCTCTCACACTCACACACACACACACACACACACACACACACACACACACACACACACACACACACCTGCTTCAGTCCTTGTTTTCGGAAATCTTTCATCACTCGACAAAGCTCTTTTACTGCCTCAAAGGATCCTCCACGAGTACTTAAAGCTTCACCTATGGGAGGGTGAGATTCAGAATCTGCTCACAGAGCCAACCACCAATATATACATGAACACGTGTACAGACACACCCAGACACACAAGTCTCTACAGTAAACCCCGGCCTGTTTTTGCCATCTCAGTTTCTTTCCACACATACTCGGGTTATCTGTCTGCATGTGGGAGAGCTCACCGCTGCTCCATTTTTCATTTCTCGTTGTGTGTTTGAGTAAACAAGCAGGCAACTACAGAGGCAACCTAAAAAACAGCGCTGACAGACGTTGGATGGGTGTGACGAGTTCTGTCCACAGATCTGGTGCTTTTATATTTTACTCTTTCCTTTCTGAAAGATGCATTCAGACATACTGTAACTGATCAACTATGAATCAAAACTCGATCAAATTGCTGTGTACAGCATTGGCAAAACAGAAGATGATCTGTTTGATCACTTTTAGCTCATTAGCTTGTTGTACAGATACATGAAAAAACAGCTGTAGTCGACCTGCTCAGCTACAAACAGAAGACTTACAAACACAGCGATGTTGCTCAACGTCTGCTCGATGGGTAAGTTCTACAAGCTTACATAACCTAGTGTAAGATCATATAGAGATCGCTTGTTTGTGTGGCCAATAATCTATTGTGATAGTCAAATGCACTCGTGTTCTGCTCACGCTGCTTTACCTTCGATTCTTTGATCTTCACAGCGATGACCTGTTTTCTCTGGCGGATGATCTCTACCAACTCATCGCACTCCTCTACCAGCTTAGCTTCATGCATGGCCGTGTTCACCTGCAGAGAAATGTAGGTACAATGAGCGAGCAGATTAAGAGACCCTCACAGACATGCTCTCGAATAAGTGCCGGCGGAGTCATGCAGACATTAGCACGGGAAGAACACACACTATATTTTACATTTCATTCGTGAAAACACAAAGGGCTACTACTGTTACTCTTCCTCTTTCAGGATTGACAGTTATCATCGAGTACAGCCAGATCGCGTCGTTTGTTTTTGCATTTCATTACGCATTGTGCACATTTGGAAAGGACGCCTCCAGCAGCGGTATGCACCTGGATTACAATGAACCTGTTATGAACCAAACAGAGATAAGCAATTTCCAACACTTTAATTAGGTTAGGAAAGACCATAAATCATTTTATATTAAAAAGCACACAGTGATCCATGGGGATCACAGACAACTGATAAACCAGTTGATGATCATGTGAATATGGATTGGGAAGTTGACCCTGTACTTTATTATATTATATTATCCTTTCTCACGGGCTCCTTTAAACCACAAATTGTGCTTGTACTGTGCGTAACACTGATATGTTATTATCTAGAAAATAATATGCTGAAAAAATGCTGCATTGACTTCACAAAATTTCACTTATTTCATTCATTAGAAACAAGAAAGAGATTGTTGGAATGTTCTATGAACACTTTTTTAATTTAAAAAAAGCACCAAAAAAGGCATAATTAATTTACTGACAGAGTTTGCTTACACTGTGCCAATTTAATAGATTCTGTGATTATTTTGGGACTAAAGTTGCCAAGGCAACTCATAATCAGTTCACCATCTCAGGCCAACACTAAATGAACAGCCAACTTCACGCTCGTGTGGGAGAGTGAGTGTTACTCAAACACTATGAACGCAACGCTGGACTACTACAAATGGGTCTGCCAGTCGTAAACTGCAATTATATTTACGCCACAAGCTTCTGGAACAGCCGGGGCACAAGGTTGGAAACTGGAAACAGTTTTATACAGATTCATCTTCACTGCTGTGACACGGAAGAGAGCAGAACATCTAAACCGGGACATTTGACCTGTCTCGGTCTGACGGTTTACCACAGAGCTGGCCGTGATTTCATACGAACATCTGCAAGTGAAAACCTTATCGCTGCTTTGTTTGCTGTACGAGTTTCACTCTGTCAGGTTTGTAGGTGTGACTTCTATGTTATTGTGCGCTCATGTTAGAACACCTCCTTGCGAAACATCCACAGAGATGACAGCAGTCACCACTATATTTGTCAATGGAGACAGAGTTTAGTTTACTCTGGAGAACGACCCGGCGCACTGACTGTGAGTCACTTTCGTTCCAACAGACTTCAGAACGATGCACAACAGCAATGCTGGAGGAGCAATTTCACAAACACATCAACTGGAGGGCACCCATCAAGCACGTCCTTAAACACTGCAAAAATGAGCAAACCACACGGCTGTTTTAACTGCTTCAATAGATCCTATGATATCTTCTATAAAGTGCTGCTGTGCTGCCTGTCGTCCAGTAGTGAAATAGCAGAGAATGCTTTATGAGGAGACCCTTTGAGTGCTATCGCTGCATGCCGTGAACTTAAAGACACACAAAGATCACTTTCAAATCAAACCAGCCTCGTGGCAACAACATCATACATCATCTTCAAGCATTAAGACACACACTTGTATGCGGCCTGGTAGCAGAGTGGTTAAGGCAGAGGGCTGGGAAGCAGGAATCCCGGGTTCGATTACCAGCTGAGTCACCCAGCCCATCCCCAGGTGTGTCCCTGAGCGAGACACCCAGCGCTAGCACCCCGCCTGTGGCTCCTCACTACTCCCCCCCAAGGTGGGATGGGTCAAATGCAGAAGAACACATTTCACTGCGTGTTGTACACTGTATGATGATCTATGTGACAAATAAAATTTGGATTTGGATTTGATAAGTTCAAGATTGAGAGTTTAAACAGGGTACTGAACTAAGGCGACACACTTTTGTTTTAAAAAACATCTTAATGACGTTTTGTACAACAAAAATCAAGAAAAAGCTAAATACCCATAATGAAAAAAAACAAACTATTACAATTGTACCTGTACGATACATGCAGTATTCTCGTGTTGGCTACACTCTGGCACTTTCCACAGGTTAATTCCTCTTATGTCACCTTAAATCGTACATGGTTGACTCTCTCCGTCATGTTGCAGACTGCTTACCGAAAGTTCCAACGATCACCTTGCAAAGCTCATTACAGCACGCAGATCCACTTAAACCTCATTATTCTCCCTAACACACACACACACGGGCATGCTAAGAGCCACCTTATGACTGCAGGTTAGTAATTAAGCAGGATGAACTTAGCTCCTTGGCAGGTTAGTGTTACAGAAACTATCTACATTAGAATCAGAAGCAGAAATAGCTTCACTGGAAACGGGTTTTCACACACGGGCAATTTGTCCAAAACTAGTTAGAATATGAGAAAATAAAACACAGTAAATATATACATAATGTCATAGATATTAACAGTATAGATATACACCCTAAGACTTAATGTAATACTTATATTTCACCTCACTCAACATATTATTCTCTTCATCAGCTCCACTCCACACAACTCTGCTTCCTACTGTACATCTCAAGCACTGAAATCACTGCCTAGTCCATGGTAAAGTACAGACCTATTGTTTGAACATGTGAAGTACAACAACAGCAAGTTCCAAATTAGAAACAAACCAAGAGTCCCAACTGTCAATACTTTTTCTAGCTGGTTTTTACCAACATGTCTGAGCAATGAAGGCTTGAAACGTTACTCATAGGCCTAAAGCTGGCAAATCCTTTAAGTACTGAAGGACAGATTTAGGGTTTCAGGAAGTGTACTAAAGGGGTCTTATTTTGAAAATGTATATTGAATTTCACTTGATAATAACTATGATTGAAAGATTAAGCAACGTTCTTATTGGGATTTATGCAATTAAACGAAAGCTAATCTTATTCATTCATCCTTGTCATGTGGATCTGCTCATTCAAAATCTACAAAATGTGGCCCACGGGGTTTGATCTCAAGAAATATGAAATCAAAAGAGTTGTGCAGGATGAATCAGTAAAAAAAAGGATCAGGAAGAATAACCTCTATCTATCAGTGGTTCTCAAGTGTTATATTACTTACAAAATAAAATGACGACCTCACTTATCTACGCCCACAGCTCAAGCAGAGCGCCAGTCATTTGGATGCTGTCAATCACACAGAGGTGAGGTCGATATTGTAGCCAACCAGTATGTCGTGATCTTGAGAAAATCTGTTGTCTCCAGATAAATAAACAAAACTGTGAGTTGTAATGATGTTTGCAATTCTCACTGAATCTTTGTCACAGCTGCAAAACGCTAATAATATCACAAAGCCTGAAAAATATTGCACATTCCAGTTTAGTTTTTTAAACTCAAAATCATTACAAACTTTAAAATAACTAATGCGAAAGTTTAAAATGTATTTACAGCGACAGCTTGTTGACTCAAATGTGATGTAACGATGCACTGAGATGAACATATTATTCATGTTTACATTATGTAGGTCCAAATAATTGTTGTAATGAGTCGATACAGCTATACAGCAAGTATGAAATCCTTGAATGCAGAGTAAAAGGTTTCTAAAGGTAAAGAGTTAATGGAAAGATAAAGTGCATACAAAGTTATAATGGCTGCATGAAAAGCCTGGTTATGGTATTATTATTATTGAGTAATTATACAATCGACTGTAGTGTGGGTTCCAAACTGATGATGGCAAGTCAACACTAAATTGTCTGCACAGACAAAATGTTTTAAACGGAATCTAAGCATGTGACATTTCAAACCAGCAAAGTAATACAAAAAACAAATAGAATTGTTTTAATTAATCTTAATGAGACATGTGATGCTTCTATTAGATACAGACGAGAGGAATTCCTTATGAGAGACATAAGGAATATCACACAAATGGACCCTGGCTGCATCTGACCCGCAGATTTTTAGTCCATCTGTGTCCATGGTTCCCAGACCATTCATCCACACTTAGGGTGGACTGGTCCTGGTTCAGAACATCCAGGACCAGGAACCTCTTGCTGACATATTTAATAAATTCTCTGTTCAGTCCACTCACATAACATCAGCCTATCTGACACTGTTTCGCTCCTATTTCTATTGGACTGGACCCCCATTCTGTCTGCTTCTAACTGACCAGCCCGATGTCTCTCCTCCACCCCCCCACCCATTTTAAGCCCCCTTCTCTCACACAGGATGTGCTCAGGCAGATGCAAAGACTCGCCATGACAGCTTAATCTGTGAAGCTGTCGACAGTTTCTGGCACAGTTTGTGGAGATTTATGAGACCTGTGTGGATCCTGGCTTTAAAACAGAAGTGAACAGAAGCGTCCTACGGATGCAACAGAGTAACGGAAGACTAACCCCCTTTTTGGGACGACCATAACCTGGATGACTGAGAACCTTCACAGATGACTGGCGTCCACAAGCAAAGATAAAGCTCACATTTATACTTCTTCTCCTTCTCATTCACTGCAGGGCCCTACTACAGAGTTAGTAGGCCCAGTCATCACTAATTAACCATCACTAATACACAGATGATAACATTTATCATCGTAGGTCAAGTCTGTGCTGACATAAAGGCATAAATAAATTATGTTGGAGTAGAGTTAGAAGCTGATATAAGATGCACAGTGATGCAAGTGATGACATGACATATACAGATATTCATGCAACAAGGATGAGTCTTCAGTGATCTATAATGTTTCCTGCAGTCCAACTGACAGGTTTAAGTTTCAGTTTGTTCATGAACACCAACACCTGTGTTAGAAGTTTAACCATGAACAATGACAAATGCAAATTGCTCCTGCTCTTCATCAGAAGAGGGAATGATGCAGAAGCTCCATTCGCTACATTTCTACATTTCTATGATGGACAAATGTCTAAAAAATGGATTGAACAAAGAGGACATAAATACATACAGTACAAAGGGACGAATTCTGCTTCATTAGGTCTAATTATTCTGAAATCACACAGTGGTGAGATGAGACCTAAGAATAAAAGATTAGGCAGTATCACAGCTGTCTCCACACAGCCGATTCACATTCTGCGCACAGTGGGATCAGCTTCAGTGGACATAAACCTGCCCAGGTGTGGGTGTAATGACAGCTTATTGTTTAATCAGTAGACATGTGTGATGATTAAATCCCACAAGACCTCTGCCTGACACTCATCACTCCTAACCCCTAAGCCCTAAACCTCACCATTACCAAACCCTAACCGTCATCAAACTCTGACCCTAAAACCTAGATTTAACCCCCATATGTTCTTCAAAAAAGCTCCCTACTTTGTAAAGAAAAAATGTTTTTTGGACCTCACTATGTAGCAGAAACAAGACCACACACACGTGAACATTAACAACTTTAACAGCAACACAATTAAAAGCTGAAAACACTGGGCGCTGTGTCTGGGTGATGAATTCCCTACTTTACCCGACGCCTGGTTAGGGAGTATCCTCATTAAAAGCCGCCAGTGAATATGCCCTGTCACAACACAATGTCTGCTGCAGGAGAGTTAGCGGATCTACCACCTCAGCGAGCACAAATATAGAAAGTAGTAATGAGAAACAAAATCTGATAATCTGTCAAGCTGCAGGATGAATTCTGGGGAGAGAGATGGTAAACGCAAATCAAGAACTTCCCTACGCTGACAGCGTCCCGAGTCTCAAGCGAACGGGCTTTTAAGGAGGTATTATGTAAGTATGAAAGAGCGGTTGTCCTGGGAATTAAACAGAAATCCTTTCACAACTTGTACAATGACAAGAAAAAAGGACAGTGTGCATCCTTTGAGATGCCCATGTGAAGAAAGGAGGAAAACGCTTGCTGTTACAAAATGAATGGAATGAAACTAGGACTCACCAAGAAACTTTGGCACTTATAATGAGCACAAAGGCAAGAGACATATGCACATTCGTTGAGGCTAGAAATAAAGGGACCCTTACACGTTCCATCACGCTAATAACAAACAGTACGGCAAATAATCGGACATGTTAAATTATCTTAAACCTATATTTTAAGTGAGACAACAGTGTGCTGGTCACAGGTAGCTTACGTGTATAACTGTGAATATCATCTGTCTCAGAATAGTTTAAGTTGCTACTTTAACACTGTCTGTTTTTTAGGGGAGACACTCTCCACTAAACAGCCCTGCAGAGTGTCTCGTTTGTGCTGCCTATTAATATCCAGCTAAATGATATGCCGCTGAATGAATAATGATGTGCAGTGATGTTAGCAGAACAACAATCGCTCCACATGCTGAAGAAGCGCGTCGTTCACTCAACGTTTTCAAGAATGCCGAACATTGGTCTGATTGCATTAACCACAGCCGCTGACTGAGCAGCCCTACACCAAATATTGTGAAAAGAAAGGAGGTCTCTAACGAAAGAAACACTCTACTTTTCTTTAAATCCGTGCATCTCTTGTAAGACCGGAGAACGATAACTCCCTGAAGAGAACCCCAGGAGAACAGAGCTGCATCGCTGCAGCGTGTGCTGACTCTGTGGAAGCTGATTCACACTGTGTTTGATCATATTTTCGGCACCGATACAGTATGATGCAAACGAGAAGGAGAGGAATCCAGGTCACGTTCAAAGCCTTTCACAGACTTTCGTACTTTGCACACACTTCTTTCACTCCATCAAATCTTTCTCTCAAAAAAAATCGCAGTCTGTATTTTATTGCACTATAGTCACGCCTTTTCTTTCAGTTTCGGTCAAAGCGAATCGTCGGCAGTCAGACCTCACCTTGTGGGTTATTTCTCTCCTCATCTGTTCAGTCCTGTTATTTTATTTACAGTTCACTTTTGTTCTCTACTTTCCTTGCTGTTCCTTCTTTCTCTTTAACCTTTATTTTTCCTCTTCTCCTCACTTCTGCTTTTGCCATCTGTAAGGAGTGGCTGCAGAACAACGTGAGCTCAGCTGATAATGCGGTCCTATTCCTCCTGTCCATTAAAGTAGCCTTCTAACGCTGTTACCACACAGTGGGATAAGTCTGTGAGTGTTCACGAAGAGTACGGGAAAACATGTCGGTTTTTTTGACAGTTTTTTTAACAGTCAGTGCAGCATGTTTCTCCCATGCTATTGCTGCATTTGTATGCAGACGGTGACAAAAGAAGACAGACGTATTTTCTTTTTGTGCGCCGTTTATGAACAATTCGGCTGCACTTAATGAATCACGCTGCCATCATTTCACATTGATTGGGCGAGCGTCTGCATGAATTGTGTTTGATGGATCTCGAGGTGCTCCGAAGAAATTGAGGCGGACCCAGCTAATAAGAAATGAACTGCACACAGGGTGACGGCGGCACCGGAGTGTGTTTGTCCTCAGTGTCCATTAACACAGAGGAATTGATTAAGGTTGAGCATGTTAACGTTATGTGTATTAGCGATGTAGCTCAGACAACACTCGTTGCCTGTCTTTACATGGTACCTGTGTTAAATCACAGCGTGAGACCAAATGGAGGAGGTCAGTGGTGACATGACTGGCTAAGGTATCATTTTGCTGCAGACAGGTTTGGGTTTATGTTAGGACCCCCGAGTGCAAACACTCCTCCAAGGTTGTCACTAAATCCAGCCTTGCAAGCTGTGAAATATCTCTGGCTTGTGACAAGTCAAATAAAGTTTTCTCTTCAAAGATATTTGCCATTTGACAGATAATCTTATCTGCTTTGACTGGGGAGCATAACCCTTGTGTGGGTGGTGCCAGTGGGAATTAAACTGTTGAGCGTTGCAACATAAATTCTTCCTAAAAGTAATATGCAACACAGTGAGATGCACGAAGACCCGACCTCGGTGTATTACAAGCTGCTGCTCAGACGTTGACCAAAATCTGTGTGACACAGTAAAAGCATGACATTAAGCTCTTAGCACCTAGAAAGCCTGGAATACGGCACCAGAGCTTTTGGATGTAGCTTGGCCAACAGTGAAGTGTTCATTCTGATGTTTGGACTTGTTTGAATTACATAACAGCCCCTTTGCACAGTTTACACATGAAGGGTTGCTAAGAGCTACTCCAGCTCATCCTGTGTTTTTGCATCTTCATCTGAATCACATCGCCAGGAGTGCTTCCATTGACCCAGTACAAAAGGTCACTGAGACCCTAAGTGGTGTTTTCATTATCCCTGAACTGTGCTGACTGTCAAATGACTGAGATCCCTCTCCCCACAAATAAAATCATCACAAAGAACTGACAAAGAGCAAAAAGAGAAAATAAAACTTTGTTCTGTTGGATGAGAATAGTTTGTTCTTCTCTTTGGCTTTTAAAACATTGTCGTGCTGACCTTTCTTTCTTTAAGGAAGTTCCTCTATTGTGTCTAACTGAGTCATTTTAGAGCCAGGACTCGAACAGTGAAACCACGGCTTCATAAAACTAATTTTTTCTCCAGTAAACAAACAGACACGCGTGTTCATTGCATACCTCAACCTGTTGGCAGATCTGGATGAGCTTTGCCATCTGGTTCTCCAGTTCACTGTTCCTCTTCACCAGGTTGGTCAGGTTGTTCTCCAGAGTTTGCTGTTTGGAGGAAGACATGGAAAGGAGGAAGAGGAGAAAGACAACAGAGAAAGAAAACAAAGAACGAGAGGACAAGATAAAACATTAGATTGATGAAAGACTGATTTACTATTATAATGTCCTGAGGAACAGCTGCTGTCATGAATCTGACATATCTCTGCATGAAAACGTGATCGTTCGTGATGATTGTCTGCTGCTTCAGTGCCCTGTCATCAACCTAACGTCAATAAGCACTAGCTCATGTGTACTGTATCTCATGTATGTTCCGTAGTGCTGCTCTAACTGCTCGTTGTTCTGATGATCTGAAGCTGGAATAATACGAATCCCATGCAGAAAATTCAAAACTGTTCCGCAGGATAGGTTACACAATGTCCGGTAAAGAATAATGCAGGATGGGTGAAGAATGGTAAATTTCTATCTCAGTGGTTATGAAATAAATCGATAATTCTTTACTGGTATATAACATGTGAATTCATCAATAATGAGTTTACTGATTTGTAATTTTTCTAGTGTGTTACAAGTCATATCATAAGAATTTCATGAAATAGTGTAACGGCTGTTTCTATGTTTCTATGTCCATGACAATAAAGCTTCTGATTATGATCATAGTAAAATATGTAGGCACATTAATCATTATTAAAAAATATATTTATAGCTGAGTTGGTCAATACTTTGTAATCAGTATCTCACATATTTAAAATATACAGCAAATCTCTGAGGAAACATATCACATCTATAAATGATAAATAAACCAGTTTTATTACACAGTATTAGGATGATTTACTTCAAACCAAAAACAGCAATGTGCTCCCTCACAAATGGCACCAGTCGACTTCCACTGGAAATGTTAATGATCAAACACTCAATTAGTATCATTTAACTGTGACTGTTTGCCAAATGCAGAACAAAAGGTGCACACTCAAACATATATAGTACGAATGATGAAAATGGCAGCAAGCAAACGAGCCAAAAATAGAACGGCGGTCACAACGACGGGCATCAAAACAACATCAACCACAGCTGCAAAGAGAACAGCAAAACAAAGCAACGGACAAGCGGCGGGTGTTTGAAGAAGCTCTACTCATGCAAGTGAATGGGACGTGGGCAGGACAAGCACTCGTCCACGACTCTGAAGTCTCACTGTGCCTGTGTGTGTCTGTCTGTCCAGCCTGTCACACAGCCTCCCTGCTTTCCAACATCTTCTCTGCCTGTTGCTCAGTCCTATTTACTCTGTTTGTTTGTCTGTTTGACTTGGAACCAATTTCATTATTTATCTGCCTGCTTATCTCCCTCCCTCCCTTCCATCCAGGTGTCTACCTGTGTGCCCAACTGCCTCTCCACATCCCAACAGCGGGGTTGGGGGAGGAGGAGGGGTGGGTGCTTGGTAAAAGGCAGCCAGGGAACTCACCGCAGCGCTTGTCTTTGAAGCCTCCATTACCGCATCTGACACTCTGCCCGGGCTCACCTGATAAGCCTACGAACACACACATACACCCACATAAGATCACACGTGAACACACGCACAGACAGGCCTGATCGTCCAGGGTCTGCCACCCATATGCACAGTAGCTGAGAGGCGCACTCCTCCCTGATAAATGTGCCACAAACACTCTTCTTATGGTTTTACACATGGCCTTGAATGCAGATGAAACAGCGTTGCCTGTGATTTTTTTTGTCTCCTTAAAACTGTTGCTGGAGTTACATCACTGCGATGAGCATTTGCTCGTTGGGTTGCAGCCCGGATGGCGTATGACGGAGTTTGAAGTGGAACATCAATGAAAGGGGACAGATGGGTCATTAATTAGCAAGCTGGAGACAAAGATGATTAATACATCAGAACACAGTGGCTTCCCATGGGACGGCAAACTTGTCTGTCCTCCACATGTGTGTGTGTGTGTGTGTTTGTTTCTGCTCAAGTATGAGTCTCATTGTCCATTAAGGTGACATTTGTGCGTCCATGTTGTCAGAGAAGTGTATGTTTCGGTGTTGGCTGCGTCTGCTTTTATATCTGCAGGTGGAACAAAGTGGAAGAAGAAGTTCCAACATATCCCCCCACATGCGACCGTATAAAGTCCTGTGGCTTCAGGACGAGTGGCAGAGAGAGAGAGAGAGAGGGGGGGGGGGGAAGCAGCCGTCAACAAGAAAGTCATTAAAACACACAACAGACATCAAAGACAGCGAGAACCACTCAGAGATAGAACACAGGAAGTGGAGAAATACATGGATAAAGGGCGAAAGGGAGAGAGAAAATGGTGCCGTGGGTGCCAGCGAGTGTTGGATGGGTACTGACATGCAGAAGGTGGCAAAATTAAATGTCAGCCCAACCCAGGATAACATTGTTATAATATGACATGATGGCTTATGCAATCCAAACGGTTATTAGAAAAGCTACTGTAGTGCAGCTGCATGGGGTTTGAAAAGACAACGGGCTGCAGCAGTTAGCTTGATATCATTTCTGTGTAAATCGGGAGTAGAAGACATAAGAATAATACAGAAAACACACATCTAAACATGCTAACCCATCCAGTATCCAGGCGTGTGGTGGACATGTTGACTGTACTAATAATAATATCCAAAGGCCTATAACTGTCACCCATTTCACGCTGCCGTCTAAACAGGGGATATACTATAATAACTGTAGCTTTGTCTATCAGCTTAAAAAGTCATTACACAGTGACAGAGGGACAATAGAGGTGATGGGAAATTGGGCTAAATGGAGGAGTGTAAGGAAAAGTAGAGCAACGTGGATACGATGAAGCAGGGAGGAGGAAATCAAGTGCAGATGAGCGATGAATTGCATTTTAGTTGCTTGAAGCAGGTGCTGGGGCCTGCCGGGGTAGACAGGGTTATTAGCATAAGGTATTATCATTCATTCGCCAAATCAGCTTTGGAAGCGGCATGTCATACTGTCAGAGTGAACAACAGAGATGTAGGGAGCTGATGACATGGAAATAGGCATGCGTCCTGTGCTGAGTGGGGCAGCTTGGCAGAGTAACTCCAGTTTGGCCGGCCTTCTAATTCAGGCTTCTGTCTCCTCTGTGGATCTCTTTCCCCTTGTTATCCGTCTTTCTGTCATTCTCTAGCATTCTCTCTTTTCCACCGCATCTCCTCTCTCCCTCTAACCTGACTTTCTGTCTCCTCCCTCACTTTGGGTCTTGCTACTTCAGTCCTGATTCTGTCTGTCTGGGCACGGTTACAACTGCAGCTGCTGACAGTCCATCATCTTAGGTTAGATCACCACCCCCTCATCAGACATCATGTGTGGAGGGACTGCAGGGTCTCGCTCCTTTATAGATGGTTTCTCTTTGAAACAAAAAGAACAGCTCCCTACGGATATTACAGTGGAGACACTGGAGAGGAGGATTCTGAAAGAAAGAATAAATCACACTCCTTTGTTACACGAGTCTTGCGTATGATGGTGAGTTAACTGAACATACATGCAACTCGTGCGAGTGTGAGAAGTGGCTGTCAGAGTTGAACCTCTGCTCACACGGTCACAAAGTAGCATAGAATACAGAAATGTGTTATGTGAGCAGTCATTAACTAACTTCTTGGGAAGCGTCTGCATTTCTCCTTTGTAGTGACATGTAACACTGTAACTGTGGCAAATTATCAATGGGCAATTTCTGTAATCCAATTACTGTTTAATGTGTTACTCCCCAACCTGAGGCATGGGTTGAGCCAAGAACATTCAGCTGAGGTCGAATTCAGGTTCAAGGATGGGAGACGGTCATATTCTCTGTATTAAGCAGTGGAAGAAGCTTCCATCTGACACTGTATCACTTGGCTAATAAAAAGAGTCTGTCCAACAGCCACATCTCTGAGTCTTTACTACAACGTGACAACAAAACGCAACCACCATCACAACAAAAACAGAACAAAACGCCCTGAAGCTAAGTATCCAACTTCAAAGTCCTTTTCTTTTAATTAATTTGGGAACCTCCCTCGTGCACAAGTGAAACAACAAGACTTGAAATGAAAGCGAGAGAACGAGGGAAGATTACACTTGACAATGAGAAACAGAATAGACAGAGCTCATTTTACAGCTGTTGTTAACAAGAGGCTTTTCAGGGTCTGGACGTGTCAGTAACACAAGCCTTCTGGGAAGCAGGGTTTTTGTCTGAGGATAATATTCCATAGGGCAGAACTAGACCAGCGCATTGTGGAGACCAGCGCATTGTAGCATCGAAAGTATAATAAACGCAAAGTCACATAACCTGCAGGCTGGGACAGAATTTAGAAGAGGCCAATCGTGACAATTAATCAGAATCAGAATCAGCTTTATTCGCCAAGTATGTTGCACGCACAAGGAATTTGCTTCTGGTCGTTTTTAGCTTCTCTAGGACAAAAACAATACATGAAAACTAGCTAAAATGCTAAAAAGAGGTCATTTGTGCATGTTGTCTTTCTCATGGTGGATTGAGTTGGGTTAATAATTTCATCTATTTACAATTCAACATCAAAAATCAATGTACACCACAACGTCACATTTAACAGGAAAGAAGCATTTAGCATGCTACAGATGTTTACGCGTAGCCCTGTGTGCTTCCAACTCAAAGTGACGATAAGGAGAAGCAGCTAGGTCGCTAGAAGATGCTTGCTTTCATTTAGAAATCTTCTGGGGGAGTTTCAAAAGTTTGTCAGAAAATGTCATGGAAAGAAACATGGGAAGGGTAAGAAAGGACAAGTCTACTGACACTGAGTTTTATAAATCTCAATTCATTCCCTCACGGCTTACTGTATGAAAAAGGCCATCTTAAATGGACATAAATCCTACAGTTATTTGTGCGAGAGCTGAGATCAAGAAATTTTTCTGTGGGTTTAAAGGAAAATAACAAATCGTCATGATTACTGAACAACAGCAAGGAGGCCAAACACAAGCTGGCATCTGATGTTGTTTCTATCCCAGGAGCCTACATGTGCTTTTAGCTCCCCAATTATTTGTTTGGGTCAGGGACAGAATGACCCAAGACTACAAAACACAAATAAAGAAAGGACAGAGAAAGAAAGACAGAAAGAGATGCTGCATGAAGCAGAGTCCTGTCCCTGATCATTCCCCAGCTTTCTAAGCCTCTATTAGACAACTTCATATCAGATTACAGGCTGAGGATACTGTGATATTTGAATGTCAAGTGATGGAAATGTAATACCGTGGATTAGAAGGGCCTGGGCTGAGATGAAGTGGGGTTAGCAGAAAACAGTGATATGGTTGAATGGGCTTAAAGGATATTTCTTTTTCATTCCAGCGGACCTACGCTGGATTTTCTTTCCTTTTCTCTTGAAACAGAGCGATCCGGTTTAATGGATTAATACCGAGAAAAGAAAATAACACATCAAAAAGTGGCTTGGCTGGTGTTTGATGCGATCAATATCTCTGCTTAACAGGGAGAACAGCTGTTTTTTGTTGTGATACACCAAAAGTATTAACTGTCTACATCTTTAAGATGAGCACAGGTCAGACACTTAAATTAACAATGAGGAAGTATACCTTTACGGTGCGTTATATTTTAGACAATGTGTTTGTGACTTTTCACACATGTCATGACTCGACTTGTTCTGCATTTCTGATAAAAATGGAGTCTACAGAGAAGACGCGAACGCCTGAACTGAAATCCCTGTGATGCAACAGATACTGTATCTTTCTCGTCTGTTTGAAGTTATTTCAACTCTTATCTACTGTTGGCTACGTGCGAGTGTTCAGCTCTCGTGTGTTTATTGATTTGTGCACCACTTCCATCCCACAGACTCCAGAGCCTACAGTACATCTGAAATCTGCAGGTGTTACTGGAGCTTTAAAGCCGAACACGGTTGAAACCCAAATTACTTATGTAGGTCCAGCCTTACCCAGAGTGGATAATATCATTAAGTGTGTGCCGCTCGCCGTGGACAAGATGAAGACAATTCCTGACCTGAAGAATTAAACCCATCCACTCTGACTTCTGAATAAAGACATTATCTCATGGTGATTTGACCCGATTGCCTTAAAGAGACAGAGAATCAAGCAAGAGTAGCGACAGGGTTTTGAATAAAATATAAAAATGATTGACAGCATGGTAAAATCCAGGGAAAGGAGAAACGCAGCTTGATAGCGATCATGAAGGTTGGAAATGTGTGTAGAATCTGATCCACACTGTCTGTAGCCTAGATTGCAATGAACATGACCATATACAACTGTGCGGGGTGCACATGTTCAGACAATGACGGCGTTAAGGACTGAAATCAAGATGTTTCGTACAGGTTCACACTGCAGCAAAAAGATCACAACTCAGTACGGTACGTGATAATACAGACACAGGGACTTAAAGGAACTAAAACACAGACCAGCTGCCCCTGAAAGGAAGATAAAACCTACGTAGATATCTATAGTCTCATAGTCCCACACTAAGGTAGCCACAATCAATGCATAGATTTAAAGTTGATAATAATCAACTGTAGGTAAAATGTCAACAGAGTGAATTCAGTCAATAAATCATTGTTCTCTGACGTATTTCAAATTGAAAATTAAAGGGTTCTCTAGATTTATCTTTTCTTTCTTGCTTTTAGGTTTATTTTTTTTATTGACAGTCCAGGCAGCATTTGCACAGAGGAAACAACTCAGCTCCCACAGCATTATTTCAAAAAACTTTTTATGCCAGAAGGCACATGGGGAAAATTAATTTGTCACATTACTGAACCAATAAATACATAATTTATATACTGTAAATATTTAGGAAATACAGTATGTGGAAAATATGTCATCAGTAAGGACACAACACGAGTTTCTGCATTGTCCTCGCATTCACCTCCACCTCAACACAAAGTCCTGCCTGTAGCACAATGAGTTCTTCTCACCACTTCTTCTACTCGAGATTAGTTTCCATTGCAAATGGATTTTATATTCACAAATTCATTTAGCCAAAATACCTGCTTAGCTCCTGCATAACAACCAGACGAGGTAGAGAAAGAAACGATGAGAGAAAGAAAGGAACGGTGCCTTTCAGCAAATTAGAGACACACAGATAGACTGGCAGCACACAGTCGTTGTGTCGTTGGCTGTAATGCAATTATAGCTGCTGGCTTGTTGGTATATTCATATGACACAGTTATTCATTCTGTGTGTTTTTTTAATGTAATAACAGAGTGAGCAGTGTTGGGTCTGAGTCATTCTGACTGATGGGAACCCAGAGGTCATTGCTTGGCTCTGTGTTCCTAAAACCCTCTGACTCATTGCTGAAATGAAAAATGTTCAACAGAATACCATCTTTTCAGGAAATTACTGCTATGATTTTCCACCAATTTTGTCCCCCAAAGAGTGGCCATAAAAAAGAGGCTTCATACTTTTATTAAATTCAGTCCAAGGTTCTTGCACACAACTTTTACTGAATGTTCAGTCTTTCTTAGACACTTCACCGTGCAAACACATCTGAACTAAACCAACTACACCACCAGGGCAGTGCTATGTTATATGAGTTGGAGTACAGACATATATTATATTAGTGTCACTAATCAAGAGTTAAAAAAAAAAGGTTTAGAACACAATGAAGATGCAGAGCTGCAGAGCGAGGTCCACAGCACTCACAGGTGGTCACAAAGATGTGCCACAGACACGCTCACAAATATGAGACCAACAGCAACTGACTGACTGGTAAGAAGAAAGGCAATCCAATCAGTTATCTTGGACTCCATAAAGTCCCAAGTATAAAAGTTCTATATCAGTAACCCTAAATAATGGACACGTTCATGGACAAGCATAAAACTAACTCACGTTGTTTTGTGCTCAGTGAAGCCAATGATTTTGAAATCAGCTTCACAGCGTGTGAATCTCATATAATAACTGGAATCACTATGTGCTTCTGATGGAGTACGATAATCCTATTTGATTTCAACTGTACCCAGCGCCGTGTAAAAGGTTCCCACCAAAGTGCGATCAGCACAGCTGTCAGCAGCGCCTAGCTACAGCAGCTGATCCGAACAGAACACTGTGCTAAAGCTAAGGTGTTGTTTTCACTAAACCCCCCCTAAAGCCTTTTAACATTAAGGCATCCACCCATAGAGAAGAAGCCAGAAAAAAAAACACATCGGTTTGGAAACTGATGGGACTTTGTGTTGAAAACTCACAGGTTCCAGTTATTACTAAAGATGAGCTCGACGTCATCCTCTCTTAGTGGACGGTTTACCACATTGAGGAGACTGTTCCATGTGCTGGAAATCAGAAGGTACAGCTGCATGTATTGACTACTGCAGACCCTCTCAGGCCTTTCTTCACTAGGTTTCTCATTAGATTTGATCTCTGATGAAAACGTAAAGTTATCAAATGCCACTGTGAAACCCGGAGAGAGTTGGTGTTGGCAGTTGGTGCTTTATTCCCCTAAGATACAGCGATTCAGTGACGAGTACGGCGCGCCTGTGAGAACGCAATGAATAACTGAAATGACAGTTGTGAGGTTTTCATCATGGCCCCACAGCTTTGAGAGTCCTTGACGGTGTTTTACCATATCACTCGTAGCAAAGTGACACAGCAGATAATCTCACTTCCAACACATGGACCACTGCACATTTGCACTTGTGGAAAATTTATGTGCACTTGACAAACACTGGATATGCAGAGCTTTGTGGTTGAGCTGGTACATGCACATCAAACCCATCTCCCCCCTCTGAGGAGACAACTCATACAGGCTGAAGGAAGAAGTGATTTTCTAGGAATGATATCGCTGAGGTTATAATCAACACGTTATTCACCTACTTCTTTGACATAATCTCTCTTTCTTTAGATATCAATCACATCATCAAGACAAACTCCAGTAATATGTAAACGCATTCAAAAGCAATGTTCTCTGAAGAAGTTAATGTTATTGATCTGATTATATTTGCATAAGTCAGAGCAGCTATGTTCACTATATCAGCTGTGAGCTGTTCCACCTCCATCAACTCCATCATTCGCTCAGTGTGCATGTCAGTTCATTTCTGAGCAGAAACATCCCCACAGCAGCACCCTGCTATTAAAACTCAAAGTAGTATCTCGCTGAAATGAGCCACATGGCTCAAGATAATATCCAATCTTCTCAAGAAATCTCTGAAATCGTCTGACTCGAGAGAAAGAAAAAGACAAATTAAGTCAGTGTACATTGAACTAATAAAGAATCTCAGTTACAAATCGGAGAATTGCTAGGTCCACTTCCTGGGTAAAATTTAACAGGCTCTAGAGACAGAATTAGCAAATCAGACATAACAGAAATCCCCCTAACGCTAAATGACATGTTTGATCTGATCTAAATAATTGAAGTTCTACAAATGAATCTACTCTCTCTTTGGAGTCTGTCACCTCAGAGCCCGATGATGCTGTACGTGTCATCTTGTTAAACTTTCAGCCACATAACGGGAACAATAATCTGGTTTGATTGACACTTTCTGAGCCGAAAGCTTTACACTTGTTGGCTTCAACTTTTAGAGAAGTTCGTCTGAGCTCACGGACGACAAAAAAGGAGGCCTGCACTGGTAGACAGTGATAAGGTTATGAGCGACGCATTTTCTGGGTGAGTGGTTCCATAGGCAGCGAACACGTAATATTGGTTTTATCAGAAGGTAGATAAACAAACTCATATGCAAACATCAAAGAGGCCTCTGAAAATTATAAACGTATAATGTGCAGTATATATTTTATAAGATTTTGACAGATCACAATGTTGTTTAACCTAATCTGCCAGAAATATAAGTATAATGTTTTTATTCAGAAGGAAAAATCCTTGCTTTGCTGCAGCAGTAAAGAGCATGTTATGATAGCCACGTACTTCCCAGGGATAAAAGTGGAAGTGCAAGTGAGAAAAACTACAAGAACTTGAGTTATAAAGGAAAACAGCAGATATTGCCATCCAGCTACCTGTGTGAAAAGATTTGCACACTGGAGCATTTTCTCTTGCCCACCTCAGTGTGACCCCCCTACCAGGCCTTGGAGGCATTCAGATGTAGAAGAGAAGACAAAAAAACCTCTGCTGTGCCCAGGCTGTGGGCATGAGACACTGCAGACACAACAGTAGAAAACACACTCCTCTCCTCCCTTTCTCACTCAGTGGCAGAGGTCAACGGCAAGACAGAGTGTCTCTATTAGTATCAAAGCGACTGCACCCCCCCAAACATATGGTTTTGCTTTCTCAAAGGTGGGCAAAGTCGTTAGCTCTGCTGTACTTGGCTCTATCTAATTGGAGGGACGATGCCCAGGAAGCAAGCCAGTAAATCATGTCACTATCGTGTATTTATAGATGAGGGCATGTAACTGTAGCGCTGACGGCACTACGTTACATTTATATGTGACAGCTGTAACCATGACAGCTGCTGGGAACGTGTCCAAAAAAGAGACGGACACCGCGGCAGGAGAAAAACATACGTAGCCCAGCTGTGGCTCAGGTTCACTGCTGTGCATTCCTGATTTGTGAAGACTCCAGTGTTGTAGTGTGGGGAACCACTCTGGGTAGTGTCTGAATATAGGAAAGACAGATTCTCTGCATTCCTGCAGCCATGTGTGGTTGACTTTCTGGCGTCGATATCTGGAACAGACATTCCTCTCAGCGCGATTACCACGAGGACCTGAACTTCCTTTGTATAAGCCGAGTTAAACAGAAACTTCCCGGGATGGTTTTTACAAACGAGTGATGTCAGAATTACAAGGATGAAGTTGAAGAGTTCAGTATACAGTACAACAGCAAAGTAGAACTTTCCACAACGAAAACTAAACTGACACACATCCTTTTTTCCTATCTGAACCTGTGGTTTCACCCAGTTTTACTAGGTGTTGCGCATCAGCCACACGTTAACAAGTCTGAGGAGATTTGCCTTGAAATTAATCAGCCATATGCAGAATTCAATAAATGGAAACCACACAATGAAAATGTGTTCAAATATGTTTTCATTGCGCTGATGTTTTAGGAAAATGACCCTCTAATAAAAAACTGTATTAGCTTGAAGGCTGTTTTACGAGGGCTGGGGGCAGGAGTATTCAAAGGGGAAATCACAAAAAACATTGTACTGAGCAGACAAAAAACAGTGCTGTCAAATACCGACTTGTGTATGTGTTTATTCTTTGTAACATACTTTTGTGTCTGTATTATTTTTGCATTTGCAATAAGGGAAGGAGGAAAGCTTTAAACGAAAGGTGTCTCCGTGTGTTTACTGTGTGTATAACCTCATGTACACGTGGCCACGCTGAACACGGAGGAGAGGCGATGTGTTCGTTTTTTAGAAGCCATAACAGAAGCTTTCGACGCCGTTAGGCATGCATCGTTGCTCCTCTTTCTCAGCGGCTTTAAGAGTGGGACACTGGAGCCCAGTGACAATAACGTGTGTTCTCAATCTCTCTGTCATATGAAACGAACAAGATCGCAAATCACTCAGGTTTGTCCTGTTGTTCTCTTTTCAGTCCCATCCAAGCCTGAAGTTGCACCTCCTGGACTAAACCTTCTCTGACAGTAGAGCCAGGTTCATTACACGACCATGAAGACTTATGTTTAAATGTACAATCTAAACAAACACATTTTGCTTTCTGTGCCAGAAACAATGGCTGCACTTTCTAGACTGAATGACTTTTGTTTCTGCTTTAGATTGAATATGGACATTTTTGCAACATAATAGTTGCAGTAAATGTGTAATCAGAGTTGGTCGGAAAGTAAGAAAATAAACTTTTGAACTTTAATGACAAGCAATAAAAGGACTGTCGAAAATGCTGCATTATATTCAAAACTTTTTTGACTCTCAAACATAATCACTGTACATAGCGAAGACAACGAGCGTCAGGAACAACAATTATACAGAGACAGTGTTGTGCTTCTTCAAAAAGTGCGTTTAACATGAGCAATGCTGTGAAGACGTGCAGATGTAGTAAAGTGAAGTAATGCCGTGACTCTATGGTGATTCTCTAGCTCAAAAAGCGCGAGTCCAGACCTAGCACTGGTTTGTGTCGTTTAAAAAGAGGTATATGTTCAGCTGTTCAATAGAAATCTAAGGGTAAGTTTATAATACAATTGCTTGAACTTCAACATTTAGAAAAGAGAGATGATTCAGTGGTGAAGACGAACTAACCCTGATGATTGTGCAGCTCAGAGAATACTAACCACTGGCCTATTTTAAGTTTCTGAAGGAAACAGAGTTCTCCGTTGTCCAGTAAAGACGTGCTGTTCATCTCACACTGGTGTCGTTAGTTCAAACTAAGTTTCTTCCCACTGTTCCTGCCTGGCAGTCTTATGACAGGATGCAGACTTCACATGCACGCAGCACACACAGAAGGGAAATGTGTGCACAGACAAGCAAAGACAAAGAAGTCTCTCCATGTGTGCTTTGTGCTTATGTGTATGCATACTGTATGTATTCGCCAAAACCTCAGTGTATGTGTCTGTGTGTTTGTGGGCATTGGTGGAGGAAGATGAAAGCTGAGTCATGAAAAATATTTTTTGCTTTATGTCTTGTCAATGGCCCTGCAGCTACGAGCCAAAAAAGCTTCCAGACGATCCAGGCACCTGTGATTTATCTTTTTGAGTGAAAAAGCTCCCGTGTGATTAGAATTAGTCAATTTAATCAAGTCTTCAGAATCGTACAAAACCCCCCTGGAGACACTGGAATGTAATTTCTGAATCAAACCTCGTAGTGATGTTCGTAGACTGCGTGTGTCATCAGTTTCCTAGAGCAGAGTCCCTCCCTGTCTCTCACATAAGTGCGATCGCTTCCACGGATTGCTGCGGATTAATAGTGGGGAGGGCTTACTCATGAGGTATTACAGAAAATAATGTGGCAATATCTGAAAGGTTGAAATCAAAATGCTTGGAAATCAGTGGGGGGAAAAAAACATCAGCTGATTAATGTGTAAATCCTCTGACATTGTTGTGTGTTGCTGGCAGCTATCTGGTGTCTAAATGAGTTTATGAACTGTCAAGTGCTTTAACATACATGTCACATATGAACAAATATAGCTACAGTGACGTTAGAATGTTTTTTATGTATGCTCAGTTTGTGAGGGCGACAACACAGAGGTGAAAAAGCTACATTCATCAACTGCTTAGTTAAAACGACTTTTCCCCAAGTGTCAAAAGTGTTCTCAGCTAAGCTTTGCTGTGCTGTCAGCTTCTTACAGCTTTAAGCAAAAAATACACACAGCACCAGCCTTCAACTGCCTGAATTCCAGTTTTAAGCCTTGTTAAAGGCTCAAGAAAAAAGTGACAGAAAAAAATCAAGCAGTGCTTGGTTATTCCTGAAAGTAGTTTCAGGATATAGGCTGAGGATGGTGATGGGCTAAAGGTTTTCTATACGTTAGCCAGGATATTCTTTTACCCAGAAATTGTATCACTATGATCAGGAACAATATTTTGTCCTTATTAACAGTAAAGATGAGAAATGTAATTAACGCCTGGCAGACACATCTGACAGCAATAAATACTGTGAGATACATCGGAACTTTAATAACTAAACATTAAATAACAGTTGTTTCCCATTTATAATGGTACAGAGAAAATAGAGTGTAATGGCAGACTTAAGGCGGAGTCATGACCCTCAGATTTAATGATGATGATCCACACTAATTTGCAGAGTTTAGTTATACGCTGTAGGAGTCCCCTTAGAAAATATTATAGCGATGTTACTAAATAATGCATAAATGGAGTACATCATTCTCAAACCTACACGCTAAAGTCAGATTAATACTATCAGCTCCGTCCATCTTTGTGCACTGCATTGTATCTGTGCCGAGACCCGAGCTCCTAAAAGCATTCCCCTTCCTTTCTGCATAAATTGTGCATATACATGATACAGTGGCTGGGAGTGATTTGATAGGGTTTTTTCATGACCCACTAAGTCTTATAATGGGCTGGTGTGACATATTTTCACAACACATGCATGATGCATTGACAGGGTGTTCTCGACTAGTGCAGTATACGCTCAGGGTCACGCACAGACGCACACACTCGTGCACACATCCTGATGGGCGCGTTAGCACACGTAGGCCGAGAACTGGCGCACGGAGCCACTAAAAGCTTTCCACCACATCACCGGTGGTTCCGTCAGCATGACTAAGTGTGCTCACACGGTTCTCCAGATAGAGCCATGGTTTCTCCACACATGTCAGACCCTAATGGCATCTGCTCCACCACACACACACACACACCTGTTGATGCAACACACAAGCACACATACTTGAAGCTGATCATATACCCTCCTACACACCAACACACCAGCAGCATGCTGTTGTGCATGTGGCTTTGTGGGCCACTGGGGGAAGAGAAGATAGGTGTTACCTAAAACAAGACTGACTGGCCAGGAGCCAAATGAGGGAGCGGGAGGAGAGCAAGAAACAGAGTGACAGGAAGCAGGTGGGAAAGATAATGTTTGTGCATCTGCATGCAAAACAGCCAAAGTGGGAGTAAAACAGTGACAGTGTGAGACAACACGACAGAGAAAGTGTATGAGAGAGAAATGTGCAAAATGTGACATTGCAGACTTTCAATTTTCAATTCAATTTTCCTCTTAAAATCAAATCATTGTTCGGCGTGAAATCAGTGCAGGTCAGCCGAATTCTTTGGTGTGTACTGGCCCACATCTGTCTGCGGGAGAAGAGAGTCAGAAAGTTGTGGGTGTGGACGTGATTAAATGCACATGAATTTGCATCTACTCAAGCAAACGTGCACAAGCTTGCCTCTGGATTTAGCAAAGCAAAATGGGTGTAAATACGGCAGAAGTGGAGTCAGCAGCAGAAGCAGACGTATTGCATATGCTGCACAGAAAGGAGTTAGACACTGCCCCAAGGAGCTTAGATGGAGGGAAGCTATGAGGAGTAAGGGGGGTGGAAGGAAGAACGCAACGGGGATAAAGGAAAAGAAGCAGGGCTGGAGGGACTGAGGGAAATGAAAAGAGGGGAGAGTTTGAGAGCAAAGACCGGGGAGGGGTAGGTTGTGGCTGGTGCGGGGGGGGGGTGTCGATATGCTGTGACTTGCCTTCCAAAACAGAAATTAATCCAGTAAGCGCTGGGGAATATTTAGCATATTTCTTAATTTTTACAATGTACATAACAGTCTAACAAAGTACGCGTGAGACTTATCGAAACTTTAAAGTTATGCACAGACACACACACACACACACACACAACAGCAAACCCCACTGTTGCAGGGTTAGTGCACGTGATGCCACAGAGAGCTGATGAGCCAGTCTTTGGGTATATATGTCCATGTCAGAAACCGCATTAGCACTTGACGCTAAACTACATTCACCTCAAACCCTCAGGAACCCAAGTCAATAAATTAATTGGCCAGTTAAGTAGAAGACAAGAGAAAGAAGATGTCTTGAGGGCTTCTCCCCTGAGGGGTCACCACAGCAGATCATCTGCCTCCATCACCTTATCCCTAGCACCGTGCTCTGTCACACCAACTGCCTGCATGTCCCCCTTCAGTAACCGTATTTGAGGCTTCCTCTTTCCCTTCTGCCTGACAGAAATATATATGCAAACCCTCCTCTGCACATGTCCAAACCATCTCAACATTCTTTTCCTAACCTTGTCTCCAAACTGTTCAACATGAGCTGGTGCTTATGTCTAGTTTCTAATTCTCTCCATTCTGTTCACTCCCAATGAAAAGCTTAGCATCTTCAGCTACGTCACCTCCACCTTGGCCTCCTGTATTTCTGCTAGTTCCAGTGACTCCAAACCATACATCATAGCAGGTCTTGCTAACACTTTGTAAATCTGGCGGAGTGTGATTCATTTATCACAGTTTCTCCATTTCCTTCGGTCTTTGGCTTGTTTCTTCATGATTTCTTTCTTTCTTTCTTTCAGCTGATATCTTTTTCAACCAGACCACCAGACACATGCTGTAGAAAACACCACAATTTGGGAAATTTTCACTAGTGACATGTAAATTGACGCAATTCCTGTTGGTTTCTAAAAAGCTGTTAAACTTCTACTATTGTTACTATAGTATAAAATGTATAAGATTCTGTAAACAATCACTAGAATCACTGGAATATTAGCTGATAACTGAAAAGACTGACACCACCCTGCATCTGCGTGCTAAGCATTAGGCTTGGAGTGAGATGCGATAGTGGGGTTCCCATCACACTCACTGCAAGAATAACAGTGAGTGCCTACAGAAATGGAAACGTGGAATAAAAATACGAGCCATTAGTGTGTGTAGTGCTGCTTCTCAGATAAATTCTAGGATTGGTAATTGGACGTACCCGTCTTGTAACACTCACCTGTCTTTTTTAATGTACACAGTTCTCACCTCATACAGACTCCTGTGTACTGTGCTGCACTACCCAGTCAAAGAAAGAGGATGTTTACCTAAATTATCCTCTGATGAGCTGGCAGTAGAAACCTGCAAAGCAGCAGGTGATGAGATATTCACTACAACAATAGAATATATCTGAGCTGGAAGTGATTTCAGAGAACCAGAGTTCAGTACCTTTAAGCTGGAGCCTTTTAAGGAGATCAAAATAAAACACTATTACCACAGTCTGCCAATTAGAAGACACAACTGTCTGTGATCGTTTTAACTGCTGCCTGGGGAATTAATTCACTTCCTTGCAGTTTCAGCGGTGCTATATTTTGTCTTTACAACGCTGGCACATGCTGGCACCTGAAATATCCATCCCTCGTATCCAGAGTTAGCCACCTTTCCCTTCATCCTTTTGAAACAGTGTATAGGAAAATGTGCCCAGGGGTCAAAGACTAGTTGACAAGTGGCCAATAAGAAATGCCCAGTCAATGACATTAGTAATGCAAGTTTCAATGACTATTATTAATTAATGAATTCATTATTTAAAAAAGAGCGGGGAAACTGAATGCAGTGGAGAACACTTAGCGATGTTTGACCTACATCGTCCGTGTTTCGCTATGCACTAATAGAACTTCCTCTCTTCAGCCTTGCCACGAGTTGAGAAGAAGATTACATGTTACTGCCTCTGGCAAGCTGGAGCTTGGACTGGGGCCAGTCTCCTCCCAGATTTGGGGTGGACTGGGGATTTCAAAGTCAAAAAAGTTCAAAGTCTTGGCTAGGGAACATTCAAAGGAACCACAGCCAGCCATGAAGTGGTGAGGAAGAGAGAGGGAAAGTTAGTTACTAAGAGTAAACTCCCGCAGCCTAAAGAGAACGAGGTGGCAGAAAGAGAGGGGGGCTGGGGGTGGGGGATACACGGCAGTGTAAATAAACTTCACCATTGTATGGCTTAATTCGATTAGATGTGTTGAGCGAGTGGAATTTTGCTGACATGCTCACGCGAAACTGAAAGTGAGAGCCAGAGTTTTAGTAGCACAAATCATCAATAATACAGACTGAGGGATTACGTTCCGGTGAAATAAAACGGATGCTCTGTGCCACCAAACACACTGCCGCTGTTGTTGTGTTCACTTTGGAGACCAACGGGATGGATTTTCGTTGCACGGAACGAGTGGAACGCTAACGTTGTCTCTTGAAACAGAAACACTCTAGATTTCTTCATGAAATATACATCACTCACCAGAGAGATCTACATACGGTTCACATTTCTACCGAGATAGCACTTGCTCAGCCTCTCCGCGTGCTCAAATACAAAGGATCAACGGTACAAGTAGGACAATAACCAAAAGTATTTCATCTACATATTCATACTATTTGACTATGAGATACCGACTGCGCTGACACACTTAATGCCCACTGCTGCTTCTTTGCCACTACACGCTGTTCTCCCTGGCATATAGCGTCAGTGGGGGGACCACCTCTGCTACACGCCATTTCTCTGGTAACTGGTTTATTTTAGCAATAGGATGCTCATTCACATAATATCAAGGGTGCGTGAAAACAGTTTAACAGTAACAACCAGGGCACATTAATTCTTCTGTTTGACGTTTCTGTGATGATATCAGAGGTGAAATGTTTTCAACGCTCAGAAGCAATAATTCTTATCTATTTTAAATGTGCTAGAAATGTCAAATGTTGGTAATACAGGTATTTACCTAAGTAGGTAAAGTTCTTTTTTTTTTACCAAAATGCATAAAGAGTATGGACAAACATATTTTATAGTATGGCTAACGCCCGCTTTCGGTCAGCTGATTGGGCTGGCTGCTTTAGGTCTTTGGTGGTGGAATTAGCTCCAGCTAGTTCGTCTCTCTGTTGTTTTTCACCCTGATTCAGCAGTCCCAGTCTTTACGCATAGCCACTGAAAGCTCGGCGGCCGCAGGGAATGCCAGCTCATCGACTATTATAATGACGGCCTCTCTACTGCTCTTCGTCGCTCTCTGCCCTTCTCACCAGCACACCCTCCCAATTGTCTGTCTCTGTTTGTGATCTGCCTTTCTGTCCTTCTTGCTGAACAAAGACTGGTGTGAGTATGTGATGCAATTGTGGTGCTACTGAAAGTTCATAGTCAACAGAAATGCACAGAATGAACATCCCCAAGGTAGAAATGGATGGATTAAAGACTTTGCTGTTTGGCAAACTGCAAAAAAAAGATATCACATATCAGGCTACGTATAAAAACCTCTTTGTTAAATTGGGAATAACTAACTCTCAGCAGTAAATCCTCATTCTTTGACTTACCTAATTTCACTAGCATTGAAGTCAAAGAAAAGAAATAGCAGCAGTACATAGAAATGATTGATTTGACCGTTGTGTATGCTGTGCAAACTGCAAAGGACACGAGGGACTTACCTTGAGCTTGTCAAAGCGTTCACTGAGAGAAGACACCTGGTGCTCTCGGTGGCGTCCCACCAGCTTGCACAGAGCACAAATGAGCTGGTCGTCCACCAAGCAGTACATGTTGACCTTCTCATTCTCATGCTCCAGACAGGTCAGACCGCGGATGTGTGTGTCTGGCACCGGTTCCACCAGGCGGTGGCTGGTGAATGGCTTCTTATTGGGGTGTGTTGCGCGAAGACACCGGTCACAGTACGATACCTCACATGTGACACATGTCTTCACAGCCTCGCGCGGCGGATCCTGCTCGCAGAACTGACAGCTGATGCGTGGATCCATTTTTGCAACGACACCCGGGCTGTGGTTAGCGTTGGTGTGGTTGACGTGATTGGTGTGGTTGGCGTGCGAGTGGGAGTGGCTGGAAGTGGCCGGGCTGCCGCGGGCACTGCTTCCACTGGTGCCACCCCCGCCGCCAATTGTTCCAGCTATGGTACCGCTAATGGTGGCGGTGTAGGGCCGCTGCGGCTGCAGACGCCGGCTCTCGGTGGGGGAGTTAGGGTCGCTAAGGGAGGCCTTTTGGAAGCGGTCAATGATGTTCTGCAGCGTCACATTGCGCTTAAGGCCCTCCAGGCCCCGGTGATTCAGCGTGATGACGTAACGACAAGTGGGGCACTGAAAGGCTGATATGGACTCGAGGGGCTTGCTAGTGGAGCAGTGAGACACCAGGATGCGGTGGGCACAATTGAAGCACAAGCTGTGGGCACAGGGCAAGAGAAGGGGATCTTCAAACAATTCCAGGCAGATCGGGCAGGTCAGCTCAGACTCCAGTGTTTCCATCTTCAGTTGAACCAATCTAAAGGTGACATCAAATCCCACAGAAGCTGGCCAGTTACCTGCACAAAGAAGAGAGGGTTACTCACCGCTGTTGGACGAGGCCCTAGTGTTGCAGCATTTAACACACA
The DNA here is from genome assembly GCA_032270685.1 of Microctenopoma stevenorrisi. Taxonomy (NCBI): domain Eukaryota; kingdom Metazoa; phylum Chordata; class Actinopteri; order Anabantiformes; family Anabantidae; genus Microctenopoma; species Microctenopoma stevenorrisi. Next base: position 11,588,850 of record JAUMTR010000002.1, on the reverse strand, counting down.
CCCTTCCCGGCTTGCTTAGTGAGGACTTAAAACACTATCCTATCAACAGTTTTCAGATCAGGAGTAACAATATGTTCTGAACAGGAGAATTGATTTCACATAATCATGCCAAGTATTCCAAATGGCAACACCTTGCAGTCTGAATATTAAGCTTTCTTCCCTGGGTGGCCTCAAAATCACTGACATGAGAAATTACCAATAACCCCCATCACCTAAGCTGATTCAGTAGTATAAGAGTGCAACTTACAGTGGCTCTCAATTCTCTTAGAGAAACAAAGCAGACACCGTGAAACTACATTATTAAACTAGACGACCCCACATAGCTGACAATTCTACAATTCAAGGTCATTTCAGAAACACCGTCTTGACTGCCTCCCTTTGTGACAGGTGTCACTGTTGACTAAGTTTTAGTGGTTATGACTAATGAAAACGTTTCACCTTTGGTTTTAAACTTGTGTGAGGGAATTCTATGAAGCTTAGAGTGTATAGACTTAAAGAACATGAAACTTTAAACACACATACAAGACACAACAGTCATGTCCCCTCTATTCATGCATGAAGAATTTCTGATGTAGTCTTATTTTATTACAAAAAAAACACCAAACAATAAAAGCTCCTCTTCTGCCGTGGGACAGGGTGTGACTTGTGTCTTTTGCTGAAAGTACTACAGCTGCTATGTCCTTTCAGTAGCTTATTAGACTGTGGTTCGGGTTAAAAACTATGTGATGTCATAACTCACACGTCACGCCCGGCCTAACACGTATTACTTGACACAAACCAACCTTTAAGAAGACGTAATATGCTTTTTGTGTTTAAGATGCCTGTGACAAACAGGCGTAAAACTTGAGGTGAACGTTTGCACACTGGAGGTCCGTGAACCACCCAGATTTCAATCTGTTCACAGGAGGTTTTCTAAATGCTTAACTGTTTGACTTTGAAGTGCTGTGGAAGTCACTAACTGGCCACCTGTTTTGGGCTTGTGGATACACACTGCATCCTCTCAGGTTAGCTGTCACTGCTCCAAACACGGATAATGCTCATCCAAGTGTGCAGAGGGACTGAGAATTGACTGTGTAGAAAAATGTACTGTTTCCCAGTTAGAGCCCAGCAAGGGACTGTGAACAATGTTTTTAGCTGTTGTAACTGTTTTCACAACCTGCCCCAATATGTAGCACGATTCTGGATAAATTGTTGCTGGAGAAAAGAGAGATTCTGTTTACTTTATTACATGGCTTATGAATTAGTTACTTTATTTTATCCAAAACGCCTTACGAGGACATGACACAAGCAATTAGCATTCGTTAGTTCTGTTAGCTCATGTGTTGCTCTGCATCACATATAACTTAAAGCTACAAAAACAACACATTTGTGCTTCTATCAATGACAGAATAAACTTTAAGCACAAAGATAGCATAGCTTCACATTGTAATATGCTGCATTTCATTTCACTTTTCAACACATTTATGCGATGGTTTACTGCTATGGTTTGTTGACATGGCACCCGGAGCTGTGGTGCCGACAACCACTGGTTTCAAGGATGATGGACGGGAAGCATTCTGCAGGCTGGCTAAGCAGGGGGGGTGGGATGAGGAGGAATGGGGGCCTTAAAGACATACACAGTCTCAGGACCAGCGCAGCTATTGCATAAATACTCATTTGCACTGTATTAACTTGAAAAAGATATTAATGGAACCCCTGAATAAAATACAAATACTGAATTAAGCATAATATGGACACTATAAATACAACCTGTCCAATCAAGCCTCTCTCACCTTATTTATTGGGCTCATTTTCAGTACAGTGTTGGACGTTTTTACTCTGCAATACTGTGTACTGCATATTGTGAAGCTAAAATATGTTGGTACTAAGATCTTAATTAGATGAGCCTGACACCAGACGAATAACAAAATTCACAACTTGTTGACAAAATGTCACGTTGAACAAGACAAAACCTTCCCTTCCTTATCTACTTAATTACCCACAATTGAGAATATTGAATTAGCTGTGTCATTCCCAGCCCATGTGTTGTAACTTTATTACGCTGTGATCGCCTCCTAACTTTGTGGTGGTGTGCAGTCAGTTGCTCTGAGAACTAAGCACTACAGATCCACCCATAATCTCTGGAACCAGCAAAGGACCAGCTGAAGACAGCACTATATAAAGACAGAAACACAGCTCAGAGGCTCAAACTCATTTGCACTAACACAAGTCTCCTCCCTTCTGTTGCACCAGAAACTATGCCTCGACTGTGAGCTGTGTTCAAAGCAAACACGATCTGAGCAGCAGCTCAGTGCTTGGGAAAAGCACTCAACTGAATATAGTAGTTATATGCATGCAGCCGCTTCATTCCAAAATGCATTATCTGGAAACGAAAGAAACACCGGTGCACGCCCAATCGTGCAGATGTTGCATTGATAAAAGGTGATAGGTACTGGGCTGTGGGGCATAAGACTATACATTTCACTAACTTCTTTATGAGAGAACTGTGTGTGAGTGTGCACACACAAATAATGTCCTTCACCAATATTCACCTTGGCCGCTATTTATCAGACGCTTTATACAGTTGTTATCAGACAGTCTGGCCGTGTTAGGGATAACAAAGGAGAGGGAGTCCAGGAGCCAGCTAACAATGGTTGAGCTTCATCAAACCAACAGTAGGTTTAATTTATCTCCACTGTTTCACAGACTTGATAACCAAGGGCAAATCAGAGGAAAAGGGGAGTAACAGGATGTAGGGGAAGTTGGTGAGGTGAGGCAAGGACAACTTTCAATGCCTTTCAGTGACAAGCAAGAGCACTGGTGCCACAGTCTGAAAATCCAACGTACCAATATAATGTAATTCTCCATAGGCTTCACAGTACAGGAAACCATTTCATTTTAGTCACTGGGCAGTTTCAGTTCTTATCCCACTAAAAATGTATTTATTATTTCTATTTAAATTAATTCAGCAAGGCAGATGTGGATATAATTAAAGTTATAAAATAAGTGACTGCGTACTACAATCTGTCCAAATATACAAACCGTTGATAAAGATAAAAGTTACTAAGTTCAATATTTTCAAAGGGAATTAACCTCTCTGCGAGTTGAAGCAGCTTTAGGCTTCATATCATTGTAGTGATAAAATATGTCAACAACAGGAAACAAAGCAGACACTGATTAAGCATCTTAGGATATGCACTGATTGAGGACATCGATCATCAGGTCATTGCGCAACAACTCGAACTTTGATTGAACTGAAGCAGCAAAAAACATCTCACTATCACAGTACGGCACAAAAAAAGAGGAAAATTCATGTCAAGCATCACCATCTTTGTTACTACATTCTAGAAAATGACTCCCTCTGATTAACAGAGAAACTAAGGGAAAAAAAAAAATCACACAAATTCATCAGCTTCCTGTGTTTTCTCTCGGAAATCAACCAGATGACATCCTAACGCACATGCAGTGGGGTTTTACATCTGTCAAGAAAGTTGTGTCACAACAAGAAAACAAAATCTAACCCTCAATTATTAAACCAATCAAATCAACAGATGGGGTGAATTATTTTTCTCCCAAATCATTTGTTGAGTGAATCAGCAGTCCCAGTTTATTCCCTACAGGACGGAGCTCCGTGCTGCTTATGCTGATGTTAATGTGACTGTGTTTAACAGTGCATGGTGTTCTAATTAACTCCAAGCTATAACACAACATCAACAGGCTCATTAAGCTTTAGCTACGTCACTCTGGGGAAACTGTGTCGACTAGCGGGGACCAAACCGCTGGCTTTATGGTGAAGGCACACACAGATCGTCACAGGAGCTACACACCTACGAGCACAAACTGTTTCTGTCTCGCCGTCTCTCTTCATCTGCCATTCTTGCTAAGGTGAAGTGCCCCATCAGGAAGGAGAACAGCTTGAGCTGGTGCTTGAGGAAAAAACACACACATCACACGCACACACAGCTCTAAGGCACTTCGTCTGATCTATTGTTGTGTTGATTATCGTAGCAAGATTTTTTTTTGGGTCTCCGAGTTCTTAGTGAGACACACAAAAAAAAACCCCACAGACATCAATGATGACTCAGTCTGTCTGAAGATGCAGAACTAGATAAATAATTTCTATTTACACACACACACACACACACACACGCATAAACCCATACAAGGTCACGTCCTTAAAGAGATAAGTCAGATAATAATAATCGTTTTTTTGGAAAAAACACAGAAAGTGGAGTTGACTGTTCAAAAACAATGACACAGCTAAGCTGCTACTGTGAAGGTTACAATGATAAAGGTCATGAAGGGAGTAAATGAGTGAAACAAAGATGATTATGATCGACCACAACCAAACAAAAACTTGATTAGGTTGCATGGCTTCGCCATGCATTGACTCCCATTAATTTTATTGGAGGCACCTACTATTCTCCACCTCTAAACTGGTCTTTTTATTAGGTGCCTGCCATATAAAAAGAATGGGAGTCAATGCATGGCGAAGCCGTCTATGCGAATCATCGTTCAACTTTTCATCAACTTTCCTCTATTTATCGTCTTCGTGTGTCGTCATCGTTTGTCGTAGAAACGTCATTTCAACTTTCAACGAATCTATCATCTTTCATCTTTCTTAGTCTAAATCAGCTTCTTTGTATCTTTTATACTTTTTGCGTTTCAGCAGTTTACGTTTTGTGAGATTTGGGATTTACACAGAATTATCTGTCAGCTAGAGTGCGTGATGTCACTCCCACTGTAGGGTCTGCTCTTCAGCTTTATCAACTTTTTGCGCTTCTCTTCTTTTCCTCGTCAGTCAACTTTCATCTCTCATAGACAAATAATACATAGAAATTTTGTCTTCTTTCCAGAGATATGCTGCTTGTAATGACAGGACTTACGGTTTTCGCGTGGCGTGGCCAACTGTCGACAGTGCGTGGTCTGCGCAGCTCATTGAC
>JAUMTR010000002.1:11544534-11583335 GCA_032270685.1 Microctenopoma stevenorrisi | reverse complement strand
CAATAAGAGCCTTTTTCTTAAAAATCAATAAATGTGGTTGAAGTTGAGTTGCATATATTTTTGATTGATGATCAAATGGGTCACTGGTCGAGAAAAACAGAAATCACCGCCAAGCCCTTTTGTATTTTAGTAACATTTTAACATTTTTTTTGCTAAAAACTACACCCAAACAAGCAAATGAATACAGTGGAAGCTAATGACAGTTGCACTTAAACACACAGACATGTGCCTTGAGATCTTGGCCACAAGTACTAAAATGAATATTGACACGTTTTTGTGGACAGCCCTGAAGGCACCAATAGTTCAGTGTCTGATTTGTGGCCAGGGATTTGGGAAACTGGGAGTCAAACGACCAACCAATTTGAATTTATAATAATAATAATCTCAACACAGTGACTCACTATTTTTCAAACCGGCCTCACGTCTAGCACCCCACCCAGTCCCCTACAGCACCACTAGTGTCTCTTCCCTAACTGCACCTTGAATATATCCATCTCACTGGAGTCTGTCAGGCACAGGCTTATCACAGAACAGGAAGAGTGACAGAAAACCACACAGTTGAGGTTTAAAGGCTCCACAAAGCAAAGCAACAGTAAACCACAGCAGCAGGGGGTATGTGTTCTTCCTTTTCCAGGGACTTTGGAAAACTCACCCAGCGCATATTTCCCCCTGTGGGACCCTAAAGCTTGTATGCTCATTATGAAAAAAAGTTCTCATTTGTCACGACTGAGATGCATTTTTGTTGTGCTTTTTGGTGTAAGGGAGTAGGTACAACATAATACAGTTATTCTGTGTACCAACAAACAGGTGAAAGAACAGTTAGCGAGAGCCGCAGGCAGCGAGTTCACTTACAGTGCGATTGATTCTCTGCACACTGCAGGTGAAGCAGGTCAGTTTGAAGAAATAGTCCAAGATCATTTGACAAATAAAGCTGAAATAAAAGCAGTACCAGCAAATTAAAGCTCATTGGTGAGTCAACTGGCTATAACATAACGTTTTAACAGTGCGTTCTAGTAAAATAGTCATTTGCTGCAAAGTAGCTGCTGAACAGACAGAGGCTTTTTAACCAACGAGACCAGTCTGTAGCTCTGTGGCCTCCGTCTGCACCGTCTGACAAAACGTTAGAGATACTAATAAAAAAATGCATTAAAGGTTTTCGCTGCCCGTCATGGTCATTATTGACCATGTTAACGAACATAACTCTCAAGTTCTCTCCTGAAACGTGGCATTGACATAACCCAAACAGAAACGGGACACTGTTTGACTAGATTCAGAGGAATTTAGAGGTATTAGTGGACTGCAATGCTGACAAATGTTGGAAAGCAAATCATTTTAGCCACTGGGGTTAAAAATATTCACAAGCATACGATACATATCCGGACCAATCACTGCTGAGTTTTGCCAGACACCATTAGACTGTTTTGGAAATAGGAAATCGGGCTGGCCTCAAAATGAGAGCCTGCAGTTGACCAGACACACCAAAACTATACATGGGACCATATACGTGGGATTAAGCTGCATATTAACTTGTTGTATTACATTTCAGCACAGTCTTTGACAGGAGCCATGTGTCTCCGTGCAGCTGTTTGACGAGATAAAAAGGGACTTTTCCAGTATATGACAAACAAACGACCCCCTCTGTCCTTCTCACGTTCCCCTTCATCGCCTCCTCACTTCTTCTTCTACTCTCTCTCTTCTTCCCACCTCCACTCGCCTGGTCCTTCCTTTCTCTTCCTCCCTCAGCGTTTCTTTCCCAGCCTCTCTCTCTCCCTCCCCCTCCTCCCTCTGTAGCAGACCTCAGAACGGACTGGTTTCGTCAAACATGTGATTCCTATTCATAGAATGTAAACAGTAATACAGCCGAGCTGCTGTTTCCATTTCACATGCAGTGCAGTGGAGCCGGCCGGCTTAAGCTTAACTCTCTCGCTGCTACACAACAGTCTCTCCTACAAAACCAAATGTAATTTAATTTCAATTCCACAGTTTCAATATTTATTTCTGTGAGTATTTAGCTACATGCTTTCTGAGAGAGACCCTATTAGAGAAACATTTACCAGTCTTCAACAAAATCCTCTTTTCAGCGGCCTCGCAAGCCTCCGACCGGTTTCAAGGTCAGTCTGCTCTCTGCCACCAAATCAGTGGAGTATAGAGGCGGCAGGCAGAGCTGTGACTCACAGCACCAGTTTCCCCATTCCCTGCAGGGTTACTGTAGCTCTTGATGGGAAAAACATGGGCTGAAACTCTGGGGACAGTTTCTCTTGCTTTTTTCTCTCTATGTCTCAGTTCATCTCCCGTATTACATGAATGATATTTGACAGACTAGAATCTAAGGCTTGACATGGACATGACTTAGTGAAGATACTAAGAAAGTGATGACTAAATGTATTAAATCTGTGTTTTATTCTCTGTATAAACACTGGAGATAATAGATTCTGACAAAATGAAAGGCTTTAGGAAAACAAGGTTTCCTTTTACTAAGTCTGTGGCTTCAGGTGTGGGTGTGCATTGCTATAAAATCTAGTCTGTGTGCACTGCTGCATATTCTTCTATCTACATATATTAAAGTGGGTTTCTGTGTTCAAAATTAGTCATGCAAATGGAAGAGGATCAGTATTGTATGCTTGCGTTAGATTTTTCCCTAATAGGAAATGTTGTACTGTGTAAACTAAGGTAATAATCTATATTACTAAGCTATATTCTTATAAGCAAAGGACTCTATTTGTGAAAATAAACTAAACATTCAATGCGAGTCAATATAAGGCCAAACCACACTTGTTAATTGGTTTTATACATTCCTACTTGAAACAAAAATGAAATGAGATTGTCGCAGGTTTGTGACGGTGAGCAGAAAACACACCATCTCCTTTCCCCTCCACCTAATACTCCTGCCTGTTACAGCTCGGCAGCCTGTGGGTAATAAAGTTAATACTGTCAGACGTCGTCTCATCAGCTCTCCGAGACTCCTTTGCTGTGGTGGAGAGCCTTATCAGGCCTCAACACAACGCTGTGTTGCAACCATGCCCCTGCTCCACTTCAAAATGCTTCCATTATTCATGTGCATTTGCCCAGGTGAGAACAAACCCAGGATCAGAAGTTGGCAGAACAGCTTATTAGATATTTAGACGTTGCTGAGCATGCTGAGGGGGGGGAGATGGATGAACACAGACGAGGAGAACTGAGGTACCACTAACTGTCAAAAAAGACAAAAATATAAATTGGTAAAAAGGCTTCGAGCCTTGTGGCTAAACTGTTGACAGATTGCAGTCAAGTGGACAGTACCATGAAATCCTCCTGTACTAATATGTTATTTTTCTGTAGCATTCTGGACTTCCTACTTGTTTAAAAGTGGCAGAGGTAAATCAATATTTCCCTATATCCCCACATCTTGTTCGGTCTTTCCAACTTTACTATTCAGAACTGTGAGATACACTTTCTAAGCCCCAGTTTAGCTATGGAGTCAATTACTGGGTTTGCTCTCATACAAAAAGAATATTGATGTAACAAAGCCAGCTCACCTTGAACGGTGTGAAAACATGCTTTTATTTTCTATGAGCCTCGCACAACGCTCGAATAGCTATTGTTTTAGAGCAAAGTAATTCGACAACATGCACCGCAGAAACATAAATGACATTAAAGTGAAATGATATTTAATATATCTAATGTTTGAATGGCAGAAAAACTAACTTGCTTGTGTTGACTATTGACACCAATCCACCTTCAGCTGTACAGCAGCACAGCACCAAGTTAACGTCTTACCTTTTACTGGAATTTTCTATAAATATGCTAATACCCTCTACATCGGGGGGAAAAGCAATCTATGCATCACATAAATGGCTCTTTCAGCTTCCAAATAGAGGATCTTTTCAGCAAGAAATTGCATTCCTGGCCCCTGTGCACTTATAATAGCCTGAAAGGACTGTCAAGAAAACAATAGTGCAGTGTGTAAAGATTGACGATATATATTCCTAAGAAGTTTTTCCACTGCAAAGAACAGCTGACAAGTTAAAATACACCGTATTTGTATTCGAACTGAGCCGGCTAACTGCTCTGTAAGGTACCGCCCCATTTATCAGCAGCTTGCTAATGTGTATTAACAAATGATATGAACGGAGTCGCTGTGTGCTGGAGGAGATGCAAACCCCGGTCAGTAATAACGTCGGCATAATTATACGATAGCTGTCATTATTATGAAACACTACAGACCACTCAGTAACACCCTCGCCCCAGTTCTTCCATGATGACAAAACTGCTAATCGATTTTATTACAACCATAAATATGCCCATATATATAAAGAAAACTGTGAGAAATGACATCTAGAGTTCATCAATGGCGAGCTCAGAGTCTCGCTGCTACGCTTTAAGCTGAACATTGCTGGACCCCGTGTGGCCATCTGTACATCAACTGCATTTGTCCCAGAGACGAAGAGAAATGTATTATAAGCACTAAATGAAAATAAAATGCACGGAGCTGTCAGCAGCCAAAACAGGCTGCCTGACCAAAAGCTATACAACACATGCTTTCTTACTCTTACACTCACAAGTACAGCTTTCACCGCGGGTCACGGTCTGCACACTCCCTCACACATAATACATCCAGCAGGCCCATGCTACCTAAACTATAGTAGATGATGCCATTAATAAAACAGGAGGTGTTTGTGATGTGTTACTAGCTTGTACAGTTATTTGTCAGAACTGGGCGTCGGGGAGACAGACAAAGGAGGGCAAGAGAAATCAACCCAGAAATAGATAACACACCCATAGAAACAATCACGAGAGCCATAAAGAGAGACAGAGAGCATGGGAGTACCGAGGGGAGGAGAGTGGGAGACCTTGCCATCGGTGTGACCCCAGGGAGGGGGTTCCTGTCCTCTTTCTCGCTCAAAGTCAGACCTTCTATTTATACAGCGCTGTAATGTTTGGCATTTCCTTCGAGGGGGGAGAGTATGAGCCATTGTTTTTCTTGGCTGCTGTTCGATTGGCTCGGCAGGCTGGATACACTGAAATGTCAGCATTTTGCCGTCTTTATTTGCTCAATAGGCCTTATTTATTACTGATAAACGCTCACTCGTTCCTCCTCCAGATTGGAAATAGGAAGACTGTCAGTGATGAAAGCACACATTGTTTCACCACACAGCCAACAGGTTCAGACAGCTGTTTGATGGATGGATGGTCTTTTCGACTATTCATCTGAAACCTGTAGTGGCAGTGCCAGTGTCTTTACCCCGGTAGAGTTAACGGCATCATAACAGAATTGTCCAAACGCAGATCTGAGCTTGTTGATTGCAGCTGCAGAAACAATGATGTTGCAATGACACGCAACACATAGTCCCAGACAAAGAGTCAGTCTGAATCTACGGCGCTAAACACAGGCAAGGTTAGGGGGTTGTACTGTAACAATGGGACTGTTGACTGAAATCCCGAAATGACAATGGACTGTGATGAGTAATGTGAGGTTTGTAGCCTTAACCTTTACTGTCTCCCCGTAAACGACTTCTGCCACACAAACAGTGTTAGGTACAATATATATATTTATGTTTCATATATTTATTAACACACATATAATACTAGTATAAATCTAGGCACTTTTTTAGCTCTGAAGCGGCCTGGTAGCTCATTGGGTTAGGCGTCAGACTGGGAAGCAGGAGGTTGTGGGTCCATCCTCAACCAGGCGTGTCCCTGAGCCAGACACCCAGCGCTAGCTCCTTGTAAGTCGCTTTGGATAAAAGTGTCTGCCAAGCAAAGTAAAGTAAAGTAGAGTGAAGCTTCGTTTCTGTTGTTCAGAGAACATGTGGGGCTTCCACCATGCCAGCGTACGGCTGTCTCAGTCTAGCACTGCATGTCCATTTACGTTGGCCGAGCCACTGCGGTATAAAACAGTCTCATTTGTTTATGTGTATCACTATTCTGTTGGTGCTGATTGTGGTTGTGGTTCTTCTAATCTTTTCTGAACTGAGAGCAGCTGTAACGAGGCAAAACGATTTCTCTCTGTGATGAATAAAGTGTTTTGAATCTTGAATCTTGTTTCATCATGGTTTGAAACAGACGAGAAGCAGACTGTGTATTTACGCAGTTAACATGAGAAATTACAGTTAAATTGTTACAGATATCTTAACAAAAGTACATCTGAAGATCACAATTAAAAACACAAATTGGCATATGTGGTTGTTTTGGTGCGGGCAGCCCAGTGGTGCAGTGGTGTGTGGCCTCACTGCCAGAAGGATTCGGGTTTGATCCCCAGGTTGGCTTGCCCAATGACAGAAAATGGATTGTCACGTGGAGCCAGTTCTATATGTCCAGTCAAATATCTTCTTACATGGTTTGAAATTTTACTCAGCTCTCACATATTTAAAACATTCTGACTTGTGTGTTTCTGAACCGGAAAACAAAAACAACCTCCCAGGCTCCGCTGTCGCCCTGAAGCTGTAGCCCACACAAATCAATAGGTTGTTCGTTAAACAAAAGCTGCCCAACATTGCCAGCACTTTAAAAATAGCCAATCCCCAGGGCACTGCAGAAGTAAAGCAAATAATTGTGAAGGTTAACAATGCCTACTGCTATATCAATATTGAACGGCCTAGAGACTGATAAAAAGCTTTTTGTCTGGAGGTAGGATCACATGAACTCCTGCTCGTATTAATGAACAGCCCGGAAAAAGTGGATCAACATGGAGATGACGGTCACTATGCTTTCAGCATGACAGGAAAAAGGAGCTGCTCTTTGATAAGAAGGCTTTCTCTAAAAATGCATCGTGGGTGGACGAGTGTGTTTGCTGACAGTACAGTATGTATGTATGCGTCTCTATCTGTGAGTCAGTCGAGGAGTGAACAGCCTTCCTACCACCATGACTTTTCATTCTTTCCTGTCTAATCTGTGCAGCTATTAACCCTCCCCAGAATCCCACAAACACCCCTAAAGCTTTTTTTCACGCCTCCTGTTTACACCTCGCCTCTCGACCTGTCTCTTTATACTTATTTCTGTCTCTCTGCCTTTGTGTCCATGCCTGATCCCTATATTCATCACACCTGCTTCCTGGCCTCGCTGGCATTAGTGTGCTGAGTGGAGGTGTTGCACAGCTCTATTGAATGGACTGGTTTCTAACAGTGACATGTAACACACTGGAGTCTGTACTGTGTAAGCTTTTCTCTGAGAATCACACTGAACTCATTACACACTGTGGTATTTAACCACATACAAAGGTACAATATTTATCCCTGGGTCACAGCACCACCTGTGTAGAACACATCTCCGTGACTCCTCCGAACACGGAGCCTTCTGGGATGGGCAGCATGACTGCAGAGCTGGGCCCGATCCAAGCTCCCAGTGCCAGCAGGTTAGATCATGGGAAATGTGCATTGCTGTATGAGGATTGCACACACACAGCTGGCTGTTAACTAGCATGGTGGGAGATTGGCCTCCTCCTCACCTCAGCTGCTGCTGTGCGACTAAAGTAGAGAAGTTCAGTGTCCCTTCTACAAGGTTTTAAGTCCCGCACAGTTCAGAGCAACAAGACAGGTGAAGGCTTATAAGGTTTGTTGTCCAAATCCTTGACTGATATGAATATGTTTCCTCTCTGAAATGTTTGGTACATGCCATCTAATAGGGAGTCAGATTCTGAAGCATCTGAGTACATGCATTCAGTGTCAAAACAAATTTGCACAGTGGAGAAAATGCTTCAGAATCTGAATCTTTACTATGTGAAAAGCAGCTAAAAAAAGACGTGTCCAACAATGTTCCTTGTTCCTGGAGACCTGCCTGCTTAATTACATTTCAAATGAGGCTACTCTAAAACCAACAAGCTTTAGATACAGGAGAGCTGTTAGCACATTGGAGGTTTAGACTAAAATTCTCTGGACATCCTTTTGCCCTGGAACAACAAAGCTGTCACTCTCACACTTCTTTGGCACATACGCCCCACAAGTTCATTTATTACTAAACTGGAACTTCCTGCATAATTATTTAAGTGAATCACACTTGTGTATTAGGTCCAATAACAAATTAATCACATCTGAATCCAGCACGTCAACATAATAAATATTCATCTTTTCTGTTTTGCTGTAGCTGCAGAAAGATCTAAGCTTGAAAAGAATCAATCAAGTGAAAGCTCATACACTTAATACGTCTAATCCTGACCATGAAGCCCATTATCATTGCACTCACCTGTCTAGATGTTGAAATGTAACGTAGGCGTTTTTAGCCGACAGAAAACCGGATGCACATCGGATATTTGGGCAAACAAAAATGTCATCTCTAAACACATGATCGTTAAATATACAGAATCTGGAATGCAGTTCGGTTGTATAGGACATCCTTTTTAGGAGACTCAGAGACTACATTCAAAGGTTTCTAGCAGTTGTTGCTCTGAGATATTGTCAAGTGGTTGAAAACTGTCTGAACTGATTGCAAAGTAGTTTGAGTGTAATTTTGAGTGTGTGCTGATGGTGGCCTTACATAAAAAGAAGCTAACAGATCCAAATATCTACAGTTAGTCTTCAGCTTAAATATGAGAGACATCATTTCAGTTTCCCTAATATATTCATATAACAATAATTGATACTTTTTTGATCCTCTTGGGGAATTTTTGTGGACAGGTTGCCCATGTGAGGTGCCAAGAGTCAGGGTATCGGTGTCTTGTCCAAGGTTAGCTCAATGTGCAGTCTGCCAGGACTGGGATTCACGCTTGGGTTTGAAGATGCCAACCTACCCACTGAGCTATCATGCCGCCCATTAAATATATACTATTTCTTTAGCTGGGTTCAACTGTAAGTTGGTGCCAGGCAACCCTACATTTTACTGAAGAACAGCACATGGAGTGCAGGAGCACAGGCTCTGCCTCTCCTGGTAGAAACCTCCACTGCACTCAGTGAAACGAAGAGATCAAAGGAGTCGGGAGACAAACGCGGCAGCCATCTGTCCCACCACACACCCATCCATGACATGTCTGACACAAGTCCCTGTTTATTCCTTTGATAAATCCAATATCACCAACACATGCCATTTGTTCTATCATTTAAGTCTTAATATATGTTCGTCAATGGGATTTATTCTTTTAATTCTTTTAAATTATATATTTTAAAACAGTGGTTGATTAGGGCCCAGGATTGGAACTGCAGTTCCATCTGACACTCATATAGATAGTCTTCTTTGTTGTGCCATATCTTGTGGATAAAATGAACCTTGTTACAGATCCCTGTGGTCTAGTTGCTGCATGTACACTTATATTGAAAGAGATCTATCATTACACATGTACTGACAGCTGCTCTACACAAGTCACCCTGAAGAGCATCCAGTATTGTAAATAGATTTATTTTAATGCTAGCAACACGTTTGTAGCCAGGATGGGGTACGACCTCTCGGGTATTATTATGCTTAAGCGGCAGACAAAACAAATGGCATTTCATTCCACCACAGTAACACCAACACTGAAACCTAACTGCATATTCTTGGATTGATTTATGCCCAACATTTGTTAATGCAGAAGGGCCTTCTCAGCTCATTTACTACCCGCATGTGCACAAACAGTGAGGTGGAGGGTGAAATCTCAGGAGGTTTATTAAAGGGACCACTTCTGCCTATTGTGATGATTTATTTGAGCCGCTGAGAAGAATTAGTAGACTTACTGCAGTCTGGATATTCTTTCAGAAAGCTGGAACACTGTGACGAATGCTAAGCTGTGCAGTGCAGGGATTTTTTAAACATCAGGGTGCAGATTCATGGCTTCTCTCGGTATGTGCTTCAGTTGCACGAAACAACCACCTCAGTATATACATGCCACGCACCCTTTGGTGGTTCCGCCATCGTGACAGTCAGCTGATGTTGCATGCTAATAGGCGTAAACGTCAGATAGTCAGCTTGTCTGTTTTAAAGTTTCATCAAGACAAACTGAAGACATAAAAGACCGTTCAATGCCACTTGGAATTAAATATACGACTTATGTCACCTCTGAAAAGAAGATAAAAACATTTTTCTGCTTAACTGGGCTTATTTCTAAGCTGCTGAACTCTAGACGTTATTTAAAATTCATCAAGGCATTTTAAGGACAGTAATAGGTGAGGAAAGCGATATCATTAGTGAGATATATACTTCCAGACACCTTGAT
The DNA here is from genome assembly GCA_032270685.1 of Microctenopoma stevenorrisi. Taxonomy (NCBI): domain Eukaryota; kingdom Metazoa; phylum Chordata; class Actinopteri; order Anabantiformes; family Anabantidae; genus Microctenopoma; species Microctenopoma stevenorrisi. The sequence goes on along the minus strand of JAUMTR010000002.1, from coordinate 11,573,239 downwards.
AAATCTGCTAAATGCCACCGGTCACTTCAGAAAAAATGGCCAGGGTGCAATCAGACATATTTTTTAGACAATCAGAGCTGCGGAAAGTTAAGAACAAAATGAGGACAATTACATGTCTGCTGCTGTATTCTGTACCTAGATAACTGATTGGATGTTAATAACACCCTCTTATGGTCAAACAAAGAAAAAATCAAAGAATTCACAGTGATATTAGTGATATCATTTTTTAAAAGGTTCAACAGTGTTGCAACATCAGTGGCGAGTGTTTAGGTACTTTGATGCTTAATCCTCTTTTCAGGCACAATGAAAACACATAACTACCAACAAAAGGCCCAAATGAATGGCAGGTAAAGCAAACACAGGCAAACACAAAACAGCAGGCTTTACAATGTGCCCTGGAGCACTAACAGAGAACAGCACCCACCATTCCTCAGCAAAGAAAGACTCTGTGTTGGATCGAAGGAGAGACGAAGGAGACAGATGACTGATGCGCGGATAAACCAAGAGAGAGAGAGAGAGAAATATAGACTTACTGAGAACGAAAGGCGGGACAGCAAGCAGGAAAACAAACCTAAAGACAGGAAGTCGGGAATGAGAATGTATGTGTTTTATTTAAGGTACAGCCTGGAGCACTGAATGTGTTCCTGTCTATGTGGGATGGAAGCGAACGAGTCTGCTGATGTGTAATGGGTCTGATGAGCCATGTTGGGTGATGGTATGAGAAGGGCTGCTCTGGGTAAACTCCTGCTACAGTGCACTTATAGGACATGCACGGGGCTGATTGGCCTGGTGCGTTTACGTCACCCTATGGTGGTTTTACTTCCCTCGAACAGCTGGCAGGGTCAGACAGGGAGCATCAGTCTGGAATCAGCTAGGATGCATCGATTCAAATAAAAGGAGTCAGGATGCACTTAAGTGTGGCGGATGTTCATCTCATAACCACCGCGGTCACGTTGCCTGTCAAGCTTCCAACGCTCCAGTGCAGAGTTATTCACAGCAGCCTGTTGACGAGCGTGTTTCCTCACACTGTCAGCTGAGCTCAGCGTGGCCATCAGAACGGAGAGGAGTTCAATATCTGGCATTCAGCACCGCCTCAGATGAATTATGTGTGGAGACACTTCAGCACTCCCGTGACAACTTTCTGTATTTCATCATCGTTTGACAGGGTATTAATTCTGGGGCACTGGCTTACTTCAGCATTACCCAGTGGCAGATTTGTGTTTGATTTGAAAGTCTGTGTTCACGGCTGTGGATCAGCTGAAATCCTACTTTCTAGTCACCTACATAGAAATGACAGGTCTAATTATTCATCAGGGAATCCTAAAAAAACAATAACTGGAATATATAGTACAAAAATCCCAGCAGTACACGTAGTAAGAGTAGTACTACAGCAGTACTCATGGAAACAGCTCTTTTCTTGTCACAGAATATACTGGACAGCCTGAAGACGCCAAGAGGACCCTTCAGCAGTCCTCATGAAATGCAAATAAGCCAAAAAGCAGAGGAAGCCTTTAGGTCCACATCTGAGCCGGAGAAACTGAAAATAGGCAGAAGGTTACACGTGTTTGTGAAAAATGTTCGACATGAGCAGCACACGAGTCTCCATGCCCAGTCATTGCAACAACAACAACAATCTGCCATCCTCAGCGCAGCAGGGATGCCCAAACGATGGTCCGCGGACATCCTGTGGTCTCACGGGAGTTAACGGAAAGGATTTATTTATTCACTGGAAATGATCCCGGATAACAAAGCTTTACTTCCAAATGAGTTTCCACAGCAGTCTACCCATATATGGCAAAACATGGGATGGTTCTTTAATATTTTCATACACATAACACACGCGAAACCGAATCCACAAATCACCAAGTGTCCTAAGTTTGAGCATTATACCAGCAGCCTACCTCAGACATGTTCGGGTGCGTTTGACTCGGGTCCATTCAAAACAGAGCTCAAAGTAAACCCATTTGAGAAAATCCCAGATGGATAGTGGAGAAAGAGAACCGCCGCCTCCCGCACCCCCGGCGCGTCTCAGCGCCGCCACGAACCCGAGCCCCGCAGAGCCAGAGCCCCGCAGAGCCAGACAGCCGCCAGCGCGCAGGGAGGGGTTCAGACACCTACCAGCCGAACACGCCGAACGCTCTTCTCTTCAGTCATCTTGAAAGTAGCCAGAAATGAAGTTGAGAGAAACCCCGCCGGGGGTGGAGAGAGATACGGGAGGCTGAAGCGAGCTGGGACTCCCCGAGCGCGTTCCACGCGGCGCGGCGCGTTCAGTCAGTGAGCCGCACTGCTCCGCGGCCGACAGCTCACAGGCACAGCGCAATATTCAACTTTAGGAAAAACCACGGAGGGAAAGAGACACGCTGAGGGCGAGTGAGGAGAGAGAGAGAGAGAGAGAGAGGGGCAACGCGAGAGAACAGCCAGACAATGACAGGAAGGCAGCTCCTCCTCCTGCCACACAACGCGCCGGGCACGTTACGCACAGCGGTAACGTTACTGTAACAGAGGAGCAGGTTTCTGTGGGGTGTGGGGGCAAACCGGGTGACAGCAACCATTTATTTTACATACAATGAAGCTGAGTCGTTACCCTAGCAACAAGTTTTGTTGTCCAGTTAGGTCCCAAACTGTTTAGCTCACGCTCTCATAGATGCAGGAATGAGGAATGAGTTAATGACCACGACCGCTCCTCATTTTCTCATTCTGGGAACTGATGCAACCCTGAGTAATAAAGCATTTGATAGTAAAAGTCCTTCTATCAATAAGTAAAACAGGGAGGTAATTTCATGTTCAATTGCATAAAGGCCCAAAGGCAGCAGTTAGAATATTAATTGGTTTAAAGATGGGGCAGAGTGGTTTATTAGAAAAGTGGTATCAGTGGTTGTAATGTTCTGGATTACTTACAGGATTATGTATGTGAGCGTTGTATGTAATACGCAAGCTGCAAAAATACATCTGAGAGTTAATATGACTCAGCTGTGAGGAGGTGGATGCGCTGACTGCGTGTGCAAGGAAACAGCAGAGGTTAAGAGGTTTCGCAGATATTTCCAGCAGACTGCTCCGGCGCGCAGCTCTCCGCCAGCCTGTCCTGCACCTGTCTGACAAAAACACAGCGTGTACTGTTTTTTTCCCATTCTCTGCATGAGGGCCATATGCACTGCGTGATGTCTCATACCTGAACAGATAATCATGTAATAGGGATGTAAATGTCACTCAGCATGGATGACACGTTAGGCTGTTATGAAAACACCTTTCCTCTACGGTGGAAGACAAATGAAACCACTCTGAAGATCTTAAAGCAACCTTTTAGGACCAGGAGATCAGAAGTAGAGAGGGTTAGTGGCTGACAACGAGGTCAGACTTCTAAAGAATGAAAAACATGTACAGTACACAACAGCTGACCACCGAGCGACGTGGTGTAGCACAGTAAGCTGCCGTAGGTAAACAGTGTCAGACGAGGCGTGGCCCGACAAGCAGGTGTGCTGTCAACAAGAGGCACCACAGTGTTTAATAAGTGTTTGAGGGCTCCGACTTCCCGTCAGCAACCGTGCCGGCCTCCCAGTGTGCAGGTGGTTCTGCTGACGTGCTCTGCGCTGTGCAGTCGTCTGCGCATCTGCTGTGTTACTGGGAATCTCATCACTGTGAAGGCAAGGTGGAGTTACCCGACAAACAGGTAGATCGGTATTTTGGTCCAATCCCTGAGATAACACACTATATGAATGGAATCCCGGCTCTGGACCGTAAATACAACACTGCAGATGCTAAAAGTGAAAACGATATCTTTCTTCTTGAACTCTCTGTAGTGAATCTCCTCATATTTTCTGTGTGTGATCAGAATTCATTATGGAGCCGCCTTTCTCGACTGCACGGTTAGAGAAAGTGAATATTAGACTTTAATTCCCAGCGGTGGTATTTGGGATTTTAATGGGTCTTTTACGCATTGAGGCTGACAGAGCGGTTGACTGATTGACTGCACACACTTAGCCTGGATCCAGCCTCAGGCATCCATCAGCGCCGTCTTCGCTGACCCCGTGGATGTCTGAATTTTGTGACTGGCAGTAGTCTCCTCTGAAGGCAGCTTCAGCGTCCTGGACTCAAGGAGCAAGCTCAGCAATCTACGGTAATGCTGCACATTTACTTAGGGTGTCACAGTGTAACTAAATCTAAATACCTATTTATCTATTGCATCTCCAACACATCCATTTGATCCCAAAAAGTTACTCGGGTAGAGATTTATTATGGCTCAGTTGCAGGAACAATAACATCACTGATGCTGCTGTACCTGTGTCAAATTATACTACAGCCTAATATATTTAAATAAGAAGCGTTGCCTGCTGTGAGAAGTGTAATGAATACTTATGAAAGACTATAGGAAAGTGACAGAATGAGGGCAGGCTGGAGCACTGAAGCTGCTGGAAACAGTAAACACACTGACCACTGGAGACAAGCACTCTCTATTGTGCTACCGTGGCCCAGGCATGGGGCATGTTACAAATCAAATTACCTTCAGCACTAGTTCTTAACCACTTATGTGAGTGTGTGTGTGTGTGTGTGTGTGCTTCTAACACACACTCACAGACAGTTACACACGTAGAAATGCATCGTAACCCCACCAAACAGCGTGTGGCCAGAGGAAACGCATCAGCTCCTCTTTCCCTCCTACCTCCCCCTGCCCTCAGCCCACTGCTCATCAAGGACGTATTGTACAGCTCAGTCTATCTATGTGCTGCTGTAACATGCAGTGATTGGGGGGGGGGGGAATACATCTGCAGCAGAAACAGGAAAAAAAAAAACTTTGTTTCCTTTAGAAAATAGGAATTTCTGAGCAAGCGCCGACACCTTAGAAGAGAGATCTGGTGTTTAGTACGCTTTGTCTGGCTGCGCTTTCTTTTTGTCGTAGTGTGCTAATAAATATTCTGCTCAGTAGCCGTGGCGATCATTTTATTTCACTGTAATCATTATTTATGTGATTACAATCCCCCACTGTTAACCTAGCGAGATAGCTGGGAGACGTAACATGGTATTGTGAACATTTTGATCGGTCTCACCTTAATCTGGTGAGACAGATGCTTCGCAGAGCGCTACGAGAGCTCTGTATAGTTATGTATAACAAAAACACTTTGTTTCAGTTGATGGTGGCATCCCATGGCCAAGCTCTTTATCAATTTAAAGATGATGAACAATATGAACAGATCCATAAAAGAGAATCAACAAACAACTCGCTGAGTGTGGCATCGCTCCAACGAATTTCTATTAGTCTCACCAGCTCAAATCATATATGATTTGCTAGTGTAGTCAGCTGAAGGTTTTTATTTTCATCCTTATTCATTTATTATGACTGGATAATGAATAAATGAATGCATTTAATTGATTTTGGGCTGAGCATTGTGGTCACTGCTGCTTGTTAATGTTGGTGTTTTGATTGTAAAAGGGAGAAAACGTGGATCAGTGTGTGAGTTGTACTTAAACATCAGATCTATAGTGGCTATTAGAAAATGAGGTTGGATTCTGGCAGTGTAAACCAAACGAAGGACACAGTGACCCCTGTCTTCAGAAACAATGCCGTGTCCTTTAAATGACAGGAGCTTTGCGTGTATGTGTGTACACGTGTTCAGCAGAGGGAATGCCCAGACTTTCTTATCATAGTCACATTTGCCTTCTTCACTCTCTGGCTCTGCACCAAGACAGGCTGGAGCCAAACACAGGCTGTCCCCAGACACAGGGCCAGAACCTAGGAACGACTACGAGTGCATCTGCTTGTATCCAAAGACGGTGAGAGAAAAAATAACCAGTGCATGAAACAATAGACAATAAAATGTCCACCTCTCATGTGATCACACAATTGAAAAAGACAGACAAAGCAGTAATCCACAGAAAACCTGTTTATGAGAGAGACACACCGCACACTGTACAACGGGAGAATCATTTCAACAAACTACATTCAAACAAATGAAATGTGAGTTAGCAGTTATATAATCTGTCAAGCTTTACTACTCGCATAACCATCTGAAACCTTTAAAAATAATCTGGAGACACTTTCCACAGTGTCGTGTTTATGTTTTCTGCTTGAGGAGCTGCCCGGCTTGGGAAGGCACGGCTCATCGTCAGCTGTCACAATCTGTAGGATCACTGGAGCAGCTTTTTTCATATAGAGCAGCAACAAGTTGAGGTCTGATTTAGCAGAACACTGGTGGCGCGGTGGCATCAGACTGTAGCAGGCAGTTAGCAGAGCAGCCGTCCACTAGCTCCAGAACGACTTGTTTGCATGTGTTTGCAGCCCGACTGGGACACACATACATTCATTCCTAACAGTTAGTGGATCCCACGCTGCTGCTACATTACTCCACTGCTGGTGTTTGTCACAAAGCCATTAATATTATGCATTTAATTTATAGTTACTGCAAATATGGATTTAAAATTACACGTATAAGTGGGGTGAAACAAATAAGTGTGTCTGAACCGGACCGACTAGAGGACAAGAGAATGTTGCCATGTTATTACAAAACTGATTCGTAACCGCTGTCTCGATCAGAATGACAGCGGGTTTCAGATCTGTCGCATTGGCACTACACGTCTGATAACATTCGACATATGGATGAAGACTTTAACAAAACATAACGTAAATAAAATTGTGCAAAAAAAAAGTGCAGCTTTGGTCAATTACGCAGATGTGGTCAGTTGTGTCAAATGAGTATTTCCTGGGAACCACAGATGTAATTTAGGATTAGAGTAACTTGGAACTGACACACTCATCTCAGACACAGTAAATCAATAGCACACTCATTTTATTTGCCCCATGGCAAAGACGGTCTTATTTCCTACAGTGGTTGGCTGCAGGACACTGCATTGGTCGTAGCCTCAACTTATTTGTGTCTGTGAAAAACGAGCCATTGTCTGATTCGTAAACAATTATGCAACAGACACTGAAAACACGGTGATAGTTAAATGTAAATCGTGGATTTGCGCACGCACACACACATACACACGCAGCTCTGGTTTCACCATGAAGTCCCACAGGAAGGCGTTTATCACCTAACCTAAAGCACAACAGCAACACCAGCAAACCGAGCAACGACAATGACAGATTACATTTGAGACCATCAGCTGAACAGAAATAATCATATCTGTCACTGCAGCGTTGGAATTCAAATCTCACTGTTGTGGAGTGGATAACATTGCTGATTATTCAAAGCTTGTGCCTACACACTGCTACAGCAGCAAAAGACAGGCAGCAGGAAGGTGGAGAGCCTGAGAGGGAGACTGGAACCATAAAAAGCAAAAACACGGAGGAGGGATATGCTGAAATATGGGTCAGACAGAAAAAGACAGGGAGGGCTCACCGTAGATCACAATGTGTAAACATGTACAGGCCCAATCTCATTACCCCGCGTCCTCCACGGCCCTGTGATCAGATGGCTGATTAAAACAGTAGATTAAAGAAGACAGGTAAAGGACGGAGACAGGGAGACGGGATGTAAGGAGACGACTGAGATTCACATCACAAAATCTGATGTTTTATTGAACCATTTGTGCAGTATTATTTCTGGTTTTGTAACAAACCCAATAGCTCAAAAGCAGACTATCAATTCAGTGAAGATTTTTATTGTGGAGAAACCCCTGCCTCCCGTCCGAGTTCACGCATGTCCACGAGCGGACAGAATATAAATCTAACCTGAAATATACATGATGTTCATCACTTTTTATCAATAGAAAGTAGCCTTATGTTGAGCTATTAATTCAAGTCTAACTAAATCACCTACAACGTCGTATGTAGACCTTATGAATGTGGACTCATACACATGTCCTGTAAATAATCATCATTAACCACAGTTTGAAACCCAAGACACCACTGAAGGCAAATGTCAGTGAGACGGTTTCTCTTGTACATTTAGTTTATAAAAGCAAGGCTGATGCAGACACATAGACAACATGGATTAGGCAGGTATTATAAAACACTGCATGTCCTACCTGCTCAAAAGTCATGGCCTGATGACCTGTAAGCTGATGCCAAGAGCCCGAGCAAGTATGATACAACTTTGAAAACTCAGAAGAAGAAGTTGTCGGGTGTGTTTGCTTTGGTATTTCAGACTAGCAGTAACATTACCACGCAGGAGTAACACCACAGCTTCGGTCCTATTCTGGTCTAAGCACTAATCTGAAACTTGTTCGGTCAGATGTCGTCTGGTGGCCTCACCGTGCAATCTTCAGGTCGACACTGTTGCAGTTGATAAGTACTGTTAATGCTCTGTAAACATGTTTACCAAGTCGCCCCCACCCACACACACACACACACACATACACAATATCTTCTCTGGCTGCAATTTCATTTTATTGTACTGCAGAACAGAATGGAGTTCCACACAGGTAAAGACTCAACAATGCATTCTGTATATTACAAAGATCCTGAATCTGCTGAGATAGACTACAGCAGGATATTAGAAATAGACGTGCTCTTATTGTGCGACAAGCTGCTAGAATAACAAAAAAGACAGGTGTACACAACCAGCTGCTGACCCTTCACTTCACACATGAACCAGAGCACACAACGTCTCTGATAAAATGAATGCCTTATAATTCCTGTTTCTCAGAATCTCGTTGGACTCTGTCTGACCTTAAAAACCGCCTCTACCGCCCCGATGTTACGCTGGAGGAAAAATATCCCCTGATATATACATCTTTTTAAATGAGTAGAAAATTGACTCAAATTAAATCAATCAAATACTCCCAGTTATTGAGTGCGGGCCAATAATGCAGCATTTCACACTTGAAATATTTTCTCATACTGCTGGAGCAGTCACCATGAAATAGCCTATAAAGGTGTTGTCAAAACAGCGACTCTGGCGCGGTCTAAAACCTGAACACACTGTTGTTAATGTGCTGTTCCAGTAACTGTGGCCACAGTATGTGACAGCTTGACTTTAGGTGCTGGCAAAACATTTTCTTCCCTTTTCTTCTTGATCTCTTTCTTCGTCTACTCTCTGAATTAACTTTTACCCCCATTATCTAACTAATTGTCAAACTAGTGACAGAGCTTTTATCATTCGCTTCTGCAACTTTTCTACAGCAACAGTGTGATGAGCTCTCAGTGCATCAATATAGTTTTAAAACGTCGTCATCTGCAGCTTCCCGGTTCATCAATACCCTTTCATCAACCCTCCTCCTCCTTCACACTCACAGGAACGGCAGAGCTCTTCATCAAGCAAACATCAAGTCTCAGCGCGATTGATTTTTGGCCCACCTGAGTCTTCTGTAATGAGCCACTGCCAGTTGTTTTACTGCCCGCACTGCCTCACCTCTGTCACCACGACTTCCAGAGGCTGAATCTCCCTGCTCAGACCTACAGTGCATTATCCAGCTTGTCTTCAGATATATGTAGGTGTGCCCTGTCTCCGATCGCACAGAAGAAGCTTTCCCCTGGTTATTTTAAGGATCCAATCGTTTCCATTCTGACAACAAACACAGTATTTTTTCAATTATTCAAAAGAACTATTCTGAGAGAAACGAATAAATGTCTGTTTGGACTTAGTGTAGTAAAAGCTTGTAAAACAATTTGGAAACTGAGGCCTGATCCTAAGTAGAATGAAATAGTATCTCAGGAGCTGCACCACATAATGAAGCCCTGACCAGACATATTCACGTTTAGCAGGCCAGTCTCTTTTTAACTGGGGACTCAGCATGTCTTACTGGTTAGTTTGGAAGGAAGGAATTTAAAGCAACGTGCTACAACAAGTAAATGTTGTTACCAGATATTGTTTTTTTAAAAGCCATGAACTGAAAATGACACTTGTTCTTCTTCTTTGATCCATGTGTTTCAATCAGGCAGAGAGAGAACTTGCTTATATGGCAAATGGATAAAACAAATCATGACTAAACATGTCAGCACATCAGTCCTGACTCGATTGGGCACCGAGGCTTAACAAGGCATTTACATTTCACCTTAAGGGATGAAGTTCAATAGAGTTTGTGAAAGGCACAAGATGTTACTTCTGCAACAGCACTCAGGCCTCGGTGTGACTCCGAGGCGTCAGATGATAAAAACATGTTAGGCACACTTTGAAAAGCTCCTTCATATCCTGTGGAAGACTGAAACGGAGTAAGGATGTGTAAGAGAAGTCAAGAAAGGGGCACACAGTTGCACTCACACCCAAGTGCAACTCGTGCATCTGGAGAAAGGGCAAAAAAAAAGTCTAAAGAACCCGAGTTTGTGTTTCTGTTTATCTTCATCTATAAAATCTTTCCTTCAATCTCGCCCCTTCCTTCTTTCCTTACGTCCTCTCCATCCTTTGCCCTCCTTTCTCCATCTGCCTGGCAGGGACAACTTAATACCCATGGAGAGCAGGGATGGAGCAGAAGGCTGCAAAGCTTTCATCTAATGCTCTACCTGGCCAAGACGGGCTGCAGGGTACCTTGGCTGTCAGAAGGCACACACCAGAGGGGGGGTGAGACAAGAGGAGAAGTGAGAGAGAAGTGGGGGAAACATGCCTCACTAGTATTAATAATCTATTTATGCTTTTGCCAAGCCCCAAAAAAAGAGGGAATAAGTGGAGATGAGTGAGACACAGATATCAGAGGAAAAGGAGGGAGAACAGAGAAGAGGAAAGCAAAAGTGGAGCAGTATGATGAGACCCAGCGAGGCCCCTGTGGCTCATAGATAAGAGCTGACTACTACTTAAGAGTGACATTTCTGCCCTATTGATGAATAAGTATAAGCAGAAACAACAGGCGTTACTACACCAGAACTGTACGTATGGACTTACTGCTCTGCTCCTACGTTCTGAGCAGTTTGTTTTATTTGAAAGGTTTAAAGGACTGTAAATGCCTCGACTGAGCGCTGCATGAAACTTTGTCAGTGTTACTGTTGTCATTATCTCAGCGTGCCACTGCTTGGCCTATTGCGTATGCTGCGGCGCGCGCCTCCTTGACAGGCAAAGACTGAGCGCTTGGAGAGTGTGCGATGTGCTTCAACAGGAAACAGGCGCTGGTAATGTCTTTATGCGTGTGTGCATGTTAAATCCGTGGTGAAACCTCTCTAGGACAGGCTGTATGCTTCTTTTAGTACGGGACATAATAGCTCCAAAGCTTCCCAGTAACAGCAGCCGTCCATACCCGTGAAGGACTGTGAGTTTGACTAATGGATTCTCTCACACCCGTCTACCTGTTTAAAGTTCTGCTTAGGAGAAATCACCCAGGAATGCTGCAAGGCTGCTCTGTCCTTCATCCTAAATGCCACATCAAGAAACACAGACAGGGATCATTACCGACTCAGGCCGCGTGTTTAAGGCTGACAAAATGTTATCTACCTCAGACATGATCATGTCAGACTGTCAATTGTCTGTACAACACAACAGAAATGGAAATTCATCCAGTAAGTGAGCTGATATTTGTGGCGTAATCTGTTCTAAAGAGGCCATTAAAAGTAAAAGACCTATAAATGAACAGCACTGGTTTTCTTTTTCTGTCCCTCCTCTATTTTCACAGACAACCTTGGCAAAGTGCCTATTAAATGTAAATGTACATCAATTCACATGATTAAACTACTAAAATAGCTTCTCGTTTGTAGCCGTCCGCTGAGCCTTTCTAGGACTTGGGTGGCAGCTAATAAACAGACAGTGTAGGGCTAGGAATCAATGCTGAACACTACAGCACTACAGTATACCTATTACATAATCCCCCGAAGGAAGAAAAGACAAATCAATCGTGTCTGAACTATGAACTGCATAATTTTAATGAGGTTTTCTGTTTACAATAGAAATAAAAAGATTGTCTACGATAAAGAATGTGTGTGCAAAACATACAGTCTCTAGTAGTAGTATATATCCAGCTAGCAGACCAATACTAACATTTCAAAGCAGGAGAAATAACCCCAGCATCTGTTTACATTTGCAACCTATGCACCTGCTCATCCAGTATATAATGGAGTTAGCATGCTTCTTCTAAAGTTTGAGCGTGGTACCAAACCCCTGGAGCACGTTCTGTACAGGATAATATACAGTACACACTAAAAGACAAGAGGCTGCCAAGTCAGCTGGACAGTGTAACGCGTGTATTATGTTTCTATTGAGAATTTAGTCCTAAATATGATCCTGGTCATCTTCTCTCTCCTTCATCTTCTAGCTCTCCTCATCATTTACACACATCTTATCTAATACACTGACTTAAATCCTACAATGATGCGAAGAAGGACACAAACTGGGAAAGTTGATGCAGAGCTTTTTAAAAATAAAGTAGTAAAGGTGGAATAGACATAAATCTATAATCTGCATGGTGTTGGTTTACAGTCTCCTGTCACTTGACAAGAAAGGCTTAGAGATGAGAGTTGGGGAGGGAGAGAGAGAATCTAGGAGAAGCACAAGGTTAAAAATAGAGCATGGAGTGGGGGAAGGGACTTACCTGTGGGGCTGGAGGGAGCCTAGTTAGCAATGAGCAGCACCACTGTGATCCACGGTGGGCTGGAGAGGGAGACCAGGCAAGATAGGGAGAGGAGGGGAGGGATGGAGAGAGTCAGAAGACAAGGATGAGGTTGAGGTAAGGTGAAAACCAGACGACAGATAATGAGCAGAAATATAAAGGATAAGCAGAGAGGTTGGGGGGAAGATAATGAGAAAACAAGTCAGATTAGCATGAAACCCTGTATTTGAGTCAAAACAGGCAATAATTTCACAGTAGGCTGCAGATTGCAGCAATGACTATTAATAGTCCAGAACGGATGCACATGCTAAACATACAAATGATGTTCATACGCGCACACACACACACACACACACACACACACACACACACACACACTAGGTATCACACCAGAGCGGTTAGATGTAGGGATTCTAAGTGTGTGCAGTGTATGTCATATGTCATAAGGTGCCCTTATGACATATCGTGTTGTGTGCTACACATTCTATTCTATCACCATTTTAAAATCTGTTCTAAACTCTACATTCACTGGCCCATTTTATGCTGAATTTAATGTTGAACAGAAGGCAGTCCGCACAAGAAGTGCCATCATGGACCATTAGTGTATTGTTGACTTGAGGGCCAGCCAGGTGCACCGCCACGCTACGCACGGCCAACCATTTGGGTCCTAATAAGATATTGTTCCCAGCTGGTGCGGGAGGGATTCCAGTGAGTCACCTATGCCAATACTTGGCAGAAAGAAGCTATGCTAAGAAGCTGTATTGATAAAACCTCCTGATTTCAAAATGCATTACCAGGATATTTAGTGTTTCTATCATTCACTAACAGCTAAAATGTGTCTGTGCTTGAGCTGTTTGACTCTCGTGTCTATCAAAGCCTACAAGCACATCAACCTCAGGTTTGGTTTGATTTATTATGACTCAACATGATTTGAATTTTATGCAGAGTTGAATTGATTTCATGGTCTGCGTGGCACAAAAAATAATCAGAGTTACAGGCTTTCCTAAGAATAAATTGGGTACACTGGTACGATCACTTACGTAATTCACCTGTTTTAATTAGGTTCATTTGCCAAAGACTGAATAATGAATTATGGTTATAAATCACTCTGAAAGCATTCATTAATTTAATAATCATAATTATTATATACAGCTCATTGTTTCATATATTAACTAATTAACATGAGGCGGGAAAATAAAAGCCTGGCTAATTACGAACAAAGTGGTTACTTGCTGCCCATCTTTCGACTCTGTTGTCCACCATCATTGTCTCTTAATCACAGATGCACATCAATATGCCACGCACCACAATGACTGCCTAAGAAAAGACCAGAGTAGAAGGCTCGTCAATGAATTTCAACATGTTTTCATCTCCTCTGAGCGCCAAATAAGCCGAAGGCTTTTCGCATACGAAAGAGAAAATCAAAAAGATAAATCAAAACCCATTAATTCAAATCAATTTAAGCAGTAGAAATATATACAGTAACAAGTATATGTAATCAACAGCTTAACTTCCACATTAAAACTGTTTTCAGATTAGGTGGCAGTGGAATCACGTCAGACAACATGGTCCAGACATGACCCCCCCCCCCCCCCAGCAAAGTCTTCCAGCTTCTGGTTTAGTAAATCTATCGCTGAAGCCGCATCAATCTGTCTGAACAGGTTCCCACTCCATTTTACTGTCACCTTTGAACAAAACACTTAAGCTTATTCACTTGGGCCACTGACTGGTTCTCCCATGCCGGAGGGGACAATCTATTGTTTTCCAATAGACGACCACGGACTCATATGTCTGCTTCACACTTGGCTTCACAGCTGCCCCTATATGTGCCAGAGGTGATGGTCTGATAAAGCCAACAAACCCACATCGTCTACAGAGAGCAGAACTGCCAAAAACATGTAAAAGACACGTTTTTTCCCTCCGCCTGCATCTCAACTACCACAAACACAATTGTTACTCCGGCAAACACGTTCACCCTCTGAAAACATACTTCACTTCCTGCTGTGAACACAGACATACTCTGGCTCCCTCTTTGGTTGTATAATGACAGAACAGCTGGTAACAATACCACTGATATTCTACAGTTTACTGCAGAAACCCCTCCAAGACATCCCAGAGGGACACAGTTCACAAACCATGCATAGATGTATGGATTGCTTACAGCTTTAAAGATGGGTGCAGCGTTGTTTAACACCGTCGTACCAACCTTTCACGAGAGGAAACCGTTTAGTATGAGTGGAACATTTGGTTCTCTGAATAGAAACAGGTGTGGCCCTAAAAAACAGAGGTCAGCACATTCATGCATTAATAAAGGAGGTGATGCCAAACGCGTCCCTTTAGTGTAATAGGAAAATACTGTGTGTAACTTGGAAACGGGTTTGTCACCAACCTGTGACTAGAATAATAACACGACTTGCTCACCTCTCCCTTTTTCCTGTTGCTTTTGTCTTTCCCTTTCACGGAACAGCTCGACTACTGCTGACAAAGATGATGCATCAGCCCATCTACCCAGAAAAGGAGACAATCAGGAGGGCACAGTGCATAAAAATATCTGTCCCTCTCCTCTTTTAATTATATATACACTAAGTAACATGTAGGAGATTTTGCTTTGATGATCCGACTAGAATCCAGATTTCCCAGCTCAGCTTGTTGACCTATCTAATTCATCACTTTCACTTCTGAGTACCACATTAGTATCACAAATGAAAGAACCCCAGTGAGAAGTGGCTCTCTATCATTGAAGTGTAAGAAAAAAGCACGAGTCGTTTGGTTAACAGCTCATGTGGAATACAAAAGGTGAGCTTTTTTTTATATTTTTAAGCCATTAGCCCGCAGGTCAAACTCCAAATTCTTCATTGTCACTTGAAGTCTGCAAAATGAAAAGTGTGCGTGCTTGTTTTCACATTAGCACACCGGTGAGGGCTATGAGAACATAAAGATAACCTTGTTTGAGTCACATGTGTTCAGCAGCAACAAGCCTTTGAAGGGTGGATGAAAGGACTATAAGACCAAAGAAGATATAAAACATCACAACTGACATTTTGAATGTCAGCATTTTTAACACTGATCGTGAGAGTTATTTTCTTGTTGAATAGAAAGCAATCTGCAGATCTGTGTTGTCATGTTTTCAAGTCCTCTCAACTTCCTGTTCGTAACTGGGATTCATTCAGTACAACCACAGTTTTCTACTGAGCAACAGCACAAACTGAAGATTGTACCTTGGCACTGGGTGATTTTCACTTTGCCTAATCACATTCTTAGGCACTCTGTGAGTTCAATTCACGTTGTGATAGATAATGTTATTGATAATAATAATAGAGTTAGCTAAATCACAGAAAAGGTTTGATGTACCTGTTGTTTTGGTGACATAATGCCAAACGAGCAGAGCTAAAATTAAAGAACTTCTTGGGAAACCCAATAGTCTTGAGGCAACCATTTTATGGGAAAGGGCGTTGGTTGCCTCGTCCAGAATTAGCTCGGCACACACATCGACGCTTATTATCAGCAACACCACAACACACAGGGGCCACTTTGTATCACCAGGGAAACTCTCACACATCCTTCCTGCTATGACCTCACTCACAACAGAATCCAAACACTGTGCGCAAGCCCCCCCACATGTTTCCACCAAGTCAGCAGTAACAGCTCTTTTCTGAAAGAGGCTCGTTCTTGCGTTTCAACACAACTTTGCGTTGTTTTCAGGAATAATGACCAGTACTGTTTGAGGATTATTGACTTAACATTCTGGATTGACTGACTGGATTGTATGTTAATTTCCAGCCTTTCCTTTCACAGCAGTTTTGTCTGTGTTTGGATGTAAAGCCAGCGGAGTACAATTAGCAGGTGGAATCATCCTGTGTTGTTCAGCTGGCTAGACAGGAGACTGACATTAAGTGGGTTGCAATTAAATCACAAAAGAAGTAAATCACAGTTTGTGTAAAGTTGTATTAAGCTGTAGAGCAAGAAGAACAAAGTGCAGATACTGCGTATGATAGCCACTCTGTTCCTGTCTCGACACCAACAATGCACTCGAAATCACGCTTCATGAGCATTCTCTGATTTTAAAGGGTCTGTATTAACATGGTGCAATGAAATGAAAATGATTAATTGGCTTTTTCAATCTCTTAACACCGAGTCTCAGTGTTAATTAAGCCTTTTTTTCTGTGGAACTGAAAAGACATTACTGTGTGAGTTCGATAAAGTTAGAGTATGAACATGCTTACAGGGAAAAGGTACAAAAGAATTATAAAGAAATGAAAACTAGAAAAAGAAAAAAGGAATCAGAGCGATTACACCACCAGCCTCGCAGTTTCAAGGCTGATACAATACATACAATTGCGCTTTAGTTGCACTTGGCTCAAATTTGAACTGAATTCCATTATACGTTTAATAGTAGTAAAATCAAAGAGATAGGCTTTGTGCTATAATGAACCTGGACTGTGGCACTTGTGGCTCTTAACTGGAAGTGTCTCTGTAGTAGGCCACCAGTTATGGTCAGGTTTCCGTCTCTATGTAGACTGTTCAGTGAGGCCGAACGTCTCACGGTAATGACTGTCGACTTTCTTCCTCAGTCGGATGAACTTTTAATTACCAGCTCCAGGGCATTCTGTAGCATCTGTACTCTAAGGACTTGCCTTTTAACTAAGAACCTCTAACTGTACGGAGTTGGCTCAAAGTCAGGCTTAAAATCTGTTAGCATTTCTGAATCCAGCCACTCAGCAGCAGAGCTGAATTAACCCTTTAGTGTAGTGCCAACTCCATCCTGGCTGCTACACTAAGAACCTGCACAGCTGCTAACCTGGTAGTAGAGTCCTGACAAAGCAAATGACTATGAAACATGATTGGTATGATCAGCAATAACCTTAATGTATGGAGAGTTATTCTAGTTACATTTTTAGTATATCGATGTTTAATACTGATGAGAAAATGATGTAGAAATTCCGAGCAGTATGACCTTGAGGACTCAGTTGGGAGTTTTCTTCAATGATAAATTGGCTCTAAAATCAAGACTAATTTCAGCATCAGCTGTCAGACACACTATACCTACATCTAGAAGCTACATCTGTGAAAATATACATAAGTAAAAGTAAAAAGTAGTGTATTTTGAATTTACTTTGAATAAATGACTTACGAGTTAGTAGCAGCGACGTGACAGAAACCAACAGCTAGCTCAAAGAGGAACAAAACGTAGCCTACAGCAATGAATATGTTGGTTTTATTCAGATTAATGACAAATAATCAGAATAAAAGTTTTTTAAAAAGTAGGAATAAGATGAATTTAAAATTCTAAATTGTACGCTGTGTAGGCTGCACACGTTGGAAACAGACCTTTTGGACAAACAATAACATTACACTGAATAGAGAAGCTGTTGCCTTTTTAGACTTGAAGTCAAATTCCTTTTTTTGTTGTTGATGTTTATCAACATCTGACTCCGCTGGGTGTGATCTGGATTTTGCTTTCCTTAGATCTGTTCGCTTAGAGGCATCTCATCTTTACCTCCCAGCATGGAGTAACATACTCATGTAGTTATTATTCATGGATCAGTGAAATTTAATGCGTAGCTAAGTAAAATATGTAAAAATAAAAATAAATAAGTAAGTAATAAGAGTAAAAGTTAAATTATACTTTTTACAGGTACACAAAAAACGTATTTTATAGTAATTAGAAATAATTGTGTAATAATAAAGATACAGCTCTTATTTGAATGTGACAGCAGTCGACATCCTTGGAACAAACAGAATCCCAATCAAGCTTGTGTTTACCCCTCTGCAAAGAATGAACATGTTCACCTATTTCTGTGGCTCACCATAACAGAAAGCAACAATGGCTTCCCACCAAGCAGCTGTTCCTCTCTCCCTCCCAACTAAAACTCTGACCCGGGCATCATTAGTGCAGAGCACTTTTTTTTTTATCAGCTATTTAATAATTTTATAAAAATATGTCTGAAATGACATCCTTTTAAACTGATTCTGGTGCATATACTGTTTAAATCTATCCATAAATACACATTGTTACTCTCCAAGAAAATGATATAAAGTGCATTATTTGGTGAATAACTTTAATGTAGGGATCTTCTATTCTTCTACATTGGCTCCCAGCAGTATTTATCAGTATTTATGTGTGGACCTAAACAACTATTATTCCTTTTCCTCTAAACCATTTGAACATCTCATCCTTCTATGTGCACACTTCTTTATTAGTTTTACGCTTTCAAAGCTAGTGCAGGTTGCTGGGAAGTTGCAATATTATGTGGTCTCCACAAAAACAGGATTATGTCAGCACTGCATGTTGGAGAATACAAACTCAGAAAATCTTCAGACTCATTTATCAAACCAAACTTTATTTTGCACTGACTGACCAGTACTGTTGAACTGTTAATCTAGCTGGGTCAGCTGATGTCTAATCAAGCAGGAAACCCAGGAGGATTAACATCTTAACCATATATTTAATATTTAAACATTGCATATTTTATCTTATAAATGTAATGTTATCATTTACACTATTCGTGTTATTGTTATTATATTTTTGACAATATAAGGTAATAATCATGTCATGTAAATTACTGTAGGTGTGAGTGTGAAATGATTCATTGTTGTGTGGTACAGGAGAAAACTGATCTGGTGAACAGAATCTCATCACAGATGAAAGCATAGCCTGAATGCAGCATGCTAACAGTGGCTCAGCGCTACTACATTATTAATGAGCCCCTTATTTGTAAAGAACATCTCATAGCCTTTTCTTTTTTGATGTGCGAACCAGACTATGTGCAACAAAATAAACAGCAAGTTTTTCATCATCGAAAAAATGCACAGGACTTCACCTAGAAAGGAAATAAGGCAAAAACACTTGGACTAGGAAGCTGTTGCAACAGGCACTGAGCATGAATCATATCTGGGCCATGACGACTTATGGGCTGGACAGATGTCTAACATTAGTGAGAGAGACGAGGACAAGGAAAATATGATAGAAATGCTCAGAACAAAACATGCAGAGCATAACATAGTAAAAGAAACCTTTTTTTTTTTAAAGCATATACAAGCCCACATCAAACACACCACCAAGAGAAGGTTGCTGAGTGGGAGTAATCTCGTTCCTCTCCCTGCAGTGCTTCCTGCAGCTTCCATTTTACACTGTTCTCGCTCTACTGTCTTCCTCTGCACCACCTAAATATTTTATATGTAGCCTGATGTTGTTTTAGGGACGTATCCGACCCTTTGATCAGAAAGATTGTCATTGATTTGTTGCTGGAACAGACAAAGGCTTGTGTCTTCACAGAGGAAGAAGCAATCAAGACAGACTCGTGGAACAAAGGCAACCAAGATAAAATGCATAATTTACTTGTCTTCAGCTGTTTAATCAATCACTACAGGTCCAATATAGTTCATATTTTGTTGTCACGAGTAAAACAAATGTTGTTCCAATTTATGTGTACACGCTATTGTAATCAGTGTTCCAGTCTCAGAAACCCTCTAAAGTTGTGCTGCTTCAAACAGCTTCTTTATATTCCTTTCTTACCCTTATTGCAAATAATGTTCTACTGTATATTTTCTGTAAATGAGAATATTTACACACTGTGTTTTTACTTTTGATGAGATACATCTTATGTTGTGCTTCTTGAAAGTTGTATTTGGAAATGCTAAAATGCAATTAGCAGCTGCCGCAGCAATTAGAGAAGAACTATTTTTTTTCCAGACTTAGGGAAGACGAGCTCTATTCTACAAAATCATATTAGCTCTCGTTGCATTTTTAGCCAAACCCCACTGTCGCTGACACTTTGATGTTCAAACTGCAGTCTTGCACTGCCAGGAATAAAAGTGTTCTAAAAAAGAGGCCTAAAATCTGGGAGTGAGAGGAATGTTGCTGCTGCTATAATCCTATGGGTAATCGTTTACATTTGATCACCACGCATGAATATGAATGTCGTTCTGCATGCCCTTGAAAAATCCCCCAACTTCAAGTCAGTCGCTGGGGTAGAGAGACTGATCTGAACATTTTCTGCACCTCTTCTGGAACATGACAGCTACTTAAACGACTTACTCCAACCTCCAGCAAAACTAGTGTAAAAAAAAGAGGCCCGAGTAGCATGCACTGAAATTTACCCAGTTTGGTGGTCTGAAAACAGCACAAGGGAGACAAAAAAGAGAGATGAATAAGAGAGGGCGCTACAGTGCCCAACAATGCCAAGAAGAAGATTACAGATGGCTGGCTGTATGGAGGGGGGGGCGCTTGAACATGTTTTCAGGCTCATTTCAGTGTAATTTTCTCCCTTTATCCATGGGCACGCAGCCTGTGAGGGGTCAGAATGAGGCATGGAGCCTCGTGTGGATAAAGAGAGTAAGGCCAAGCAGTGTGGACATGTAAGCAGAAAGGAGACGTGACGGGGTCCAGGAAAGGCTAGTGCCAATCCCTGGCACAAAGGGAGAGAGAGAGTGCAACTGCTAAATCACGCATGAACGCACAGACGATGATGACTTTCACAGTGCTTTGGATAATGTGATCTAAATTGTGAAAGCAACCTGTATCTCTTTACTAGACTTAAAAGTATCACGTTTTCAAATTAGCTGGAATGAGTCATCCTTCTTGGATTTATTACATAAAGTCAGAATACGCTTACATTTCTCTTCTCCCACGGCACAGATAAAGAGTAAAATCACTTTTTTTCAAGGAAAAAAAGACTGAAATGGGGGAAGTGGTTGTGTAATGGTGCCTTCAAAATGACCATAAATTGTAGGGACAAGCTATTTTTAACTAGTGTCCCATTTCTTTAACAGAAGTTCAGTTGAAATTAGCCCAGCAGAGTTGGGATCCCAGCCGGGGAGACGGAAGTTTGATACAAGCGCAGGGAACCACACACCTTTAAACAGATTTCATGTTTTCACTTCAGTCTCCATTACTTCTCAGAACATTAACTAATGCATTTATCAAGAGGCCACAAGCAGCAAGCTTTTTTAATTCTTTTCTATGGTTCTTTGAGTGGTACATCCAAGAGTTTCACCATAGATGGAGAAGAACTTTTAGGATAATCCTGAAGTGGTTTATTGGTAAATGCAGTATCGTATAGTAGTATACAGTATAGTAATCAATAACACCTAAGCTCTAAAGTGTCAGCTGAATACTTTTGATATTATATTATACTGTGCAACCCCTGAAGCTGTAGCAAAGACATCAACATACCCTGGGAGTATGAGAGTATCAATGAAACAGGAGAGTTTCACTAGTGTCAGCACGGAGGTGCAAAAACAATGATCCCTTTGGGACATTTAGCAATTTAAATTGATGGTGAGGATGAAATGACCTCTAATGGCTTTAAACATACGCTCTCTGTTCATATTGTGGGGAATAAAACTATGACATGAATGAAATCAGAAACACGAGACACAGACGTCATACCTGGTTCCCATGGTTCAAATCAAAAACTAGAACCCTCAAGCAAATCTATCACAGTGTGACTCATTACTCAGCCAGCTGCCTTTTTGGTGTATAGGCTTCTACAGACTGCAGCATGGAAAGTTTTACAAAGAACAAATATCTGGTGGTATTCCCCTCGAGTCTGTGCTTGTCACACACAGACACATAAATGGACAAAAAAAAATGCTCCCACACAGGGACCTTTCAACTGGCTGCATACACAGACACTGCACTACACTTTGCGTTTAATATTCTCCCTCACACACACACACACATTTTCTCTTCTCTGACAGAATATGCCCTTTGTTCGTTTACTTTGAGCAAGTGTTGGGGAGCCAGGCTGCTGGGGCTCTGGGAATGGGCATACATAAATGGACTGTCTTTCATGGCAGTTTGAGGGGCTGCGGCCAAACACCCCGAGCAGGAGATCTTACAGCGATTATCAAAGGGCCTTTTGAAAAGACTACAGCTACAAGTATGGCACATCTGAAGTGGTAGTTACATACATGCATGTCTAAGTCTACGTGTATTTCTACAAGCATTCTGTGAATGCATGCACAGGATCCATCCCTCAATGTGTCACATCCAACAAAAAGACTCTTTTATCCATCTAAATTACAGCAAACAAAATGGACAGGACCAAAATCCTAGGCCAGGGGAGAAATATTGAAAAGGGGTCTTTCAGAACAGGAAGGTAATATTTGAACTCTAACTAGTGAGTGCTGTCTTAGAAATGTAGATGATACTAGAACCATCTGGCAACTTCAAGTTAAATAAGTGTTTGAGGAGAAAGGCGAGATTTGGTGTATGCCACAAAATCAAATAATATAAAAACTTCCAAATGTTCTCGCTCATCTCCCCCGAAGGGTTTTTTCCACAATAGTGATTCAAAGTGGGCTGTTAATCTTAATATGCCAGTGTCACTGAAAAGAATATCAGTGTTATTAATTCCCCATTTATAATGATGCGTCTCATTGCCTCATTGAACCTCACCAGACATCCACATCACACAAAGGCTTACTTCAAATTACAGTCATTTTAGGAGGGTTGTCTATGAAAGAGTTCCTCTAGTGTGCCTGTGATTAAACTAGTGTAATCAGGGCTACTTCAGTGAGTCCTTCAGGCACTAAACTGAAACAGAAACATCAACAATAATTGTCAATAGTTTCTCTGATGAAAATAGAAAAGGGTGCTGGTCACAGCCTCTAACACTAGGTTCAGTCATTGTTAGTGCTTTAAAACTTTACTTTTACATTCACCGCTCCTCAATCTGTTTCCTTTCTGTTAGGCTGGATTGAATTCCGTGTTTGCATTAAAATGTGCCTGGTGTAGTCTTTCATGAGGTGCTGTTTTCTTTCCTCGTTAGAAGTGGAGAAATTGCCTTGTCATAGTTTTTCTCCAAGGCCTGTTCCCAATACTCTCATCTTTAAAATATCGCTAGGCTGGCAACATTACTCCAGGACACCTTGAAGAGTGCCGCTGCCTCAAGCGCTCAGCCATCTGTATGAGAATTTAAAAATCACTTAACCAACTACTTTTGCTGTTACTAATCTCAGAGTAAAGTTCCTCATTGTGGGACCTCATAGACTGAAATAAAATCAAACACACAAGCCTTTTTCTGCAGAAAGTGGTTAAGCCGTCCTTGTGTTGTTGTGTCTGGGGGCTTTGTTGTGGGCTCTCTGACCGTCATCACACACTACACGCATTGCCAGGCAACTCTCTTGACTATGAAGTGCTCTAATTAGCATGAGTAAACATTGGAGTTGATAACAGCGCGCTTGTTAAAAACAAATGCAGCTCATTCCATGATTGATCTGTTAGTTTGGTTTGACAAGAGGTCACAGGAAGGTAAAACCCAACAGCGCTGGCAAGTTATGAAGCAGCATGATATATACAATGCGTTTGCAGGACATTGATTGGTACTCTTTAAGCGAGAATCGCCAGCAGTGGAGATACGGTAATTTCTGTGATATGTGCCTTCAGATTGCTCAACTGTCTGTGGGCATCCTTTCT
The DNA here is from genome assembly GCA_032270685.1 of Microctenopoma stevenorrisi. Lineage (NCBI taxonomy): Eukaryota > Metazoa > Chordata > Actinopteri > Anabantiformes > Anabantidae > Microctenopoma > Microctenopoma stevenorrisi. The sequence goes on along the minus strand of JAUMTR010000002.1, from coordinate 11,549,415 downwards.
AAATAACACTGCACTCTACATAGGTAGGAACCCTTTCATATTGTACAACTGGAATGTACATAATACACAGTAATCCACTCCCAAGAAAGCGCCAACGTCGTAGTGACGTTTGCAGGTGAAGTCACTGAGCCTCATTCTTTTATGACCACTAAGTTAGAGGTTTGTGGTCCATATATAACTGTTCAATTCACAAACATTGTTCAAAACATGTTCCCTGAGGATGTACAAATGTACAACTCTTCAGTGAAGAGTTGGAAACAAACAAAGTTCTTTCTCTTCTCTATGACCAGTTTTGTCCTATTTGTTGAGAAATTGTTGTTGTAAACAGTTGTTTATTCCACATAGACATCTTATTCCATAAAACCCTACATATATTGTGCTTTTCTTGAAATTTCGAATGATCCAAAACAACAATTTGCGAGAGAAAATACCTGCACACTGTCTACTTTTTTGTTCCTGCCAATTTCTCATAGTGCATTTATTCTGATTTAGCATTTTAATATTTACTATTTCTCAGTATATACGTATATTGTAATGACTTCTCGGAGATGCAACTGACTGATGTTATCTAAGGCTTTACTAAATTACCCATACACCTCATCAGCCACACTACGGTACAGGCCAATGAATCTCTGCACACATAACAAGAGAATAAGCAACTGGATAATTAGCAAAAGGATGCAACGCTTTCCTCCTGATCCTGGCCTTGATCGATGTTTCCTGCTCTGGTTTTTGCTGTTTGAAGCAAAACGCTAATTGATCTACTACAATGTCAAAATTACAATGTCTGATATTTGACTGAAATTTGCTCAACTGGGAAATACATGTTTGGTTCTTACTAATAATTCTCCATAGTATCAAATTAATGTTTCATATTCCAGCAGAACCTGATATTTCAATAAACTGGGCTAGGTACCATGTTCTGACATATTGATTATCAGCTTATTGCTGCAACACGGCAGAGTCTTGTAGATTGCATTGATAAATACTTGGGGGAAAGAGTGAAGGAAAAGAACTGCATAAAAGAAGAGAGAGGCGATGTAGGAGAAGAGCACTAGGGATGAAAGTTTGATTTATATGCAAAAGAAGAGAAGAGAGCGAAGGACAGAATATAGAGCATCCTCTCTGTGGACAGAAAGGCTAATCCCAAACATGGAGCAGATTAAGTGCACGACACAAAACGCACGTTATGAGGCAGATCCCTTAGCTGAGGAACAATCTGCTTAAAGGGATCAAGAGCAGACACAAACACACGTACTGATTTTTGTCCCTGCAGTGTTAGGAACACCTGATATGTACACACACACACACACAACCTTTCCTTTACATGGGCAAAATCATATTCAGGAAAAACATACACTTGTAAAATGACTGCATGAGTTTTTACAGAAATGAGCATCATCACATTCATGCAAATGCATAAATAAGAAACAAACACACACAATGCATATGAGCACATGTACAATACACAATCAAATCTGATTTGTCTATATGAAAATACTAACTAATTATTCCCTCTACATGACAACAACAACCCTTTACAACAACATCACATTTGATATAATGCGTGGTTGAGTAGGAGAGGGGGCAAGAGAAGCAGAGCAATATGATTTTAAGGGATTGTATATCCATAGTGCCATCTAGTGTTTCCTGGAAAATACACACAAACACACAATATTCCTGCAAAAATTGTGCCATGGACAGTTAATGGCTTCCAAAGTAAAGTCAAACTCATACTAGTGATTACAAAAGCTTGCTTAAAGTCTATTATGTTTAATCATGGTGAGTAACTACGTACACAAGATTTCCATGAAGGCATTATGACAGCTGAGCACAAAAAAGTAAAATTTTACTAGAATCTATATATGCTAATTAAAAAGACTGAGATTTAAATCACACGGGCAGGAATACGACAGAGAGGAGAATCTTTAAAGAGCGCCCATAATGATCTAAAACAGGAAGAGCCAAAGGCAGATCTCATAGGAGATTAACTACATATTAACATGAATAATTAACAACAACATTAGTACAATGGCTCATAACGTTATAAGTTATGGGTCAAATTAGAAATGGAATGATACAATCTGTAATTGTATTCTGTTATTATGTGGTAAGTATGCCACTATTATAATTATTAATGAGCTTTACACTGATCACAATTAGTCGTGTATTGTGTAAATATTAGGCAGCATCCTAAATGGAATTATATAAATATATTAAATATGTGTGTAATGTGTATCACATTAAATATTGGAATGTTAATTTGTACCATATTCCATGTTTTTCTTGCCTATGTACAATATACCAAAAGTCTTCCCGATGACCAAATTTGCATATGTACAAAAACACTTTTGAATCAGTCTCACCGTAAATAACATACGAGCGAGGAAAGGTTTCTAACAACCCTACAGACCACAGAGGATTTCCAGTTACAACTGAACATGGTGTATTTACATGGTACAGATATTTAAAATCCTTTAAATATTTTTCTCAGCATGAATGTTCCTGTCAACTGACATTTTACGGCCACGCATCAAAATAGAAAATCTGCTCTAATGCTGCACTCGTACACACACACACACACGCATACATTACAGCATGCACTAAACAGAAGTTTAAACAGAAACATGTCACCTAGAGCAGTGACAGAAAATATGAAGTGCAGATCTGACACGTCGTGTCCTGCGATATCCATCATGAAATAGTCCCCAGCTTTGGACGTCTCGTGTATACGCTGTAATTGCTGTTGAGGACACTGGGCTTATGAGGGCACCTACTGAGCACCAAACTGTCCCTTACTCCCCAGCCCTCCCCCTCTGGCTCCCATTAGTGTCATCCCCGTTCGTCTGCTTCTCTCTCCATCTGTTTCATCTCAAGGCTGCATCACTCTCCAGTGTCTGCTCCACTCCACTTCATCAGTCCCTTCTAGATTTCAATGGCTTGATTATTTCAAGCCAAATGAAATACTCCCTGACACCTGTTAGTCCTTATTTCTAGTCTTTTCTGGTTAAGGCCCTCTTCTTTTTATAGTACACTGTACACATCATTGGTTGGCTGCTATGTTATTGGCCACGGTATTTGGACATTATCAGCACTGGTATCAGCTACAGTATCGGCCTCATACTGTTACTCATACTGTCGTTGAGTGTGCAGGATGCCGAGTTTCATCAGTACACCAGTTTTTACTTTGAATGAATTTTACACAAAACCATTATCTCAACGGATGCCTTTTTAATTATGAGCTGGAACATAAACTGGAACATAAAGATGTTTCTGGCTGGCCTCAATAAAAGACAAAACAAATGATCTACTGACAAAATCTACTCCGGCTGTATTTTTGTTTTTGCCGCAAGCTCCAAACCATTTTCTGTTTTTCTTTTTCCCTTGTGCAGTTTCCTAGAGCATCTTGAAAGAGATTTCAAAAATGTCATTAATTATTAGAATCCCCCTTGTCAGAGGAGTTCAGTGTGAGGGATAAAGAATAGGCCTGCATCTCTTGTGGGATGGTAAACATAAAACTGCGATCCTAGTTCAACAATAAAAGTAACTCAGCGCATGGGGAGATGTTTCAAACTGTCACTGCGAGCAACTGAGGCAAAAAATGCTCCAAAATGAGGACGGGAGGAGATGCAACAAAGGTCTGACTGATTCCTCCTGAAGTAGTGAAACTTCAAAACTCCACGTTTTGAAGTTTCACTACTATGTTGTACTCAGGAATAAGAAATGTAAAAAAAACTCAGTGTCTCATACACGTGACACCACACACAGAATTGGTAGAGCAGTTTGTGTGTTTTACCACACTACTGACAACAGCTTTTAATTCTCTCAAGCACTAATTTAGTTACCGACAGTGAGTATAGCAAACTAAAGCCTTTGGAAAGTTGCCTAGTAAGGGGCATTAACACTCCATAAACCTGGTGTCTTACATAATCACTTCATTTAGGCAAAGGTCTGAGTAGATGTGCTTGAGCCAATCCCAGCTTTTGTTTCCGGTGGGATGCGGGCTACACCCTGGACAGGTTGCCAGTCATATAGACATACAACCACGCACACTCACATTCATCCCTACAGACAATTCAGAGTGATCAATTAGCCTAACATGGATGTCTTTGGACCGTGGGAGGAAGCCGTAGTACCCGGAGGTCACAGGGAGAACATGCAAAACACCATACAAAAAGGCAACTGATCAACCCTGGGAATCAAACCCAGGTCTGTGTCGCCCCCAGAAAAGACCAGTGGTGCAAAATCACTGTTAGTCCATGACTTTAAAAAAATGTCTCTTCTGCTCAGAGAAAGCTTGCTTCACTAAAATATCCAATCTCATATAGATAAGTGATATAAACATTTCAGGATATTACTCACTTGCATTTTAACAAGTAGAAATATGTTATATACGCCTGTAGACTAAATATGAAGCTGAAATTAAATGAATGAAGATTGGAAACTAGTAGCCTAGTGTATCCAAAGCTAACAAAGCCTAGGTTCTGTCAGGATTTATAGTTTTTAAACGGCAAGGACCAAATGCCACCAAGGATATTGTGTGAAAACGGCAGTTAGGAGCAGGTGTGTGTCTGTGCGTTTGCTCGTTACCCTGGCAACTCAAGCACCCTCTTAACATCTGCTCTCTGATTGGCTGACACTTCCCTTTGAAGTAGTCGTAGCTGCTCATGTTTACTGTGTGTGTTTTTAAATACTCTGTAAATCCTGTTCTCTGGTCGGGGAGATGGGGCTAAGGTTCAGCGGCGCAGGGTGGCAGGCACCTTCAAAGTTTCCCCAGGAAACTGTGTGTGTGTATGTCTTCGTAAATGTGTGTGTCTGTGTGTGTGTGTATGTGTATCTGTGTCTATGTGTGTGTGAATCTGTGTGTGTCTGTGTGTGCGT
>JAUMTR010000002.1:11528260-11544434 GCA_032270685.1 Microctenopoma stevenorrisi | reverse complement strand
CAAAGTATGGCGACACACCATGTGGGTGAATGAAGGAAGGGCGATGAAAATACTGCTCCAACTGCCATTTTTTGACCCAAAAAAAAACTTAAATACAAATTATTTAAAAAGTACTGAATACTATTTTACTAAAAGTAATAGCCCACGTCCCGGGACCGAGCCGGTCGATTTGATGTATAGTTTGTGTGGTATCTCTCTCCCGTTCGGGCGAGAGAAAAGAATGGGAGTGGGATGGGGACTCCCATTCTTTTTATGTGGCAGGCACCTAATTAAAAGCAATAAAATATAAGGTCAACAGGCTTAGATTTGGTTACAGTATCATTTTCAACAATAATTATTGGAAAGTGCTATAAAACGTGTGTATGTACACTGCTAGGAAAAAGTTTGGACACACAGAAATAAGCATATTTGTGATTTCATAACACTGAAAGAAAAGGAGCCAGATTACAGCAGAACTCCTGTACAACCGATAATAAAGTTAAATAAGCCTATTTAGGTTTGGTAAAAATGTTTCAGTGCTCGCTATACATGCTAATTCCTCCTACAACCCTGGGTACTAAGCCTCCTTTGTCTTACAATGCTAGTGACGCCCCTGATGACAAGGGTCAGAATCTGGCTTTCTGAGTGGAATTTGCATTTGGGAAGAAGACTGGTACTCTCCCTCTCTCCAAAGACATGCAGGTAGGGTAATTTCCCATGGGTCTGATTGGCTGTCTGTTTCTATATGTTGGTCCTGTGATGGACAGCTGGGACTGGCTGCAGCACTCCCATGACCACTAAAAAGTAGTGATTAGGTTAAGGGTAGTCTAATGGATGGAAGTAAAGGAATGAAAGACAGTCAAACACTTCTTACTGACCAATACAATATTCTGTGATTAATAAATCAATAGGTGACTTTTAGTATCAGAACAATACGCATGTCAACTGCTGATTGTGTTTCATCAATAGTGTTGCTTTTGTCTATGAAGATTCTGATGAAATATCACCGTCAATGAACCATTATTATGTGACAGAAACAAAACAAGACTGGTTTCCAAAATATAAACTACGCTAACTACTACTCTTCATTTTCCTTAATTAAAACAAGACAAGACGTTAGTTTACTTCTAAGTGTTTTTGTTTGTTCTGAGAGGAACGCCAGTGAGACCGGTACCTTATTTTTTGCCCCAAACGGGAACAAACTGGGCTCAATAGGGTTTTAACCCAGCCTGTAGTTTTTTAATATCCTGAACAAGATCCCTTTACTTTGAGCTTTGATTTCTGTCCATTTACGAAAACTAAGCACACTGTGTTTTCTGGCTGGGTTGTGATGAATTTTCATTAGTTTTTTGTTCTTTACAACTGTGACAACACACTTTTTGTTGGACTTGGCATTTCTATCATGTTTGGTTGGCAAAATGAATATGTATCAGAGCATCTTCAGTGTTTGGGATATACGTATAGTATCCTTAGGTCTATAAGGTATCAATAATATAATAATAATAAGAAGAAAACCTTTGTTAAATAGGTTTCATTGAAAGAAAATGGTTTCGTCTATACTACTAGGTATTATTTAACCCAGTTAATGCTATGTTGACTGGGGAATTGCATTACTAATAGAATTGCATAACTAAAAAAAATACTAAAAACAGTTTATACAGTTTTCATTGACCAAAACTAAACTAAAATAGTCATAGAGAGCTCTGGCAAAAATGAGAAATGCTCTTGCAACTCTAAAACACAACAAAACATGCCAGCCTGAAAAAATATGATTAAATTGCTTTGAGCAATGTTGTTAAAAAAAAACAACAAAAAAAATCTTTCATCCTAATACTAGGTATGCGTAAAATCTCCTGGGATATCAAAGAATATCACAAGGAAAATAGCCTTCAGCTCAAACGTAAATGTGTAAAGGATGAGATTATGCAGTCACACAGGCAGCAGTACTGCGATAAAAATTCAACATAAAGGCTCAACTTCATTATCTCAACCCATTCAAGCACAGTCATCATCACCATAGTTTCATATCTCAGCACATATGACAGAAAGACAACACCCAGCCATATTGAGGGTGTTCTATGGCATGTTTTTACAAACATACTACTAGAATGAACATTTACAAAAAAACAAACTTAGATCACGTCCTTAACACAGCTGCAGAATGTTGGAGGGGTGGTAGTGGCGATGGGTTTGAGAGAATAGGCTGCCAGCGTTTTCCCAGGATGCTAGTTTACTTTTGTTTGTGTTTTCTAAGGATAAGTTTCCTCTCTCATTGGTTGAGAAATGTAACTATGGAATTTGAAAAAAGCCATGAGGCAAGAGGAAGTGTCTTTATTTTCTATGTAAAATCCCAAAGGCAGTGGAGGAAAATGAGGGACAGAATGCTGGAACATGCCCAGATTGTCATAGCTGATTAAAGATCAGTGTTGCCTGTTTGTATTACAGAGGAGATTCTAAGGGATGGACAGTCCATTAGATCCTCTTTATAAACTATTTTCATGTTTGATTCATAACATTCATTTGGCATTTAAAGTTTAATTTCTCATAAAATACAAGACTTCACCTTTTTCTATCTTCGTTTTTCACCTGGCTTGTTGTGACTTGTGTTTGAGCAAGAGCTTTCGGGGTTGAAGGATTCCCAAAATAAAAGTGATAATCCAATGCAGCCATAGTCATAGATCTTGTGTTTTAGAATAAAAACTTCCAGTACTCTCACATATAGCCTGGCAACAACTGTGAAAAGATGTAAAAGAAGAGGCTGGTTGTCCTTTATTTTAAATAAATGCTCTGCTTCTATCAACAAGTCATGCCATGACATAACCCCACAATGTTTTTGAGAGGTAATAATTCAGTAATATCCAACACGGGCACAAAGATAACCCTGCCTTAAAATGTATGAACACAGTTTACAAATATAATGCACTGATTTATGATGTTCATGACCCAAATTCACTAACCAATCATGATTATATCTCAAACTGAGGAGAGAAATTACAAAGTAGTGAACATGGAATGTGAAATTAGTCCCTGCAAGTTCATTTCTACAACTATAATTATGCAAGTATAATCAACATGGAATGCAAACCATAAAGGGACCTCAGATAGTAGATTACAATTATATGGCCCATGATAGTCCAATTTATCACTACGCTTATGGCTCAGCATGCTGTGCAACTACACAACACTGCTATTCATTCATGTTAAGTTAAGACATTTACTAGAGCCACCTCTGCCTCCTGAGACACACTGATGTATCAGTTAAATAAGGATGATTGGTTGCCTTGTTGTGACGGCAGCTGAATTAAACGACTATGAGGTAAAGCAATTAGCAGGGGTCACTGAAAGAAGCGCGGGTCCGACCTTCTAATTTAGCACCGTATGCTTGTGACAAACCGTTTCTTCCCACTTTAAACCTAATAATTAACATTCCTATCAATGCAGCGTAAGTACCAGATAATCTGGCTGGAGACTGGCTGCAGTGCGTGAAGAACAGATAGGGAGTGCTAGAGAGATGATTGGAAACTACAAAGAACACATTTAGATCACGAAAGAAGCCAGAATTTATGAGTGTCTATTTAAAAATAAGAAAAAGAAGCACATAATGGTGGGAAAAGGAGAGAAGAGGAAGAGACAGAGCAAAAGGAGAAGTGTACTCATGCATGCATGTATGTGGAAATCCTCACATTGCAGTTTGAGCAGCAGAGGTCAGCAAGATGGAGTGAAAGGTCAGGATAATTTATCACAGTGAATTAAGTAAAGATGTCACTGTTGCACTGCCTCCTCGCCTGCCATGACTGTGTGTAGAACAAGTGGTGATAGAGGACAAGCAGAGGTCGCTGTCATCTTCAATCCGTGCTCAACTCAAACTACTGTAACCTCTACACCCTCTACAGAATAATCATTGAGTGCTAATGCAGGGCTGAATAACAAAGGGAGGAGATGACTCCTCTTATCAAGGACAGTTTTAAATAAACTGTTTTTAAAACCAACGATCATCATTGCATATAACAAAACCCCGCTGTTCACATACCTTTGGGTACACGGTGCCCTACATAGGTGATTATTTCATTTCATCTTGCATTGGAGTCGTGTCTAAAAGAAAGGCAGAGTGTAAAATTTGGATTAAGCCTAATCCAGTCTGGCTCATCTGGAGGTTTGTTCCAAAAATGTGGGAAAAAAGGCATTCTCCTAAAAAAATCTGAAACTATGAGAGGACCAGTCTCAGGAAGGGGTGAGCTGCATTATTGTATTGGAATTAAGTGAAGCAATCACTAGGTACAGATGTACTAGAGAGGGAAACCTTTTCATTTATTTATATGTAGTGCAGCATTTATGGTAAGAACGGCTGTTTTCCTTCTGTAGGTAAACAAAATGTGGAGAGTCAAGGATTATTTCAGGTAGGTCCCCACTGTGTCCGTAAGCGTCCCGAATCACTCAGTCAGAGACACGTAGACACGCAGTCTGCCCTAATAAAACGTCGTCAGTTAAACTACAGTGTGTCAGCAAACCAGTTCTATGAATGCAGGGTAAATATCTTCACATACTGGATGCTGAACATGATGACTGACTCATTGACCACCTGCACAATCTCCACTGGAGCAGCGCCGCTCAGTTCTGATTATCATTTTTAGATGATTGCGGTTATTATTGAGGTGATAGTGGGCGATGGCGTCATACTGGAGTTAATTATGGTAAGAGGTGTTTTGACCTCTTAAGGTGGCCCTACCATTTCCTGTATGTGGTAGCTACCTGATATATGAAACTTCAATTCGACTCAGTTTTATTTATATAGCGCCCAAATACCAAAAAAGCTAACAAGTTACGAAATAACTTCTACAGTACACAGAAACTGTAGGTGTCTTTTCTGTCCTTCTCCACAGGGAAGGGACAAAGATGTTGGTGTGTTTGTCTGTACTTGAGGGTATATCCATGTATATCTCCATGAAGGGCACGGAGGGGCCAGCAGTCTCCCAAAGGAAGAATTTATTTGAAAAGCGCCTCCCATGACCTGGCTTGATCTTGTCCCTACAATTCTTCGGTGGGGGATGTGCATGTGTGTGCGCCTGCACTCCATGTTGGGGATTTGCCCATCTTTTTAACTGCTGGAACAAACCTCCAATCCCCCGAGGACAGGACTGCACTCCCACCAGCGGCTCTCAGCGTGTTTCTGACTGACAGCTCGGTTCAGCTTTCAGCCAGGAAGTGGCCCACCAGCAAGGTCCAAATACCTGACTGTGTCATCTGCTGAGAGATGACAGAAGAGAAGTCGCCCTCCCCACACCGTGGCCAAGCAAGCGCGGAACGGCCCATCATTGTCAGCACAACACAGTGAGAAGCACACAGAACACTCAGCTGGATGTGACAGTTTGACAACCCAACAGTCAGAGGATGACACAGTCATAGTGCACTTCTGCAGGCTTTCTGAACGCTATCGTTACGTTTGAGTCCTTCACGCTTCATTTAGTAGACACAAATTAAAATGCACATATTGTTAGCATTATTACTCTGTTGTGTGTTCAACATTGCTCAAATTCAAGAAAGGAAACCGACATGTTGATAATTTAACGTAAAGCTTGATTTGATCTAAACATTGATGCACTGTTGTCCTGTTGCTGTGCAGGCCACTAATGGTAAAAACACCCCCACAAGCCATCTGCCCTGCTTCTCCCTTCACGGAAGCCTATTAAGCCAAGACATCCACTCATCAGTCCGTAGGACTGTTACACGCTGCCATCCAACTCAGCCTGAACTGGAGGACCCCTTATAATTGAATATTAAACCCCTGATGAGTGGCAAGGCTACAAGCTACTGCGATGCAGAGTGGAGGCTGCCTTTGTGCTGCCAGGGAGATACGTGTGGTGCTGTTCAATGCCAGTGTCAGTCGCACTCTGCCTACCCCGAGGTTTTTATGTCACACTGTCATAATTTCAATCTTTTTGGATAAGAAACGCATCTACACACACACACACACACTGTGAGGTCCACGGATGTAAGCAGGCATGAATGCACTTGGCACAGACATACATAAACACAGCAGGCTTTAAATAAACTGTGCCACTGCAAGAACGTTGTTGAAATCTTCTTTTGTTCCGTTAAGTCAAGAATTCAGCTTTTGATGTTTTAATTTTGGTCCCCGGTCATCCAGCATGCTGAAGGAACACGGAGGGGGAGGAATCTGTAGACAGCACCAGATCACACTAAAGATTAAGGAGCAGGCTTTGGCTCCTCAAAGCAAATCTGATTATATTTCTCACAGCCCCAAAAGCAAAATGATCAGGTGAGATATCAAGTGCTGAGACACTGGAAAAATGCAATTTCCTTGTATGAGCTGATGTATGAAATGGATGTTGAGGTGGAATGTGATGAGAGGAGGTTCTCATGATGCTTTGTGTACCGTTGTAAATTTGTACTCCTCAAAAGCAAAAACACTTCCAGCCACAGAGAGACTGGAACCACGGCGATTCTGGAGAAGTGTCCATGATGCTGAAAAACAAGTTAACGTGCAGCATCTCGTAGTACAGCCACTGCATCATTTATGATCTGCCAACGCATCCTGCTAAAGCAATGACGGATAATATGTAAACAAGACCAGTCAAACTAATACATCTTAGTTTCACAACAAACTTTGGCTTTCTTAACAGTAAGATGGAGTTCCAGTCTTTAGCCAGCTCCAGCTAAACAACATGCCAGCCACCCCTGTTGTCCCAAGAGGTTCCCTGTGAAAGCACAGCCAAGAGGCTGCCTCTTAGAGAAATGCTTTATTCAGACTCAGGCTGGCATCGGCTGCTGACAGACAGCTTGAATAAAAACCTCCTCTGGATGCGCTGGTGTCCTTCGGGTAACAGATCTGTGAGGATAAAGTGATTCAAACGTGTGGAGAAGCTCCCAAAACAAGCAGAGAACGTGACCAATAGTTTTTACAGAGTAACTGTGACAGGCAGGCGTAACATCACTGTCCTGTTTTCATCAAAGATGAAATGATCGTCTGGAATCTCTCCTACTCATTAATGTGTCGCAGCATACGTGGAAAAAGAGGAAGTATTCTTATTGCTCCACATCTCAAACACTGTAATACTGGATGGTGGCTTTGTTAGTAGAATTGCTTCTAAGTTTACTTCTCAGTTCCTGTGTAAATACACGCGTTTGGGACATTTTCCTTTTGCCATTGCAGGTATATTAACGGTCTGATACTTTGAGAGACGTGAAGCTTCGTGGAATCGATCAGCAATCAACCACGTACATCGCCGCACACTACTGTAGGTGTTTACATCTATTTTTGGAAATTGTTGCAGCTGCATCAGCAGCGGAAAACACCGACCCACTGTCACAGCTATAATCATCCCAGCAAGCAGCTGCTGCCGCTTTTTCTTTCCCTGAGAAACAGGCGCTGCTCTTGTCATCATTACAATGTCTTCATAATTATCATCTACGGGGAAGAGAGTGAGAGAGAGGCGTAGATAAGACTCACACTGTAGACGCATGATGAATGAGCAAGGAGCAAAGCCTTTATGAGGGCCGGGCCCGGTGTGAGAGACCTGTCTCATTAACCACAGGGAGCACGCAATACCAGGAGAGGTGGTGGGAAATAAGTCATTTCGTCTATTAGATGGTGAACCACCAGAATTTAAAAGTCTAAGAGCAGAAAGCCTGGGATCACTTCTATAGCGCGGGCAGTCATGTGGGTTTTAGTAGTTGATAAAGTTACTTCGAACAAACTATTTGTAACTTAATAGTGTCCAAACTACTTCCCAACGCTGGACTTCCCCCCCTCCATTGTTTCGGTATCCTGCATTATTGATGCAGAGCTGACATTTTACACCCTGCTCCTCCGGAGCCGAAGACACAATGCCTCCACTGTCACCTGCAGCACGGTGCACATAACCACGACTCCATGGTTTCATATCCCTGTGGCGCAAGTTTCAAATTCCTGTTGAGCTTTTGGTGACCACCGTAGTCTCACTAATACTCTGCTGTGTCTCCCAGAGTGGTGCTGGAACATCCATATTATTTATCTTTAGACAAAAACAACAGCCACTGCTAACACACATCATCTTTCCAACTCTTCTCACACATGTAGCCTGTGTTTTTCTTAACAGTATCAGGGGTGGGGCTCAGGTAAATCTCTAAGTTTCCTCAGTACTACATGGTGACAGGAGGAGACGGAGGAAAGTACGGTGCCATCAGTTAAGACTTCGCATTGAGACAGCGTGATGTCACGCCATACTCCACGTCTCCCGCAGTGTTTTCAGCGTTTCCTCCTCACATGGACCCTTCTACTACAGCTGCCACCGCGCAGTGATTATTCTTTCTATATCACCCCCCCCCCCAAACACGCATCCTGCAAGAAGAAGAGCAGAGCAGCCTACCTCGTGTCGCCGCGGCAGCTCCGCGTACGTCGACTTGGAGCCGTGGTTGGAAACAATGTGGCGCTCGCGCCGAGGATCACAGCTGGCGCGCGCAGAAGTTTGGGTGAGTCAGTGACTGAGAGATCGCACGCGCAGCGCCGGTGCCTGAAGGGTTTGTGTGTGTGTGTGTGTGTGTGTGTGCTGGTCAACTCGGCATGTGCGCAGTGGCGCTCTTTCTCTCTCCCGACGCGATCCCCAAACTAAACGCTCCCCAAGGGCACGTGACCCACCCACAGGGGACGGGAATAGCTCTCACCCCCCCCCCCCCTACCCAGCCAGCCCACCCCGGGAGGGGCTGGGATCGTTTACATCGCTGCTTCACTACCCGTGCTACAAACCCCGAGCTCTGCGCATCCACACCGCGCTCCTACCCTCTGTGGCCTCAGGGTGTCGCTGTCATTTGTCGTTACTTGGACATGCAATAACGGGAAATATAGAAAATTAGAAATACAGAATCACTTTAAATGTTTAAGAGACTGAGAAAAGATGTGATAAAATAGATAATAATACATTTGGCTCTGATACACAAACTTTAAAACTGCTTTAAAACACCTGCTTTGTATAAAATACATTTTAAGACTCTTGCTCATTTGTAATTTCAACAAAGACTAAACAATGTACTTGTCCTCAAAGCATGTTATCTTGCAGGCTAAATACGTAAATCTACTGTTTGAAAGTGTGGAAACCTGTTGGAAGTTGACCGTTTGGTCATAGTAAGTAGAACAAACACTGAAAATGTTGCTGTTGGGCCTGACTCCACATTCTGATCTCACACAGAGCTTACAGCAATATCTCTGTGTCTCTCTCTTCCTTTTGTGTCTTTTGATAATAACCAGATGTTTTTTTTATCACATAGAGTGTCTGTGGTCTCTCATAATGTTAGCATAATGGGTTAAATTTATCAGTTTAGGTTTCCCAGTGTATTTGCTGTTGTTCCAGAGGAGCTCAAACATTCGATGACGTGGAATGATTGATGTTCGTATCAGCTCTGGTTTGTTCCTGCTCTTGTTTTCACTCTTAGGATAAAAAAAAGCAGGTAAATACAAGCGAAGAAGAGCAACAGCTTACGATCTTTCAGGCTAATCCCACCTTCACAGCTGCTTGTGGTCCTAGTTTAAAGGTGGACATAATATGTCTTCTGCAGTCATTAGGCTGCTGTGCACATACAGCTAGGGGGAAGTCACATCATTACGTTCTGACTGCTGTGTTTGCACAATGGGAACAACTGTCTATTGCAATGGAAACCTTACATCTGGGGTGTAATGAGATTGGAAGGCCAAATAAATCTTGTAGGTGGAGGACCTGGAATAAATACACAATTTTAGAATTTCCTTCCAGAACAGCAGTGATCCGTTTTTCAGGCGGCAACAATCAGACAGAAATCATGCTAAGGTGTCATGTGAAATTAAACAGTAGGCCGGGAAAATTCTTGCATCTGAAGTGTTTCTGTCACTTGACTCGGTTCCCGTGGAAGCAGTTTGAAAACGAGGTTATGGGCGTGAAGATGAAGATGAGAGGAGATGTCTTTTATGGCCCTGTAGGTGAGCTAACGTGGGCGTGCTGCTGAGAAACTAGATTTCGCCTGCTGAATTGCTGCCTTCAAAAAGCACGGAAAAACAAATGGGACAGATGTGGAATTGCTACAGAGCTGAACGTTCACACAAGCTGCTGTCTTAATTAGTTCCTCTGTGACAAACCACTTGAACACTGGAAATAAGAAGGGCAGCAGAACAATGGAGGGGGAACTAATAGGTGGTCTCTGTCTCTCTACCTGCTCTGCTCACTCCTCACTTCCCTAACAAAGATCATTAATGACTGAATTTGATCGCATATTGAATGCGCCATATGCAGTGCACATCATTTTCCCAACATGCGTTTTTGAATTGGCCTATTTAGAGATCAGTTTCTACCTGCCCACCCCAGTAGGAAGGAATCCTCAATAGATTACCTCCAAGAGGCGCTAAAGGGAAACTCAGCACGCTTCCTTACAGCATGTCCCGAGAGTAACCAGTATATGTGAATATTTTATTGGTAAAACTGGACTCCTAGCTGTGATGCAGCAGATGATAAGTCCACAGGGGGACTGAGACTCACTTATGCGGGACGTTGGTAAACTGGATACCCAGGGGTTAGCGTGTCCAGAGGACTGAATATCAAAGGTGGCAGGTGGATCCTTGTGCTGGCGTGTGAGGACTGCAAAACAGAAATACACTCCCCAGAGGACATGTCAGGTCTAGCTAGACAGGTTTCCTCCCTGTCAAGGTATGAGCCGTGTCAAGCTGCTGACAGAGACAGAAAGCACCCTTGACCTGATGACCTGACTTTTCAAACATAATTGTTTGGGAGCAGTTTGGTGAAGTATTCCGTGTATTCAAGCACACGCAGCATATGTGAATTACACATGTGCTCTCATTTGTACATTAACATTTTCAATTCAAATTATCTTATTTATTTTTATGCACAAGCCTGAGCAAACCTGACACGGCTGTTAGGTGTGTCAGTGGTCGTTGAGCTTTTATTATATTAGTATTGTTTCACAACTCTGACTTGAAATATAAACAGAAATGTGCCATCCAAATAAACATCAACCGTCACCATTCCTGAGCCTCAGAGGTCGATAAGGAGTACTAAGTAATACGTGGAGATAAGTGCAAATTGCATTATCTCTTACAAAGCTTCTTTAATTTACATAGAGATTAGCCCAAGACATATTGTTAATCATTACAGGGCTTATGAATAGTTAATTGGAGAGGGCTAACTGAAGCTGGGGGAAAGTAATAATTAATGACGCTGGGTGCAGATGGGACAGTATGGGATACTTAATTAAATTTGGCATTGGGAAGTGACCCATTTTTCAAGTAGTTTGGAGTATGGTTAAAAATAAAATTAGCTAATAGAACTCAAAATTTTAAGAAATCTAAATGTGACTTTTTTCAAAAGAAAACCATTTTAAAGTTTTAGTTTATTAGTGTATGTGTGTGTATGTTTATATCTTACAGCAAGAAACAGAAAGATGATGAGAATCCTCCTGTCCGTGGTCAACCTTAAGCCTGGACGCTAAAGCAGTGATATCCACCACAGCAACATCTTCCAAAGGCTGCATAATCTAATACTGTACATACATGCTCTAATTATGTCGGTTGGTGGATCCCTGTTGTCCAATTCTATTCGTTTTAGAATTTGAAGTTTTGAAGCAGCTTTGAGATTTTGACTGTTTGTTTTGTGTCTAGTTGCCAGCTGCTGTCTCTCCGTTCCCAGTCTGACCGGGTCTTTCAGCCTGTGAGCCGGCCATGAATAAAATGCTGCAATGACAGCGGCTCATAAATGCTTGAGCAGGAAGATGTTTGCTTGCAGGTGTTTGTAGGCTAAGCTATTGCACCGCAGGGACTGTTTTTTATCTGTTTCAATACCTCATCTCTGAAAGTCCACCGATGAGCTAAAGCAGCCTGAAAAGTTGAATAACACCTCAGGTGATCAGGAGGCCTGTAGAAAGTGCTGATGAAATCTGTGTCTAATCCATCATCTACTCTGTTCCCGCCTTGACACAGATTTTGTCCCCAGTGCATTTTGAAATTTTATAGAATTTCAAATACTAGACGTTTGTAAATCGAACAACCCAAAAACTCTCTCAAAGTTTTCACTTTGCACATTCTGCTTTCCATGAAAAGTCAACTGAGGGAAAGATTCAGGACTAAAGGCTCCTATAACTTGTAAATAAATGACAGCCTGTGCATGTAGTATCCACAGTTTGCATTTGTACTGTTTGGTTCAAAAGTAAAGTAGTTCAGAAGCAAAGGAGAACCTTACCTTTTAAAATAAAGCACTAAATCAATGGATGTATTTCACATACAAACAAAGTCAAAAATCCAACCTTTAATAACACCAGAGCTCCTCAGAGAGTTGATGTTCCTTTAATTTTACTGAAGCTGTGGTCTGAAATGATCTTCCCTACCGGTAAGTAACGTTGTTTGTATTTCTTCTTCTGTAATTGCTGCAGATTCGCTTTAGATTAGGTGTCGCTGCATTGTTGTGAGCTTTGCTGGAGGGCATTCTAAGTCACTAGAAATCAGTAGAACTGTGAAGTTAGAAAAGTGGATTCTTTGGTGACCGCTTACAATCAGATTAGCCCAAAGGCACGTCAGCAGGGGAACAGGTTATCTTGCAACCATCCACCACTATTCCACTACATACTGATACATTGCTGATAAGACATAGGAAGGAATTCAGACCTTTTAAACTGAGATATGGAGGGAGGTAGCGCACCCAACTCTAAGACTGCAAACACTTTGTTATAGTTAACAGAAAATACTTTAACTCTTCTCACTGGTGAAAGATGAAAAACATTATGCAGCGCTAAATTGGCATGTGTGTGTGGGTGTGGATGGAACCAGCTGGTTGATCAACCTACTTGGTTTTGGTGCAGGGAGGTGTTGGCATTTATTTCTCTGGAGTGGAGAAAACATAGAAAATTACTGTGTTTGTTCTTTAGAAATGGAAAGTTTAAAATTTCTGTCACTTTACTGATATGTTTCCTGTTTTCATCAAAACACACATTTCAGTTGGTAATTCGAATGTTCTATATATTTTGACCTGCACGTGCAGTGTAAAACTAGTTGAATGATTAAACTTGGGCCTGGAGGGGTGGCTGGAAAGCCAACATCTGCGCTGACCTTCCCAGGAAGCATTGCTAGATTAGAAAACCTGGGGGGCGCTGATTATCTTGGGGCCCTGTCTACGGCAGAGTCCTGGTTGGCAGCGACTCACAAGTAGTGTCGCCATCCTGAAATTGAATTTGGAGGGATCTAATGGGTTTAAAGGCTTTGGCTCTCAGTGTGATAGAATCGTATAGGGGTAAAAATGCCAGGAAGTCCAGACAGACAGCGCACTCGACAATGGACCACAAAGGTAGAGAGAAAGTTGAAGGCTTGATTTTCCTGTTTTAGATAGTTTTGGTCTCTGTGACTTCAAGTCAGACTTATGCAGCCCACATCACAAACATGTTATTGCTCTCTCTGTTCTTAAACAAATCTAAACCTGTAAAATCAGATATTAGACAAAAATCTGACAACACAAGTCCTCATAGTGCCATTTAAAATTCATGTCAGGTTTCCAAATGCTCAGCAGCTCTACATGAAAAAGATCATCAGTGGAGAATAAGGCTCAGAATGAGTGGAAAGGAAATGAGGAACGGCAAGATGTGCTCAGCTATGCTGGACAGTCACTTTCAACGAAGCATCGTGTTGCATCCAGACGATGCTACAAGCAGTGAGGGCTTTGTGAACAGGTTTAGTGGGCATTGGGATTGAAGCAGTCACCGGTGTAGCGCGATCCTGGAGAAGAGTTTGGTTGAAAGGCCTAAGAGTAGAAGGTACAAAGTAACAGAACACTGTGTTGAACTCCCTGGCGTCCTGTCTCACAGCTGTCCACTCTCCTCTCCTCTACACCATTCCCAGACTTTTAATGACGTCTTCCAGTGGAGACTGTTCCTCACTTGCCCAAATTTGAGGGTCATGACCACTTGTTGTCATGGTTCCCATTCAATCCTCCAAACTGTCAGTAGCCCAGTAGTAGGAAGGAGTGTGTCGTTTCAGCTGGTCACAGGAGGAGCTGGTCTGGAGCATAACAGGAAGACATCGATCAGAGGCAGAAAAAATATAAATAATCTTTATCATAATAGTGACAAGTAACTAAACACATGCAAAACCACAGTCCTGCAGGCAGACACAATGGAACTGAGGGAAGAAGATTAGAAATTACAGGAAGAAAGAAAAATGGGGCAGGTGTTCATCTTCTGTCATCTATTTGCAGTATACAAAGTGAGATCTAGGTTCTTTTTGAGCGCCAGTTTGTCATTGGCATAGAAAATTAAACAAAGAAGAGCAGCAATTCATAGCAAGGCGAAGTCTGAGTGCGACTGAAATGATAGTGCTGCATGGAAATGTTGTTGCCACTAAACCAGCAGCTCACAGAATAAGATCCCGCTGCGCTGCTGGACAGACTTCAAAGGAAAAGGCCTCAAATAGTTTCTCTGTCACACTGGGTGACCCAGCAGCACTTCACTTCCTCCATATGTACACAGACAGGCATATATCTATAAAACCCAGGCTTGAAATAAAACACTAACCCTCACACACACACACTCGCACATCACATATCGCACATACACATCTTAAATCCCAACTAGTTTCTGTTGTCCTGCTTTCTAAGAAACGTCATTTTATCCGCTTGCAAAGTCAACAAACCCAGACACAGGTTCGCAGTCGGGAGTCTGTCCCAGTTGTCTTGACGTTTGATCTCTAACCTGCTCACCACGTCAGAGGCACCGCCAGCTCCACGCAGCCCTTTCCAGAATGACATCTTTGGAAGGCTAACTGCTAAAGTTAGCCTGATAGAAGTCGAGTCACACAGGGAGAGAGGTGTGGATGTTTTCATGCTTTTAGAGTCTTAGGTTTCTTTCACAGAGCCTTTCATTCCTCGAGGACATGTAGCATTTCATTTAACATTCAGAGTGGTATTAAAAAAAACGAAATTTAAAAACAGTCCAAACAGGATTGTTGAAAAACTAAAAATGTCACTTAACTCACAGAAGACTGGAAACAGAGACCTATGAAAAACATGTTAAACTAATTTTACAGTTAAATCTCACACATAAAACCTTGTGTTGCCCATCAAAACATGCTCTATTATAATCACTTGCAGTATGTTGATAGTGTTTTTTAAATTGAGAAATCATGTCATTTACTTGCACAAAAAAAAATCTTGGAACTAAAATCATTAGCCACTATAACATATATACAAACTGAATAACAGAGCTGGTTAACAGGTCTTTCTTGTCATGATACCTTTTCTACAAACTATTTTTAATATCTGCAGATATTATTTTTTATTATTTTATTCTTATTATTATTATTTTTTATTTCTTTGAACTAATTCATGCTGTATCAGGGCAACCTGGTGGTGTAGTGGTCAGCAGTAGTGATGGCCAGACGATGCCTTGTTAAGTTTCGAAGCCTCGGGTACGCAGCATGGTTCATTTCTCGAGGCCTCATTTCTGGCTTCATGTGCTCACAAACCCCCTGCTGGTCGAAGACAGTAAGGCAGGCAGATGTGTTCCTGTTGCTGAAATCATTCATCAATCATCGCCACAGTTCATACGTCATCACATACGTCATCGAAGCAAACCTCGATACAAATTCTATCAAATACTCGACACACGCTCCGAAGCCTCGGCACAAGGAGTCCCATCACTAGTTAAGCAAACTTTTTTTTTGTTTTTGTAAATGTGAATTGTCGTCGCACAGCTGTAAAAAAAAGTATATAAAAAGTATATCACTGTCAGGTTGATACTAGAGTTTTATTACGTTTAAATAAATATGTGATTATGTTTATGTGAAATATTTGCCGTGGCTCAAAAATGTTGGGAAACACTGACCTGGACTACTAGTTCTGAACAGGTGTCTTGACAAGAGTCGTGTTTTTTGACAACAGAGTTTGCATTATCAAGTGGATAGAGGTCAGGCTTGGTCTAATGGTGTTTATCCCAAAAATGAAAGGCACCTCTCAATGAAACAACCGCTATCAGGGACAAGGCCCTGCAGCTGCAGCATGTTCTCTACTGGGTTTTTGTATTAGCTGCAGTATGAACCACAGTACAGTACAGGACGTTCACTTTTAATCGTGGATTTGTGGGAAGAGTAGAGACGTCAGAAACGGCCAATTCAATTCAATTCAATTCATCTTTATTTGTATAGCGCCAAATCACAACGAAAGTCATTTCAGGGCACTTTACA
>JAUMTR010000002.1:11400239-11528160 GCA_032270685.1 Microctenopoma stevenorrisi | reverse complement strand
TGTTACTGATCGATCAGTGTCGACAACAGGAAGTGACGCAATACGCCTACCGTGATCAGGTGATTCCAGCCTCCAGCTTTTTTCATAATGCTGGATAATGTGGGAAGTTGACACTGCAGCTAATGCTAGATATGTGGCACCAAATGCTTCATGCCTTACTTATGCTTCAGTGTTGATGCATTTTGACTTTGCCGTGGACACAGTGCTCACCACCAACCTGCCACTGAGGACACACATCCTCTGCGAGTGGCCAAACAACTGCTGAGTGCTACAACTGGCCTCAGGAGCAAACAAACATTGCATTCATCAGCAGCGTCAATCAGTCACTAAAGTGTCACAACAAGCCGGCTTTCAGACACACTAGCAGCTATTTCAACACACTCCAGATTGTTTTTAAATCTAAATTTACCCCGATCCCTCATCACTCACAGGAAAACACATGAAATTGAAAAGATATAAATACACATAACCATTGTTTTAAAGGTCTAGTGAGGACTATGCTTGTAATTATCTGGGAGAAGGAGGCCAGACAACGCCAATCAATACTGATACACAGGACAGTGAGCAGTAGAGGCTTCCTCTTAAACACAGGTCCATCAAGGATAGAGCCCCTGGCATCTCCAGTCTAAATGTAGTTAAACGAAGAAGGATAGGAGGATACATTTGTCCTAAACGCTGGGCCACAACAATAAATTCAGCTCACTCAGGTAAAGTGATAAGTCCGTGGGAAGATTCTTTATGACTGAACCACGTCTGAAGCTTTGCCGCGGTAACTAGGTCAGACCCATGGTTTTCAGATGACCTCTTCAAACCGCGCGAGATTAGCTGAGTCTAAAATGTGGCAGATGTTTTATTGCGTACTTTTAACTGTGGCTGTTACATTTGTTTTGCCTCCATTAAAGACAATCAATACTTCATTGATTGCTAGTAGCATTTCAGAGGTCCCCGCACACAGGCCTGCTGGAAGCACAGTCACAGCCAGGTGATTGTGTGCATGAGTCAATATGAATGTGCTTAAACAGTTTTGACTTTAATCAACACCTCACATTTCATGTTCAGAAATGCCTGAAACTCCCTACAGTCATGGTCTGTTCATATCTTTCATGCATATTAATAAAACATATAATTGGCAGGTACTCTGTACTGTTCATTGTGAGAAGTATTAAAAAAACAACTACGTACCAATTACGTAGGCTGCAAACCCAATTCCCATTTAAGTGTAATGTTTCCCACAAGATAACAAAACCATAATAAAAAGTGTTTTATATCCATATTCTACCGTTGAGAGCAGAAAATCATTTGAACTTCTAATGAGCTCTTGCATATTTGGTCCAGATGTTTTTTTTATCCGAAGCTCAAAGTTGTCCTTGTACCTGAGATGAATGCAAACATTTTCTTTTCACATCTGGAGCCTGACAAAAAGCTAAATCAATAGATGTGCACTTAATCTATTTATACGTCATTCATCATCTAATAATGATGAATAACCACATACTTTTAAAAGACAGATGAAGCTAAATCATGTAAATCATTTCAAAGTGATATGTAAGAAGCAAATGGGAGATTTGTGATATATTTCAGGGGTTGGTACTGAAACCGAGTCAGTGCAGACAAACAAAAAACTGTGAAGGGTAAAACGAAAGGGAAGGAATGAAAGCATAGAATTAAAGCTGAACAGAAAATAGAGAAGAAGAGGGAGATAGTAGGGTGTAGCACTCAAGTCGAAGGGAAGAGAGTTTCCTGACAACAGTAATTACTTCCCAGGCTTAAGTCATGGCCTGAATCTTCTTCTCAGCCAGCTAATGCTCACCACTTGGCTTCGGCGCTGTATGTTCCTGTGATGAGAGATTTCCTGTAAAGAGTTTGTGCTTTACTTTTCCACAATCCAAAGCTAACCAGTGGGGCACACTTCTTAAAGATGACTGGACACCAAATCTAATCCTCAGGGGGTGAGAGGAGTTTAGGATTATGGGCCATATCTCACCAACCAATGAGAGGATTTGAGCCTGTCTGGCCCCGATGTCTTGGCCAATCACAGCCTGAGGCAGAGGATCAAACACGCAAGGGAGAGAGCAGCAGTGAAGAAATGATGCACTATGATAGCAATGGAGTAAAGGCACGGCCAGTTAGCCATATATGTGTCTCATGGTTCTATGATAGGTGTATGTTTGTTTTTCTGTGATGACTTGAAGTAGATGCTTGTACAACAGGACATCTGCCATGTTTTAAAGCTGTTAATAAACATTTTTCTCATATACTTATAGAAATACGTTTCGCTTGGTAGGATTATCTTTCTCAGCTCACAAGTGTGTGTCCAATCGTCGCTGCGTCTGAAAGGCATCTGTGAGGCGTGTTCCAGCATTTGTCTAGCAACTGGCAGAACAAATGGAAATTCATTTGCTGTAAAAACTTTGTATGCACTTTGTGCTTGTTATGCAGAGTCCCTGTACATAAGTCCTTCTCATTTGCATTGCCGTGCACGAAAACAGCCTGAAGTCGTAAACACAAACGCTAAGGTTCGTTGAGTGTGATGCTGGCCACAAATTATTTGCTGTAGCAGAGCAGGAAAACAGCATCGTTTCAAAATTACAGCAATTGCTGTAATTAGGCGGCACCACTTTCACCCGTTCCTGCACTACAAACACAACTCCACAGTTTACCAAGAATGCCGAGGGTCCCACGAACCCTAACGTACGGCATACACACATCTGTTTGCTTCCACTGCCCTCTAGTGTCATGTAATTTTATTTGCTGTATGTTGATCAAAGTTTACTGTGCATTCGTCAGCATGTGTGTCTGTATTGGGGGAAGCTTTCATACATTCATTTATAGGCAGAGGTTGTAGATAACTAACATCTAACATCTACTGAAGGTTTTCACTTGTACTCGGCACCCTTCTGTCCTCTACAGCACTTCCTGTGATAATATTTACTGCAGTCTGACCTACACAATGGATGCACAGGGGTATGTTTCCAGACAGAGCTTGTCAAACAAGGACAATATGATGTATGTTCTGTAGCTAAAAATGTTCTGTGACAACACTTATACAAACAAATGAAAGTTAATTTTATACATAGTTTAAACATGCAGCAGGACACAAGGTGGACTTTGTCCTTGTCTGTTAGTGTTATAGAGTTTGTGCACGTGTATGTTTTGCTGCAAAATACTGAGCAATTCAGCAAAATGTCTTTTTTCAAGTCATGTTATGAATATTTTAGAAGGAGCACATCTTAAACAGGTGACCCAGTTAGCATTAGCCTCAGGGCACATACAGGTGATCTTCATTGTATTTCAGATGAGGTACAGGATAATGAATGTGCATAAACCAAGTACAGTTGTTTGTACAAACAAAGCTGTTGTTCTGAATAGTATCATGGTATTTCAGATCACATGTCATTTATCCATTTGACAACATGTAAATGCTCAAGCAGGCAATGTCCAACTTTTAATGCTGTGAACAGACTAACTAAAAATAAACATATGACACAAATACTTTTATTTTAATGGCTCACATTCTAAAAAGATGACTTGTAGTAGAAGCCTTTGTTTTTTTTACAGCACATTTAAAGAACACACTGAAAATACAGCAATAAGCTATTTGGTTGTATCTCTGCTGTTTTTTTTTCAGAATTATGAGCCACTTGTTTACAGACTATTACAGAATCAGCCCAACGTACATCTTATCGCTCGCCTATCTGTGAATGAGAACAAAATGTAGTCATGTGGCCAGGCCGACGTTATCAGTGTTATTTCAACACATTTTAGGAATGTGCTACATTCGCAAAAAAGCTTCCACTACCCTGGTTTTGCTGACCTAGTTTAGACAGCTGTGGGAGTCTGTCTGTAAAATGCAGTTCTTCTCTAATGAATAATGTATACTGACTGGACACATCTTTTTTTCCCACAACGCTCTATATTTCTGGAGACGGCACATTGACCCACACAATGTGTAAGAACCAAGACCAACATGTGTTTTTAATGTCTACCTATACCTATTCTACCCTAAATGAAAAATCCTGATCGCTTTGTATTGGAATTATGCTGCTTTACATCTTGTGGAGAGATGAGTGGAAACGATTAGCTCCAAAATGATCAGGTTTATTCACATTTAGGGTATAACTGTGTGACATAAAACCATTAGCTTTAGCACTGTGCTCTCAGAAACGAGAAACTAGAAAACCAAACAACACCAGACAATGGTTGACATCGTATTATTGGTATTTCAAACTCTGAGGTATTCTTACCAAAGTACTACACTGATAGAGTTTTTTTAAGGGGTGAATAATTGGAGCTGACACTTTGATCTCTTCGAATTTCAAATCAGTGGTATGGATGCTGTTTAAAAGAATTTGCTTAAAGCCGTGTTTGAAGCCAACTTGCTCGTGTTGCTTTAATCTCAGAAATGTTATCAGACATTGTCAGAAATCTGATTTTATTCTCAGATCTCTGACGTCAGAACTCAAATAATATTTTCATTGTGGCTCTAATCCTCTTCCGTAAAAACTCATCTTGCCGCTCTCTCATCAACATCATTGTGGAGTAATCATTCAAATTGAAAATACACTCTAAACTCTGACTGAGCATGATAAATTGAGTCACTATTTTTTATCTATCTTCAACCTTTAATGTGGAGACATTTTAACTGTGACATTTCAGGTGGAGAACTGACATTTTTCAAATGTATTTTTGGTTTTGCAGAAATTGCCAAACAACGACCATGGAGAGATTTTCCCTTTCCCACCACTTGAAACATTGAGATGCTGCTGACTAGAGGATCCAGTAGAGGGCAGCATCTATCAGTCCTCTACCCCATCCTCCCACTGCAAAGTGTAGCAGCCCTGCTGCCTGAGGACATCGTTACACACATAATAAGGCAATAGTCAGTCATTTTTTCTGCTTAATTGATCCCACTGCTACCCAACAATGCACTTTATGACATTTCTTACTGCTGCAGAACAGCAGCATGCCTCATAATGTGGCATGCTATTTGTAATTATCTCGTTGTTCTGTTCATGTGTGACCGACCATCTGTAGGCAGCATGTAGTACACTTGTTGGTCAGTGGCCGAGGTCAGGGTCTCAGGAGTGCCTTTCTCCTAGAGCCATCTGTATGGCTGTAATGATATTGTTCTGGTCTTTACCATGGCTTAGGAAACACTCTGCTGAAGGACACCACATGCTATTGCCCAATCTAAAACTATTTGGGGACATATATGGGAATTGACAAAATTGCCAGCAAACAGGGGAGAACTGATTAACGATAATCGTTACAACAAAAGTTGTTGTAACAGCACACACTGTCTATAAGTGTCAATCTCGCTCACACAAAAACACACTCTTACACTAGCACAATGGAAAAAACAACACCAATGTGCTTCATGTATTTTCATGTAAAGTGAATTTTATTTGCTAACGTTACCCTTTCACTTTAAATTGCCTACCTGTGTCTGGACTGCAGTAACCTAAGCGTGGGACACGCTGCCACTAGAGACACACACAGACAATCATTTCTAATACTTACAAATAGACAATTTACTGACTGTTCTCTAAATTCAGTTTCTACAAAGCTAAACTGCAGCCATAGATAAATGTTTGTGCTGAATCTAAGTCATGTTTCGCAACATGTTCACAAATGACAAATTGCAATTTACAGTTTTTAAACTACAAGTTTGATATGTGGAAGAAAATAAGAACACTCAGAAGAACTGCATGTATAAATGTCTAACCCTAACCCTAACGCTACACCGCAAAGTTGCACCCCAGACTGTCCAGGAGCTCAGTGATGTCATGGTCAGGGTTGGGGTGGAGATACCCCAGGACACCATTCATCATCTAATAAGGAGCGTCCTCTAATGTTGTCAGGCAGGCATCCAGCGTGACGGGCTTTTGGTTTTCAGTTAGTGGAATGACATTTCAGTAAGCTGTAATAAACTTCTTGGTGAATTTGTTATATATATATATATATATATATATATATATATATTCACTAAACATTTCCAACACAATGTAAACAAAAAACGCATTTCCTTTAATTTGAAATTCAAATGTATTGCTTCTTCTTTTCACAAATTAGCAAGACATACATGTTATCGCCGGCCTATGTGTGTTCATGTAGCCTCCCTCTCAGCCACTGCTTGTGCTGTCAGCATGGCAGGGTGAAGCCGGTGGAGCGGCATGTTCCGAGCGCGCTCTAAAGCTTCACGCCTCTGTCTATTTCTTCTCCTCTAATGTGTGCATGCTCAAGCTGAAAATGAAAGGAGGAGGGCCCATTGCGTGTAACCGGTGAGGCCTTTTCCCAATCACAAATGTTTCCCCACCCTCTGTCTCCCTCCCTCCCTTTTTGTCCCCTCCCTCTGTCTCTAGGCACGCCAACAGAGGAAAAAAAAGTGCAGAGAAAAAAGTGATAAGCAGCAAGCAGCTTCTGGGTTTTTTTTTTCCAAGCGCACTCCTGCTGAATCGATGTGAGTGAGTACGTTTGTGTTTGTGTATGTGTGTGGGGGGGCGTTCACTCTTTCTCCTGCCACAGTAGCAAAACATTGCAGCAGCGTCAGCCCCGAACAAAAGGCTCAACGCAGGAGAGTCACAGGAGGGAAAACTCAGGGATAGAAGCAGACAGTGTGGCCCGGCGTGACTGCACTTCGCAGGAAGGAACTCAACCTGCCATTTAGCCCTCCTGGCCCTGGAGTGGAGACATTACACTAGAACGGTCCAGCCTGCTTGTCTGTCTCTCTGAGGAACACATGCTGTAACTGAAATCTTTGTGTTTCATGTTGTCTTTCATTTATACACTTCACCCGCTGACAGGCTACTTCCCTTCGCTCGGGCATCCTTTCTTTTAGTCCACCTGTCCTCCAAGATGTCAGACGATGACTGCCGCTCGCCCATTGGCCTGGACTGCTGCAGTTGCTGCCTGGACCTGGCTAATGGCTGTAATGATTCCATGTCTACCAGCCAGGCCCAGGGCCTCAGTGCTACGAGGGGCCCGCCAGGAAGCCCCACTAGCCCCAGTGTCAGTCACTTCCGCCAGCTCCGCAACCAGCTGATGTACCAGAACCTGAACAGGGACAAGCTGAACAACATCATGAGGCAGGACTCCCTGGAGTCGGTGGTGAGGGACCCCTGCTTTCTTCTCAATGAGGGGATCTGCAACAGCAACATTGACCAGACCATGCTGTCCATACTGCTCTTCTTCCACAGGTACGTCTATTTGTTTATATGTCTGCTCTGATAACCAAGTCTGCCAGAAGTCATTCTTTAGGCTGTCTAGAGATATTCCAACTTCCACCTTTTAACGTTCAGACATGTACCAAAAAAATACTGTAGCAAGTAACTGTTTTGCTTCATAATCACGTCTTTGGGTAACGCCGACTTATTAGTTTCTGGGATGAACAAAAAAGCTGACACAAGAGTTAGCAGTTGTGGATTAGGTATTAGGCAGGAGGATAATCATTTTGATTACCTTCCAGAAAGAAACAAATATGCATGAAGGAAGCATACACCAACACATTGTGATTAAAATGCAAATTCAGCAGCTCAGCTGTGTTTCGTTTGAATTTCTGCTTGCTAAACGAAGCACTCAGCTATTTCCTTTGTGTTATTCCACATTGTAATCATTACATAAAATCCAATATTTATGCAGCTTGTCGTGTCTGTTTACATCACACTGTCCATGTCCTTCATTCCTTCATGCCGCATATTTAATACGTTACATAACAGGGCGCTGATGATAATATGTTCACGCACTGTACAGCAACACCACAGGCTGCTTTCCTGGACAATCTGGTATTTAATATCTGATCTGTGAGAAAGACATTTACTTAGAAACAACTAAAGAGCACATGGAGGAAAAGCCAGAAGCTAAACAAAACCTATAAAGAACAGCTTATTTCAACATTTTTTCTCACATTGACTTCATTAAAGTTAGATTTTGTGGTTGGATGTCTCTGTGTTTATGAAACCGTGTTTGGCTGCTCACCTGTCGGTGCTTGAGAATGTCCTACTACAGAGTTGCTGCCAGTTGAATCCCTGGTTTGGCAGCTACTGTCAAAGGACTTCAGCCTTAAATTAAGATTCACCATCTTTCCAGTTGGCTACACTTTTGACTGTAACTGAACTCCTCGACCTCAGCCAGCAGTTATTTTACAGTGCTTCCTTGAAGAAGCTGTAATTATATATGGCATGTCTGGGTACCTGAGCAGTAAAACTTTAAAACAACACAAACCTGTTATCAGTGCCAGAGCCACCTTTGAATGTCATATATTCTCATGTTGTCATCATTAGAGTCACTGTAGCAGAGGTAAATCATAATGCAATACATGTCAGACAGTATTTGACAACGTTTCATTAGGCGTTAAAAGTTTGGGTAGTAGTAACGTATCCTTTTTCTTGAACTCACTGTACATTCACACCAGCATCTTGTCTTTTACTCCAAAGAGACAAAACATTATTTCACATGTTTTTCTTCCTTGGTCAGACAAAACCGAAGGATTCTACAAATCCTAACAAGTTAATTTTTATCCTAAATGTCAGAGACTGTCTAACATTGATAGGTACTGTATGAGTGCAGACAATTCAACACACTCACTGTATTTTGCATCTGTTAAGTTGTGCAACAGATGTTTAAATGCTTAATTTTACTCCTATTAAGACGATTCTGCTCTTGCTGTGAGTTGTGTGATTTAATAAAGGAACAATCTGTTCTTAATGCATTCGATGAGTGAGCGCATACTATTATGAAAGTGTATGAGGAAGTCCAGTGGGAGACTTTGGGGTGAGGACTGCAGCTCGAGCTTGTTCTTCCCGGCAAACAAATCAGCAAACGAATCATGTCTTTCTAACAAAATGTTCAGCACAGCATATTCGCAATGTTTTTAGACTACTTGGGTATGTTTACATCAGTCATCGCCCACAACATTCAGTGTTGTCAGTATCATACTTTGAACAATGCTGACAGCGCTTTGTGAAAGTGTTGCACAACAGCTTTTTGCTCTGCTGTTCAGACTTAGTGATAATAATAAATAATATTAGTGTTAATGCACGATGAACTGTCCACTCATGTGAACAACGCTTCTACAGTGGAAGTGACAGAAATACACATTTGACTTCTTTGTATGCGATAAAAATCAGGTCCCATCAGTTTTGCCCAGTGGCATCATACGTCTGTCTGTGCAGGTTTATCTGTTTGCCCGACACACAAAGTCCTCAGTACGCTTCTTAAGTGGGAATCGCAGAGATGGATCATGTGGCTCTAATGGACAGGCTTTCTAGCAGGATTAAAATCGATTTCAAATGTGGAGACTCTGTCTTTTATGTTCAAACACAAATGTGCTTATTCATTCAAACTTGTACTCACAATCCATTCCTGTCAGCTGAAACAAAAAAGCTCCCTAGCTGGGTTGTTTGCAACAGCTGATACATGTTTGAAGTGCTCGCTTCACCTCGGGGGGGGCGGGGGGGTGAAGAGCCTGGCTGAGGTTCATGCTGTGACCTCGCTGTAGGTGGTCAATCTGCCACGCCGCCATCGTTCTCGTTCGCCACTGGTTAACAGAAAAAAAAAACCAAGTTGAGCTTAGCCTGAGGAGAGCTTGGTCTTGTTGAAGATCGGTATGAAGCGGTGGCAGCAGCCAGCAAACGTGTTATGTAAATGTTTGTGTGCTGAACTCATGTGTTTGGTGTTGAGAGGGAAGAAGCTCTGAGGGTGACAGAGTCTGTGATTTCCACCAACAAAAGGAAATGTGCTAATGTACTTTGAGGTTTAGAGAGTTAGAATTTACTGGAATGAGAGAGGTGCACACCTTCCACCTAGGCACTCAGTGAGAACTTAGCAGCGATTAAACACTATTACATGCCAGGGTGACGAGAGGTGAGGAGCCTGTGGCGATGAACAAACATTCATCACAAGGCTTCAGTCAGTAAGCAGTCAAAACACAAAAGGAAAAGAGTGCAGAAGCAGCAAAAGACACTGCAAAGCGTTGAAACCACACTAAACAGTTTTAAACAAAGGCCACTAATGTGACGGCAGGAAAGGGCTGACGAGAGCTTTGAACCCTCGTTATTATCAAGATAGTACGGGCAGCGAGTAATTCTAGACTTTCATAGCTGTCTATAAGAGAAAAGCGTGTGTTTCACTGGCTTAAAGTGTTAACAATAACATGGGCGAAGATGCATGGTGTGTATGAGAAGGAAATCTATTGGTTAAGGTCTCTTGACGGAAAAAGAGTTAGGGTTAGACGGAGGTATGGTTACAACAGAAGCCGTCTCAATATTCTGCACTGACATAAATCTGCAGTCTTTCGACACCTCATCGCCGTGTCAAGCTATAGACCTCATTCTCTTGGCCTGCGATGACCACTGGGCCTCGAGTTTGGTCAGATAACTACTGTGAATAACTTACCCTCCCCCCACACACACACACACACAGTGGAGAGGAGACAGGATCCAGCCGTGTCAAACACCCCATGCTGTCGTAAGGCTTCACTCTGTGATCCAAATATAAGCCGCACAATAACTTTACTACAGACATCCCAGCTTTTGGAGCACAGACCTATATTTACACAGCCAACGTGGAAAGATTGTGGAAAGTGCGCTCGTCTTGCATGAGCCATCTAGGAATCCATTCAAATGTGTCTTTAACAATCCTCAATAAAGCGAGCATCCTTTTTTACGTCACTGCATAATAAGGCAGTTTTCTATCACTACGTGAAATGTATTCAGTCTCTACAATAAAACAACAAAGTAAATACCTGCCTCGAAAGCCTGGTTCATTTACATGTAGGTCACATCTGCAAAATGATCTCTTATCAGTCAAAGTAGCGCTGAGCACAGGGCAGTTCCGCCTTCTCAGTCTTTGAGAGCTAATCATTTGCATAAAACACTTGTTAAAACAAGGATCGCCCAGTCTCTTTTTTTTGTATAAATACTTTACAGGTTTATCCTCTTGTAATGGAACAGTTTAGTAGGAACAAGAAGAACTGAAGGCACCGAGTGACATTTGAACCTGTGCCACTGAGTATATGGCACCTGTGTATTTACACTTGTGTAATCAGGCTTGTTCTGAAGATAATCATTTAGGGATGATTGATAGATGGAAATCGTGGATTTACAGATGTGAAGCAGATGGTAAACGAAACACAGTTTCTTCTGCAGCACCACTGCCTATGCATGATCGTATGTTAGCTCCTGCAAACTGGAACAGGCAAAGGTATCAGAAATATACTGAGTCTTTGTAGATATGTATTGATATATAGATTCTGTATGACGGAGGAGGAAAATGTTTGTTTCTCTTCTTCTGATTGCTGCCGTTGCAGCTCCCAGATTTGCCCACAGAAAAAGCCTGTACATGTTAAATGCATCTTTAATGACGACAGAACCTGCATCGAATAACGTTGTTTAAACCAAGCTTTTTTTAAAATAAAAACACAACAGTACGACTTTGTGTCTCCACAGAAAAGGAAAAAGAAACTGTCCCAGGGAAGTTTGAGGAGGGTTACGTAAGTTCATGGGTTGCAAGTGGCAGAGAGGACGGATGTAAACAAGGGTTAGTGCGCTGAGAAGGCGAAGGGGAGGATGTTGGGCTGGAAGAACAGATTCACGGCCGGCCAAGTTATAGGAAGCAATCCCCAAGAAGTGGGAGTGACAGCGAGAGAAAGAGTCAGACAGGAGGCCAGTACAAAGACAAAACATAGACAGGGCTTGCTAAAAATAGTGGGCTGTTGACACTTAGTACAAGATATGGATGGACATCAGATGTCTGTGCTGAAACTCTCAGTCCTTTAGCTAAAGGACGTTATATTTTAGTAGCAGGAAGAAATAAAAAGTGAGTTTTATGGTTGTTTTTACGAGTTGCACCAATAACACGCTTCTGTGTTGAACAGAGACGAGAGCCAGAGATTTATTCAGGGTTAGGAAACGTTAACTTTTCTAACATCTGCTTTTCTAACATGACACTTAAGAGTCAGTGGTTGATCTTATCAGTGAGAGGCCGATTTAAAGACGGATGTACAATAAGGGTTTTTAACAGGACAGATGAGTTACTGCCTTGTTTTTGCAACTGCTCCTGGTGCCGTGCCAGAAGGTGTCAGGAACCACTGCCCAATGTGAGTGTGCGTGTGTAGCGCGGGTTTGTAGTGAGTATGTTTTTCCGTGCTCCTCTACCGGTGATCCTTGTGGAGAAGGTCCACGACGTAGGTTATCGTGCATACACTGACCTCTCTAACACACTCAGACAAGCAATGCAATATTACAGTGAGTGCGTGTGTATGTGTGTGTGTGTGTGTGTGTGTGTGTCAAACCCAGACACACCCTGTACCATACTTTGATGCAACATTCTGTGTACAGTACTTTCTTTACCAACACAGCTGTGGTTATATGTTCGGTTGCCTCTAGCAACATAATAAACAAAACGCCATCATCAGATTAGCGTTTCAGTACTTAGTAGTCTTACTACTAAAATTGTTAGTTAAGATGAAAATAACCCGTTAAGAACGTATTCGACTGCTTCATTGATCGTGCATGTTTGTACAATAAAGGCCAGGGATCTGCCCGTCTGAACGGCACACCCAAACACACACATACTGCACTTACAGTATACAGCACACAAAGGTGACCCACAGCATTATGCTGTTGTTGACAGGACACCATGACAGACTCCAGATAAGCCTTTTGTCCTGAGTGACAGCGAGTCGGGATACAGTACGTACCACAGACAGATTAAACATGTATGTCTAACACGTCACATTGGTTCAGGTTTGACATTCGCCCCAAAGTCTTCCTCTTCAGTCATAATGCTGCCGTGGACAGGTACTGACCACGCCCATCTTCTGAACATTAACTGTATCTCACTCATTTAAAAAAAAGAAAAATACATGAGGAAAAAGTTTTGTGAGTGCCAGAATCTACCAAATGTGTTCTTGAATGAAATCTTTTTCTTTTATAAAATGCAACTCAATATAACTATAATAAATAAATACTAAATATAACTACAGAAAAGTATTAAGAATTGACAGTTCAAACCTAAATAATGAATAATCTGTGTGATAATTAATGAAGCTATATTTTCCTCTTATGAGGCGTATGAAGCCCAGCTTAGTCACATACATTCAATTCCTCTTTTTTTTACGCAACATGTTTATTCAACATTTTTCCCTTTCTGTTTAATTTTCTGTGTCTATTTTCCATTTTGTGTCCTTTACTCTCTTACTTTTTTCTCATTCCTTTTTCTCTCTTTCTGTTGGACTTATATAAGTCTGATGGAAGTACGGAGTTTGACCCCGGCTTGTATTCCTTGTCTTATCTGTCTGGGCCACAGCTATGGTGCCTATTCAGATAATAAACTAGCCTGTCAACACTTGTACACTCGCACACAGCCCTGTAATTGACAATGAGTAATATCACAATCAACATGTTATAATTAAACTCCTTAAATAGACAGTAATACATGTTGCATAAGGGTTGATATTAGGGTTATTGCGCTGTGGTTTGTTCTTTTCACGAGACTGGAGCTCGCACACGACAACTTGCTGTACCACAGTATTAGTCACACAATAGGCATTTGTATAAGAGTAGAGATGGTCGCGTATAAGGTGCTAAACTAAGATGATAGAGTTATTAGACTAGTGAGTAGTGCTCACTACACTCATTTAGTAAAACATTTACGCAGTCCTATTTCCATAAAGCAATTCCCACTTATTCTAAACTTGCATGAGAAGTGAGAATGTGGTAAACCACCCTGCTCCTGAAGGCCAAGTGAAAGTTTGGCTACGGCGACACACAGCAGATTTAAGTGGAAACAAATGCTTTTTGAGAGCAGACTGTGCCCTTCGCCACATCCATGGGAACCATGAAACTGCGCTGCCTGCCTGCATGTGTGCGTAAACGATTTACATACAAATACAGATTAAAGTCAACAAATTGAACTTGAACGCAGACTTAATTACGTATTTCATATCATCCTTATTCCTCGTTTTTTCGAGTGCTGTTATCCCACACTGACTTATTTTTTTTTCTCAACACAATGCAGTCAGACAGCTTTTGTGGAGCAGTCTTGAATCAGGCCTATCATTAGACTATCATATTTTCCTTGGGTGCTATTCACTTGCAGGTTGAGTACATACTGTACTCTAGGTGTACACAACACACACAAACACACACAGGGAAGAGAAGAAACGAGAGGCAGGAAAATACGGAATTTGCCTTTGCTCGGTCCACAACACACATAGATGTGCACAGTCTTATGAAAAATCTCTTACACACACACGCATATATATCAATATATACACACTCGACCCTGCAGGGCATGGAGGTAGTAGGACATACTTAGGCAATGGTGCTGCCACAGCCCATTTCTGAGAAGTGTTCCTCGACTCTCTGGGAATAAAAAAAAAAGCATCACTGAGCTTCTGCAGATTGTGAAGTCATGCTTTCCAGAACGCAGGAAACGTTACAGCACCATATGTAGTTTGGAAACACACAGGTTTTCTTTTTTGAATGTATGAAGAATCCAAAATGTCCCTAAAATGACCAATAATAAGAACATCATTTTGATAGGAATGCCATTACGTTGTTTTCACACATTAGACAATTATATACTGATACAATCACACAATCATGTTCTTCAGATGTGTGTTCCCGAGAACATCCACCCCATGTGGGAACTTGTGCTGTAGTTGCATCATTAAGTCTTTGCACAGCAAATAAAATAAGCAAGAGCTGTAAAAAGCAGCAAAGCGGAGTGAGAAACATGTTGGGCAACCCGCTCATGCCCTGCTGAAATGCATTTCTTTCACCAGACGAATGCAGGATGCAATAAACACCATTGCTAAACCAGGATTGTGTTTTTCTGTTGAGGCAAAGAAGAAAGCTTAATAGAAATGAAATGTAATGTAATGTAAATGCCATTCTGTTTCATTCTATCATTCTAAATAGTCCAAATGAATATAATTTGCGCTTTGGGACCATTGCTTGGAAACAACTGAACACTTATGGGCTTGTAAAAGTTAATAAAGTGAACTGTGTTAATCTGTAATCTCCTCACTATAACTCATGTGAAGACCAGTTTGGTTCCAATGGCAGACAAGAGTAGTGGCATGAAAAGGTGGACCTGTTCTGCCAAGCCTCGTTTCTCTCCCTGGATGTCTCTGGCAGGCAGGAGAAAGCAGAGAAAAGAACGTATGTGCCAAGTTTCTGTGAATCTGTGATTGTTTCTGGCTGGTCCCCAGAGACAGAGAGGGAGGCACTCGCAGACTCCGCTGGGTGAAAATAACAAGATGCATCCTGTCCAAAGCCTCACTTCTGTCTTTGTGGCACAGCGATTAAAAGATGTAGTTGTACCATGGAGCAACCCGAGCCTGTCAAATCGCACGTCGCCCCTTCTATCTTACTGTGCCATCATGAGCAGCCATTAGAGCCAGTGACACCGTATGACCTCGTTCTGAATCACGGGGATATGTGAGTCACACATTCATCATTATGTTTGCATGCTCTGCTGTTTACACAGTCTGCGATTCGCCCAAACAACAGACATCTGAAAGCATGGATGCTTCTGGAGCGAAGTAACGCTGCACTTAGGAACCAACGAGAGACAATGCCAAGAAAGTGTGGGACTCTGGGAGGAATGTTGATCAGTGCTGACTCCCTTGTTACCTCCCTTTCTTGATCTGTCACTGTCTGTTTATATTCTGGCGCACACAGATTCTATCCAGTCTTTCAGCTGCCTGCAATTCACCCACAGCCCTAGTTATTACTAGTCTGGATATAAAGTGTCACACAAAGGGAAGTGGAGCCTGCAGTGACAGAAAAGAGGTAAATGCATGCACACAAGGTCACAGCCTTTCGGTACTCTTAAGCAAAGGGTGTGGAAGTTAGTCTGGGTCAGTTCTGTTCTCCTTTTCACCCATAAACTCAAATCGTGATGCTCAACCTCATCATATCCATAAAAAAAAACATTTGAACAAAGAAGATTTACTTCAAAGAATGGTTTCTTTTCCATGCTGCCAAATCTGTAGCTCACGTCTACAGGAATTCAACAGGAAATAGTCATCTGTGTGGTTCGTGAGCTGGTTTTTTCCACATGTCAGATTATTTGTCACTTCACATGCTTTCTCTTCCTGATCCTAAAGTTCTTAATAATCCGTCAGTCTTGTGGTGACCCGTATGTGTTGGCTCATGGTTTGTGGGGAGGCAGTAATGTACAGACAGATCAATATACAGTATAATACTTAACACGCTGTCAGAAAAGGGTTTATTTCTAATGTTAGTGTGATGTCATTTTCCTTTGGCCGGAATGTAAACGTAACCAACTTTTTTTTAAACTCATCACAGCTGTGAAGCAGTGGAAATAAATATGCCACGTGACTCAAAATGATCATGATACAACATTTTGGAGAAAATAATAGAATGCTGTCACTCCCCCCGACCGTTTTCTATCTGACGTTTTGCATTGGACATACGGGTCGCAGCTCTTTCCAGATGAACGTTTCCGACACGGCATCCATTTGTGATATACAGCTTCAAGACATTGTCCGGTTTTCACAGTTACATAACAAACAGGCCGGAAATGCTGGCAAAACATTAGCAATTTATCCACGCTCAGTCCCGGATTTTGTCAACAGTATCATGAGTTCAAACTGCAGTGAATGTGGCGCAGCGTGGTTTTGGTGCGGTTTTTGTTCACGGTCCCACTTCCTGGTCTTCTGCAGGGAGAGGATGCCATTGTAACTCATATCAGTGGGAAATTCAGAGTAACACCCTGATAAAAAACAAACTAACCCCGGTGTTGTTCTATGACGGCCAGCAAGACGTAGAAAAGTAGTAAGGTAAGCAGGACACTTCCTCCTATTCATATTTAAATAAGCTCTCTAGAAGGACATATCAGGTTCAGACATGGCAGTGCGCTCGCATTTTTTCTGTTTCTATAATAAATGGCAATGACATCTAAGCCATCGCACTGAAAACAGCATCACTAAGAACCTCTCGTGTGGGCGTGTCCCTTTAGGGAAGTCTCTCATTTTCTCTTTCATGCAACTTTACTGAAATTAATGTAAAGCAGTTGCTGTATTTTATTGAAACAAATTCACTGGTTCAGTTTAAATGGTCACCAAGTGTTTGGAATCTGTCCCGGTGCATCATTTCTAGATTATGAAAAATATGATTGAATTCATTATTTGTAACTATTATCATTAGAGCTGTATTTATTCCACCACCAGTGAGTCTGGGCCCAAATTCATTACAGGCATTAGTATCTCGTTAATATCGCATGTTTGACATCTTCTTATCTTGGGGTATCCTATGATGATGATGATGATGATGATGATGCACGTTACCTGATGCACGATACCTATTGGTGTGACTATTTGACGCCCTAGGAGCAGCACTAAAAACGACATAGGAATAGTGGCAGTAGCCGTCGGAGCTCTTTCGCGATAACTGTCATACCTGCTGGGTCACCGTTCAAACCTGCAAGGTTTAGTTCAGTTAGGGTGCGAAGGCCATAGAATACAGCGTAACTGCTGGAACAACCTTTGTCACAACAGTGTTTACAAACTGAACTCAAACTTCTGTCTCGTGTGGGAAAGTCCTGTGTGCTGCCGATCTGGCCAACCACCCATCTCCTTCGGGTGAGACGTCATCGCTCCAAGCGTCGAATGTTGACGCATCTGTGTTATTATTCTCGTCGACCAACATTCCTTTGTGTCTCATACCGACTTGCCAAAGGACTTAACGAAGCTCACTCTCCCCAGGGTGTCATTATCTGACACTGGTAATGAGAACGGGCTGGTATAAAGCAGATTTCCACTTTGGCCAAGGCCATAATTCTACAAACAATCGAGCACAATATTTCTGAAAAGTGCTGGCCTGCGGTGAGTCTAAATAGCACCTGCTGTCACAAACACAATGAGACAAGCAGTAAAACGGATTAAAGACTTAAATTCTACTTATCATCTTGATCCTATGATAAGAGGCTAACAAGTTTTGCGTATGTCTGCACTATTACCCCTGCAGGACATCCTACTGAACAATCTTCAGGAGGTGTCCCCGTATAAGCACAGGGGGAGCGGAGGACTGATCTGGCGTACCTGGCTGCCATTCTTACCTGGTGAAACTCACCTCACACTCATTTCATCAGTGCAAGTGTGGCAAAGCGTTTTTCGTGAGCAAGTCAAATATAATGTCAACTCTTTTGCTGATTTTTATGCCTTTATCATAGTAAAACTCTAATTCTTTTTCACATACGCATCATCATGCCTCGCTCATATCTCAAAGCAGCCATGTTATTTGTCAGTTTACCTAAAGAACTGGGAGTACAGCCAAAGTCTCCTATCAGAGGAAACTGCTTAACAGCAGCTGTGAAAACCCTCCCTCCCTCTTTCTTCTTCTCTCGTTTTCCTATTTTTTTTGCATTTTCCTGTTTTGGTGTTTGGTAGCATTCTACTTAGTCTTTGATACAAATCAAGGGCCCGTCCTCAGTCTGCACAGCACAGACATATCGACAGCCAACAAGATCATATTTCACCTGCTTTATGGTGCATAATAATATTTGTAATCTTTTGATTGCACTTATAAACGTCACTGTGAATGTCAGTTGGCATTCTTTCGCTTCGGCCTTTGATGCAGACACGCTCTGGTGAGAGGTGATACCGTGGATTCCTGCTGTTGAACCAATTTGCATGTCTGTCTGGTCTTTGTGTGTTATGTGGAATTTTCTGCAAACACAAAACGGATTGTGAGCTGTATACTACTAATTAAATGTGTTTTTCATACTGTGTATGCAGTGTATACGGGCCGTGTCTCACAATAGACAGGTCTTCCAACAAAAACACCTCATAGAAACACCTACAAGTTGCGGCATGGTGTGTGTGTGACTGTCTAGGTCGTATTTAGTTTTTAGTGCTCCACATAGCTGTTCTGTTCCTTTCTCGTTTTCTGTCTTAACAAGAAGGAAAAGGCGTGACTGGACAGCATCAGTGTGCTCACCTTTATTTGGGGGTTTGGCCCAGACATGATACACTTGCAAAGCGAACACAATGTTGTATAAGTGTGACTGCTCTCGTACACATGCAGTTCACAATTTCATGTGCAAAGTGCAGGCTCTCACTGTTGTGGCTTTGAGGATGGGCACGTGCGTGGCAATAGCAGCACCTGTGCCAAAAGCAAGCATGCACCAGGAGACAACTAGGAATATGACGAGACAGGTCAGAGACAGGATAATTACCTCAAGGCGGAGTCAGGCTAAGGCTGTCCTGAAGTATGTCAGTCAGATAGGATTTACTGCTCAGAGACAGCGAGAAAAGACAAGAATAACAAAAGCTTTTAGAGCAGGACAGCCAGAGAAGACAAGAGAGAGAGAGAGAGCAAAACAAACCAAACAAAAAAAGCCAGATGACAAAGACAGCAAGACGGATCTCTGTGCACAAGGTGGCAGACAAGACACAGAAGTTGCATGGACGAATCAACCAAAAGCGAGCACACAACACAACAAGTATACGCTAATAAAAGCAAAGTTGGCAGCTACCTTCCATGCTCCCCACTGCGCCCAGGCTATAATTACAGCCTTATTACGAAAGAACAACACAGTCATTACACTGGTGTGAAGGACACAATCAGTCACACAGGCTGCAAAACAAAGATAATGACTCGCTGTTTGTGACTGCGTGCATGTACTCAGTGAGAGGGTGTGTGGCATCTCAGGAGTTTTCCACTGGGTGTGAGAACCTGTGAAACACCAAAAAGTGTGTTTCACTTCTGCAAATCCTGAAATAGTTCCTCTAAATAGTTGATATTGCTTAACTGATACTAGTTTCATTTTTTAGCTACCTTTACACACTTTCAGAACAGCCAATAGCATAATAACATGAAACAGGCCAGATGCTTAAAATAAAGTATGCAAGATTCAAAGTCAACAATACATGTTCAGATCAGTTATCATTCCAGAAATGCGATTAATCAAATATAATCTGACATAATTTTATTACTATATTAAACACAGTGAATGAATTTAATAGTATATATATTAAATTAAACTATCTCTATTGATCTTCTGCCTCTGTGATTTGGCAATAGCATTCCAACTAATCCAGGCATATTCCCACTTTCTAATGATGTGTTGCTGCCTGTACGTTGTTTTTATAGGACCAAAGCCAGTTCTGGATCAGTACGCTGCTTTGGAGTGAAGGGTCTGAATGTCTGACCCCCCTGACCTCCCCCACACTCCTACTCTCTCCGTTATCATTTCTGGATAGTTTTGATTTCTTTTTTGGGAAAACGTTTAAATACTTTGCAGTACTTGTACACAGTACAAAAAAGTAATTGCTTTTTTGGAGTTTCACTTTCTGACATGTTTCACCTTGCTGTGCCAGCACAAAGCGGAGACACTGCAGTGCATGTGGGGACTTCATCCATCAAACGCTCTCACCTGGGCATGAAGATAAGGTGACAGCTTACTGGCTCCCAAACGGTGCTTACGTGGACAAATCTGTCCGTCTTCAAAACAATAAAGGACTCTTACGCACATCTCACTGCACTGAGGCCAGATCTGATTAGAGATTTTGCGTCAGCCTCAGATTTCATTCCAGCGGGACTTCAACACAGCCATTACGATCTTCTTTTTCATTTTTATTGTACTGTTAATGTGTGTGTGTGTGTTTTTTTTAGCTTCTGGCAATTGTTTTAACCTTAGATTTTCCTTCTAAGAGCTCAGACCTACGAAAAGGTGCTGGTAAAGTGTAGAATGACTCGGTTTCAGTGTCTTAATATGAGTGGATTGTGAGCTTATGCATATCAATTTCTGCATATGTGCGTGTCTACGTGTCACGGCGCCTTTTCTGAATTTCTCATTGTTGTTAGCATCACTGCATGAATGCACATCTGTACTTTGGAGTGGAGTTTGCACTGGAGTATGTACCTGTGTGGTGCGTGTGAGCACAACAGATACGATAGTGTCTGGTTTCATAGGTGAACTTTGGACCCTTTGGGTACACGCTGGAGGCCGGCCAACTTACCTTCTATTGTTTACCTTAGCCGTTACACAATGACTGGTACGGCAAATTGTGTTTACTCGCTCATCTGTGCAGCTTAGAGACCAAGAAAATTACATCTCAGAAAGACAATTTGTCTCGTTTACTCTGACTGACTCCAAGTTCAACGCTCACTTGAAGTATTTCCTGTTTGTTTCCTAAAGAGAATGTTCTGTAAGCCTACAGTTTTTTAGGTAAACAGCAAACAAAACAGTCCCATGGAAGCCATTTTAGTTTAGTTAAATTCAGGGTAGTGATTTCTAACATCTGCAGAATTATATATTATTTAATTTGCATTTAATACAAAGACGAGTGCTCAGTGAAATGTGGTTAAAAGGTCATTTTCATAAAGGGCCCTATTGGAGAAAAAAACAAAGCTTTCCTCATTAGTCTAATCAAACATTTAATGCTGAAAATAGTCTAATGGTTGTATTCATCACCTCACGATGCTGTAACATAAACCGTGAAATGACCAATCAGTGAAGCCTGAGAGACGTGGCTCTTATCAGAGAGGACGACATCTCTGCTGTTCAAAAGCAGGGTTAGCTGGGCGTCTGTAAACCCAACAAGCTTTTAGCTGAGCAGTCCCCAGGTCTT
Source organism: Microctenopoma stevenorrisi (assembly GCA_032270685.1). Lineage (NCBI taxonomy): Eukaryota > Metazoa > Chordata > Actinopteri > Anabantiformes > Anabantidae > Microctenopoma > Microctenopoma stevenorrisi. The sequence continues at coordinate 11,506,556 of JAUMTR010000002.1, read as the reverse complement.
TCAGACCACGCAACAGCTTTTGATGCTTATCCTCCTCGTGGATGAGTCACATCCTGCAGCGCTCTTGCTGTGCATATACATTCAACGGGACTGAGATCCGTCATAGGTGAAAAACGTAATAGCGTGTCTTTATGTAATTTTTTTACTGGCTTATGTAACATATAAACATAATACCATAAACATAGTAGTTTTACTGTAGTTTAGTTTAGTCTAAATACTGTTTAGATATTTGCTTTTAATGAGATGTTTTTTTCAGAGCAGGCTATAGACACACAATAGATTCTGCACAGATCAACAGCAGAACCCAGATGAACAAGGAAGTGAGAGAGTTTTAGTTAATCAATAGCTATGCCTATCTAAGCTAGAGAACACGCTGGTTTATCGTATAACTGCATGCCACCAATTACACATGACCTTTAGGCACACATAAAGTCCAAGAAAAATACTTAATAAACCAAAAGAATCTATGAGAGGTAGTTAGTTAATGTAAATAATTATTAATAATAATAAAGATGTCAGATATAGTATTGATTGCTCTGCTTTTATCGCTACATCAATCCTACATGAGTAAATAAACACATATATAAAAACATCTTGTACATGAATGATTGTCTCATAAAAAACAAGATAAATGATAAAACAGTTAAATGAGGTTAGTAAAACATTATGATTGTTACCGTAACCTTTTCAGTTTGGGTTAACGGTCATAACAGTTTATTATAAACTCTGAAATCTAACTAGGATGGAAAAAGAAGAAAACAGACAGTCCTGCTATTGCCAGGGTGCTGGGATAACCCACAATCATGCTACTATTAGGGGAGTGACTTCCCAAACCCCACCCACACCCGTGGATGGAGGCCGCCACCAGCCGCAGTACCATAAAGACCGAAGAACAGATTAAGAACCATAAAAACCGATATGTACAATAAAACTAGGAAAACTCTCCAAAAAACATTCTTTGCCTGAAAACAGACAAAAGCACAAATAAACAAACATATGAACAACTTGATCTGATTAAATTGCAACATACCTCACAGCGGGTGATGAACCTGCACAGCTCCTCCATCTGTAAAGCATTATGACAGACCCACTCGTTATATTAAACAACAGAACAAATACAAATCAACAAACGCACAACGACTAACAGGAACGCTCCAATACCACCAGTCTCTCATCATCTGCCTAAGAAGGAGTTGTGTGCCTCTCTTATTGCCCCCGCATAAGTCTCAGTGTTTGAGCTATTATCAGGTGACTATTGGTTACTCCATAACACAAGGTTATTCTTACTGCTCCTAGCTTTTTCTTGAATTAAAAATAACATTCGTCCTGCTTGGCAGTAAAAATGAGGATAAACACATGGATATCCTTCAGATTAGTCTGTGGATGTGGCTGTTTAACTTCTCGTTACTGTTTATGTTCTCTCCTTCTACGTGAGACACGTTTCCTTTTAAGACTCAGCGGAGCAGGGCCCGTACAAGTGGCCCCCTCGTCGTCTGTTTTGGCCTGTCCTCTGTCAGTAGGGGATCCTCACCACGCAGACAGGCTGAGGAAACATTGTGTACTCTGTGTTCTCTTAGGCCTCAGCCATCCTCCCTGTTTGCATGTGATCCACACTGTACCTCTGTGGGACTCTGCACTGACCTATTACTCCTGTGCTTTCTCAGACTCCCAGGCTGAATGGCTTTAATCTGCGGTGCTATTGGGAAAGGAGATTTATATGAGGCGCTGAATATACATGAGTTCCTTTCTGCACTACTTGACAGCTGTATGGTCTCCCTTTGAGGCAAAGGATAATTGTCCTGTGCCTAAAACGTCACGGCTAGGCTAAATTCATGGGCATATTTACATATGAAAACGTTTTAGCTTGATGTCTAACTGCACAGATGGTGGATCTGTAGCAATAAATCCACCTTTGTAATAGTACTGCCAACAGTTAAGTCACAGACCAGGGGTTTTTTTTTGGAGTGGATGTGGACGGTGCCTTTAGCACCAAAAAGAAGAGGTGAAAAAGTCCTTTTTTCTATTCACGCTCCTATTACTGTTTTGAACAAGTGTTGTGTAGCCTGTATCTATGTCTGCAGATGCTACAGCTACTGTCCACTTCTGAGTCTCACCTTCCTGGTATTTCTAAACAGTTTGCCTAAACCAGGTTGCTAAACATATACATTTTGTGGAACGTCGTGCTATTGTATCGCCACTGTTTAGGTGCACAGCTCTTTTGTTTGAGTCATAGCGTGCTGTGTGCAGACAGGAAAGCTGATTGAATTATGATCCATGTCATTCCTGTGGTCTTGTTTAAGGAGAGCCACATGATTTGTTTGCTTTGTGGAGATCAGTGAAATGTGGCTGATGAAACTTCCTCGGGCTAGTATGAGCAATTTAGTTGAAATGTCGCCCTGGTCACTGCTGCTTTTTATGACTTTGAGGCCGCAGATGTAATAAGCTTTACAAAGATCTCGTCATATTCCAGTGATTTTACAAGGAAATGAATGAACATTAGTACATCTGATTAAACAAAGAGATTTATCCATGTGTCTGTTTTCTAAAGTTTGAGATAAAGCTCATTTGTGTGGTTTTCTCAAGCAATGACCGCCAGTAACTTGTCTCAAATTATCCCTGGGAACTTTGTCATTGCTCCATCATCATCTTGCAGGTGACAAAGGATTAGCTTTAATGCTCAGCGGAGCAGTCTGCTGGAGTCTGTGGGAATGATTCAGTGTTTGGATGAGTCCAGCAGCGAGAGTTAGCAGGGTGCCGACCATCCAGTTAAATCCAGATGGGGACAAGGCCAGACGTGTATGAACATGCACATACGCAAGAGTGTGGCCGACCTCATGCATCAACTTACACATAGGCAAACAAAAACACTAGCAAGCACATAAACACACACCAGGGGATGAGGTCCCAGCTCCCTCCAGTTCTGTCCCAGTTGTTGGTGACTTGGGTCACACAGCTGCAGCCTCAGCAAGGTTGGAAAAAAAGATGGGAAAAGGGGGCAGATGGATAGAATGGGATACGACAAGAGGGAATAGATTTACAGTAGAAAGTGGCAATTTAAAAGTATGGTGTGCTTTTCTTAAAAACGAATGAAGCAAACAAAAGTTCTGCATGCGGGTGAGAGGTAAATAACAAAGGAGGCAACTTTAGTTGTTTATTCTTTGAAAGCTCAAACTCAAATCTCCAAACAGTAATTTTATAAATTTTCTTTCATGCAACTTGTGTAAAATTATTTATTTGAGATGAAGATGCCTCTTGACTAATGTCTCTATTGTTTTCCACATCTTTTAATTTCTCCTTTGTCTTCTGGAAAAACTGTCTGTGCCATAAAGCAAATAAAGACATTGACCAACTTTTCTCCCCGGTCACTCTGCAGACCTGTTAACCCACAGCAAACACGCAGATTACAGTGATAGAAAAAGTGACCTTTGCTCATAATAAACATACAAAGAGTGGCAGACATTTTGTAATGAAACCTTGATGAAAGCTCCCATCTCCAAGGTAACAGTGTGTTAATTCAAATTTCTCCTTTAAAACAATTCCCTGTGCATCAGTTTCACAGCTACAGTCATTTACCAGCGTCACAACCGAGTTGTGATGGATTTTAGCGCATGCACCCATTAGTCTGATGTCTGCATTCCGTGACTGACGCTGTCTAAGATAAGACGTAGATACACACAGCAACGCCAGCTCAGACAGGTGAGATACAGCATACAGCATGGGTGGATGAATGTAGACAGTTGGCAGCGAACTATGTAACCTTTTGTTCTGATACATGAGCCAGTCAACAGCTTGTTGGGTGTCATGGAAAGTGCTTAACATCTTTGTGTATTGTTGTTCATACTTCATATTACCGTCCTCTACGAGCTAAAACTGTAGCCTAGATTGTTGGATTAGGTCCTCGAGGGCCACAGTCCTGCCTTTTTTCCAACTAGCCGTACACCTACAGCTGCTGATTGACTAAACACACCTGTACCAGGTAATCAGCAACATGCAGGCTGGAAAACCTGCAGGGCTGTGGCCCTCGAGGACCGGAGTTTGACACCCCTGGATTAGAGGATGTGCACATGAGCAGCCTCTTGTGTTAAACTACATGACCCATGATATGTTAACAAGCACGTTCACTGCTATTTAACACTGCATAGTCAACTGGGTGCTCTCTGACATCTGAGCCGTAGGCGCAGTAACATTCAGACGCTGCCGGTTTCATTCGAGAGCTTTTAGATCAGACAGTTGTTATTGACATTGTTCACTTGCGTAAATGTGTTTTTACTAAAACACAGGTGGGAATCATATAATGCGTCTGTGACTTCGGTAAAGATCACATTTCAGTAGCAATTTATGCTGAAAACCAGAAAATGTTGTTCTTGTGACTGTAGGCTACACACTAGAACATGCCTGTTTCTAAGGGAGGTGCTGGGGGATGAATCTGGCCTTGACAAGGGTTTGACATACTGGCATATTCCCCCAACACACCCCTCTGGGCTTCAGTTCTGTCGTCGTATTTTCTCAGTATTTTGTTACAACATTCTCGCTCATTAGAATTTAAAGTAAATCTTTAAATTGTGCCCTGAAGCTGTCTGACTTCTGCTGAATTGCAGCCTGTTGCCAGATGCTTTCTATGTCCCCAAGCTTGTTACGTGAAATATCCTGCACGGCCCTATTTGCTATGGTACTACCCATCCTGTTTAAAGCTGCCATTAGTTCCAGTTAAGTTACTGTAAATGCACGGTATCAGTTTGTGCTAACTGAAACTAAGTGGTTGTTTCTTTTAATGAAAACATTAAAGTGGACATTTTTGAGCAACTGAATTACAGCAAGCACGAAGCACTTCACGGCTTGTGGTGAAAGTGGCAATAAACAAAAAGATCAGCGAAACAGGCAAAAGCATTTTTCTCTATCAACCTAATAAACCAAACAGAGCTCCTCAAAAATGCTTTCTTTATCTTTTGAATTTGCACATCTGCATAATTTATTTAAAAACTATTAAATTAAACAGAGCCTCGTAAATAGCTGTTAGCGAATGTAGCAAACATTAAGCTAACCCGCCATGTGGCCTCAAACTGAAATCAAACTATGTGTGAAAGCTCCTTTTAGTATAATTACATAGACATGGTATTTATTACATTACCTATGAATTAGTATGACTGCGAAAGTGATATTTTTCTTTACCCTTCGTTCAGTTGATGGTTTATGGAGAGATTGTGAGATTAGGGTAAACAAACAGAGACATATTGCACGATATCTACAATGTCTCCCAGTGGTTTCATTAATACTGCTAGAACCACATACATGCATACATTTAAATATATATAAAAATACTATATATAATATATAGTATTTTAAGTGAATTGCTCAGGGCGTGATGGATGTAAACATGCCCAGTACAAGTCATCCATGCCTTCTGCTGATGCTGTGCAAGTCTGTTCAGAAGCAAGTGAGCTGCTCTCGCAGGCAGATAACCCCACATTATCATTATGATCATTGTTTGAAACAAATTGAATCTAAAAGTCTACTGCTAAATGCAAAGACAACATAAATGTAAAATAATAATAAATAATATTTTTTTTTACCAACAGACATTCTTGGCATGGCTGTATATGCTGCACCACCTGCAACATGCAGAAACTGGTTTTACAAATGATACTTGTCGATGCGTCACATTTCAGAGCCACTCAGAAATGTTTAAAGGGAGACAGAGGTGTGAGACATATACGCATAGCTGTCAAAACAGAAAGAAGCTTAGCAATTATTCCCTGTTACACCTTGAAAAACTGCAACAGTTCTCCTGACCTAAGTACATTGATTACACCCTGGATGACAAAGGAGGCTTACTGAAACTGACAAACCCACTTCATCAGAATCTAAGCACTCAATTCAGCGCGCACGTGTAGCACTCAATCACAACAAAGGTCAGCTAAACTCACTTTATATTGTCAGCTTAAGATAACACAAATATACAACTATGTAGAAGTAAAAAAAGAAGATCTCCCTTTATAAGCAAAACCCAGCTATGGGTGGACGGCCACCTGCCTCACCGCGGTCAGGGTGAGTGGAAAGAGAAAAGACAGATAGATTACTGGACAAATTGGTAAAGGGCCGGTAACTGCATACTGGAGTGTAGCTCCAACCCAGGCAACTACTTCACATGCCTCAACTTGACTTTATCAACCAACGGTTGAAGGTGAAAAGTTCCCAAACTCTTACCCATTAGACCATCTAAGTGAGCAAACAGAATACTGTATTTGCTGTTTGACTTCTTCGAAATGAGTTTAAGAACTAATGCTCTTAGTTGGTTTTACATCACGAAACAAAGGCTCAGCTATGTGTTTTATTGCACATTAGCATGCTGGCGTGATGATAGCACCCTTCGCATACGGTAAGAGACTGTATGGGAATGTGGACCATGTGTGTCTCCAGCAGTGGAGAGAATAAACATTTAGCATTTCAAGAAGCCGTCATGTTCACGACACTGAGGCTATTGTGTTCCAGTGGATTGGAGACACATCATACTTGTGTCAGTCTGAGCATGGCACTCGCACTTATGATTGCATTTGCAGAGGACCTGCCAGAGCTCAATTGCCTCTTTGTGCTGTGAGAATACAGTTGTTCAAAGCAAACAACAGCAGAACAAGAGCTCCTGCCTCTAGATCAGACCCTTCATTTGAAAGCCAAGATGGGACAGTCTCACACGCGTCCCACTGAAGTCGCTCCTATCAGGCATAGGCCACCTTCTCCCAGGACGTTGTGTGCCCTCCGCCTGGCAGAACCATCCCAGAGATACTGCTGTCACTACCAGCACTTCACTTATCCCGAGAGACCCGTGAACTACTCGCCCCCTTACTCACCAAGTCTGTTCAAGAGGCCAGATCGCCGGTAAGTGGGGATGACAAGACAAAGTTTTTCTAGTGTGAGAAGGGATGTTTGGCCTGACAGTGACATGTCAGTGACAAATCCACACATTCTGGACCGGAGAAGACAGATGACAAAACTGATGCACCGGTGTCTAGTCTAGCAGTGGATGTTGTATTTGTCATGAAGTGGGTTGGATTACAGAAATAGTTTGAAACTGTTAGCAATTTCATCACCACCAATCTTGCCAAATAAAAAGAAAATGCAGTTGCGAGCTATTCTCTATACGGGCTTTGTTTGTTTGAAGGATGTCATGGAAACGCATCTCCACTTCTCTATAATTAGTTACATTTCCAGTAATTATGCTATATATTGGAAATATCAGATACAGTGGTGTGTACACTGGATTGACAAGAAACAAGATGAATTCTCCACCAGTCCTTTGTTAACGATGTTAAAGTTTCATGTATTGTAATATTACTTGCAGACTGAGGGCAGAAATTGACTGTCTGTTAAATGGTTGAAAAAGCTCACGAGCAAGAACAAGGGCGTGTGCCTGGTTGCTATTAAAGGCTTGGGAGACTTATATGTGTTGTGTTAATAATGATTGCCTCTGGGTGTCTCAGTGCATGCCGGGTGTTCAGTATTCTTTGTGTGTAACCAGCCTTGTCGCCCACTGACAGCTTCCTCTGAGACGGCCTCTGGCTGACAGGCGCGTGTTCTCAGGCCACATTCTCATACATGTCATACATTCCTAATTGTCAGAGTGCAGGTGTCAAGTGTTGACAAGCATCCTCTCTGAGGCCAATGGAAAGGTTTTTATTTCACTCTGTGGATTTTATCACCACTGATTTTCTTTAAGCTGCATTTATTTTAATCTGATGGATCAAATCCCCCAAATGGTGTTCCTAACAAACGTTTGGAGGCTGATGCATTTCTGGGCCTCGTTTTACTTGAGACATTGGTGAAGATGAATCACACTATTATATAACGCGGTTGGCTCTGGCGCAGGGGACATCTGACAGAAACTGCAGCCTATCACCCAGCTTTAGAATGACTCACTGGATTTGGCACACGCCAAACATGGTCAGGCAGCAAGAGTTCTACAGAAATGAGAGGGACTTCATGTTTTGAAGAGGCAGGATAGAATGAGAGTATCCTGGTTAGCAATGTCCTAATCTTTAATCTGCACATTACTATCCATTACTGGCAGACTACATGAAGAAAGGCTCAATACTGTCTGTAATTCCTGTCTGTGCATCTCAGCTGAGCCACAGCCAACCAGTGTAAATGATCTCTCCTTCACCACCAGCTTGATATAAAACCTGGCAGCTTAGTGACACAGCACAAAATCTGAGACGACAGTCGCTATAGGTCCTAATATCCAGTCAATGTGCTTTGTGCTTCGGCTTGTTATCCGTACCACAAATCAGCATTTCCACTCTAATTGTTTTATTACATAAGAAAACTCTCCTTTCTTTTCTAAAAATAAGGGTCTGAGTTTGTCTTTGAAAGTGTATTATGCAGAAATCAACAGGTACACTCTTATACCCTTAATATAGGGTTATAGCATTATTTTATTCAACTAATATTAATTAATTTAAGAAAGCATAGCTAATAATATTTATCTGAAATGGCGTGGATTTGATCTCATATGCATACAATAAAACAGAAATCAGTTTAGAAAGTTTCATGTAGCACTAACTTTCTTTATATTGAGCAACTATGGTAACTGGTGTCCTGGAAAGAGACATATTATGCAACAAAGCTTCTCTAGTAGAAATTCATATAAGCTTGTTCTCAGTATCAAAACTGATAATTATTACAAGGAAGATAATGTCACAGCTGAGAGGCGCTGCACAATCATACTCAAGTTAAACTTGAGTTATTAAAACCTGTGTGGACACCTCAGTCAAAACAAGAGCTGTTGCTCAATAACAAGCGCTGTCAGCACTCTGAGGAAAACACTTTGTACGAAGAGTTATCTACAGATATGGTCTTTCTCTGCCTTCCACCACTGATTGTTTATTCCATTTCACTGCGGGACCGTGCTCTTGTGTTACGTGCAGTAAAGGATAATCTGAATCGCAGCAGGTCAGACACACTAGGATGGTGCTTTGGCTTTCCGACTGAGTTCTGTTGATGCTAAATATAAATGTGGTTCACCCAACAAAAACAAGGCTGGGTGACCCTAAAATGTCCTTGGAGTAACACAAGGATATACGTGTTACCACTTTTTTCTCCTTAGTAAAAGGGAGAAGATTCCTAAAAAAAGGGCTTTCATGGCATATGGACAGGAAGCTGGTTTTACCTATACTGCTTAGTATGTTGCATATGTTTTGCAACAGCCTGGAAATGACAGAATGCCAATGGTTTGAATGACCCGGCCAAGAAGGGTTAAGTGAAAAATTCAGTGCTTGGAAAATTCTTTGGTAAACAACACTGTGTCCTAGAACAGAGCCCTGGTGATGAGCGGTGTTGGGTTTCACCACTAGAGACCAGTAGAGCTCAGAATGGCGACGTGTGCTGTTATGGCTGCAGGACATTCCATTACTGGATGGTCTCTAGCAAACAACGAGGACAAACTGTTGTTGTCATTGTAACATGCGTAGGCCTAATGAAGCACCGTATGTAGACTCGTTTAAAATTTGCAAAAGTGATCACCTGGCAAATTAAATTAGGAAAATCTCATTGTACAAATTGGGTAATTAAGAAAGTTCAGGACAGGGTTGACTTACTTATGCAGAACTACTGTGGTTGGAATGAGTCTCTGGGTTGTTTTGATGTTATTTGTTGCGTGGATTTCAGTTTGAGGGTTTACTGGTGAGGACAGTGACAGCTAAGTTGAGAGGCAGGCCACACGTAATGCTACATTCACTTGCTCCTGTCACACTCGGAATTGTGAGAACCACCGTTGTTTACGAACATGATGCGGTGCGCACACAGTTTACATAAAGAGAACACGGTGTACCATCAATCTAACCCTTTTTGCATTCAAAAAATAAATGTAGCACAGGCTATATTTATGAAGCATGCTTGGTTATATGCTCATTTGCAGCAAAAGCAATTTGATGCACTTCATTTTTCTGAATTATTTTTACTATAGTGGGAGATCATTCAACTTCACATTTCACAAAACAGCAATGGGACATGAATAGGCCTTTTAACATGTGACAACCTTTGCTCTGTGATTTCCTTCCCCGGGTGTGTTATGTAAAAAGCGGACGTGGTGTCGTGTTCTTCACACACCTACGCGGTGCGGCCGGTTTTCCCGCTGCACGTGAAGGCACCATAGAGGCCGACCCACCAGCGGATTTGACTAATGCATGCGCGCGTCAGGTGACGTCAGCAGGCGAGTCGTTCAAATAGAAGCCGGTGGCAGAAATAGCATCAGACAGTCGCTCGTGGAAGCCGGCGAAGCTCACACACATACACACACACACACACAGACACAGACACGGACACGGACACGGACACAGCCGTGCGCTCAACCTGCAGCAGCGAGTTAGTGCACCGCCACCGAAGACCGAACCAATCCGGATTTATAGAGAGCGGAACCAACAGTCGCAAACGTGGCGAGAAGTATAATCCAAACGAGTCTGGTACTCAACATGAGCACGGAGATGTTCGCCAAAACCCCGATGGAGGTGGCCGTGTACCAGCTGCACAACTTCTCCATCTCCTTCTTCTCCTCGCTGCTGGGGGGGGACGTCGTGTCGGTCAAACTTGACAACAGGTAATTATGCGACGCAACCGGCACGCGCGTGAATGCAGTCAGCGATGAATAGCTTTTCTGACCAATCAAACGTACAGTACGCACAGAGCTGGTTGGGTGGGTTGTGTCCACGCAGGCCTCTGACTGTAACTACCTCCAGATACTCTGAACACATGCCTGTTACTTACTGCATCTCCTGGCCTCATGCACTCTGTGCTCCATGCACTGTAGCCCAAACACTCAACCGAGCTTCTAGCACAGAAACACAAAGTAGAGAACGGGTGCTGCAGTTTTCCTTTCTGTTGCACTGCTGCTGACCGATATTTGCAGGAAGCATGCATCTTTTGTGAACAGCTTGGGACTGAGCTGACAGCATGTTGGACTGTGAACCCTCTTTTTATGGCCTCTTTTTTGTCCTCTTCTTCTGCAGTGCCTCAGGTGCTAGCGTTGTGGCCATCGACAACAAGATTGAACAGGCGATGGTAAGCTGAGACAACACACAAAGACACGGTCACATCATGCAGCACACACATGTCCCCCCAAAGAAGGTGTTTAATTCCAAACTGACAGAAGTATCACTGAAATTCAAAGGAATTCCCAGTAGCTTTAGTTAGACCACCCCAAAAGAGCGTTTCCCTAATGCTCTGTGCACAAAAGTCCCGGATGCACGAAGGCAGCACATGGTATTTATGTAACAGAGACAAGTGCAGGAGGTGGCGACAGGGAGTCCGAAAGGCAAAGAGAGTCGTGTAGCAGACATTCCATCCATGTGCACATGCACACCAATACAATATTGTTCAGGACGCCTGTGATTCGTTTATCAACCGGGCAGATGAGTGTTGCTTCTTGAGACCGCTCTGTTTTCAGGTCTTAACTGATCCCTGTCCTCTCTGTTGTTGTTTGACAGGATCTTGTCAAGAACCACCTCATGTATGCGGTCCGCGAGGAGGTGGAGGTTCTTAAAGAGCAGATCAAAGAGCTGGCGGAGAAGAACAACCAGCTGGAGAGGGAGAACTACTTGTTGAAAAACCTGGCCAGTCCAGAGCAGCTGGAGAAGTTCCAGTCGCGCATCCCGACAGACCTGCTTTTACCCCTGGACAACCAGAACACCCAGGTCACCCCGGACAACCACCAGCAGCAGCAGCAGCAGCAGAAGACCTGCAACCACAGCGCTGGCTCTGCTGTATAAGTGGCTCTGCCTTGAGGCGGGCAGAGCCACTGTCTCCTTGCGATACTAGACCTCCATTTGAATGAAGAAGAAGTGTTACTAAATCGCTGCTGCTGCCGAGAACCCTTCGAAACGGCGAAGGTGACGCATCGGGGCTGTAAATGATCGATGGGACACAATCGAACTGCTGACACCGATGAGCACAAAACAGAACTGAAGACGCTCTGACCGGTGCGGTGTCGGGACCGTCCTCTGATACTGTCCAACACTTTGTCGTAGTCTCTTTTTTTGTAGACAAAAGCGCTAAGAATAGAGAAAAGGTTGACTAGACATCAATGAGCGCTTGCTTTGAGACAGGGGGGGGGACTTTCCCTGCTGAGCCAACTCCATCCAACAAACACCCTTTGATCTAGAGAAACGGGGGTGACGAGGTGTTGATCAGGCTGGGCCTGCAGGTGCTAACTTGGCAAGTGTGTTCGGGAGTCCATTCCCTGTTCACCCACCGGAGACCCGTCTGAGATGGTCCTCCAAATCTGCCAGAGGAGCCCCGCCGTGCAGATCTGTCCAACGTTGAAGTCCCAGCCACATATTTCATTCCCAGCCTGTACCTACAATGTATTACTCATGCATTCATGTACATTTGTTCATGCGTAACAAGAATAATCAACAGGATATGCTAATGCAACAGAGGTGGAGGTTCATACAGTATGGACTAGTAGAGCAGGTGGACTAATCCGAATACTGTATCGACTCCTCAAATGTAATCTTGTGTTTTAGGTGGGGGCTTGCTGCTTGTGGGGTAAATTAATCCTGCTATATCTTCTGTTTTTGTTTGTGATTATGAACAAAAATCAGTGGTTTTGTAAAATAGTAGAGTGTACAGGCGATGTCTTCGTATACTGGTGGGACTGACCTATCCGCCGACCTCGTCTGCCTTGCTTTTCACAGTAAAGAGTAACTACAATGTACATAACGCCGAAACATCCCGAGGTAAACGCTGGAGATGTTCGAGCGAGCAGACGTTTGCATTCCTCGCTGCAGATGCACTCCTGACTTTAGCAGCGTTGTCCAGTATCTGGTCTGTTTTTAAAGTTCAAATGCCAACGTGAAACGGTGGCATGACAACAGTGCCTGTCCGTAGTAAGAGAGGAACACATTTCTACACTGAGCTCTGTTGTTGTTGTTTTGTAGCTACCAAAGACTTTTGCCTTTTTTGTCTCACAGCAGAAACCAAGCGAATCAGGACCTTGTGTGAAATGTCACAGGGAGAAGTGTCGTTTGTAGCCAGTGCTACGTTTCTACATGTTTTGTAAAGATAACGGTGTCGTTGCTGTACAGTGTCTTCGAAAACAGTTTGTTCACTATTGTGTTTGGACACGGCTGCACATTTGCAATAAACCTTATGTTTACATAAAACAACACGCGGCGACACTTTTTTGTCCACTTTGTTTACAACAGACACAGAACAGCAGCAGGAAAGACGTGTGTTTTTACAACATCTGGAATGTGTCGAGACCTGCAACAAGAAATGCAACGGTTTATTTTTATGTACAAGTAGTGGATGAAAAATCAGACACTGATTCCCAATCAAAGATCCACATGTACCTGCTACTGGTATTCAGATGAGATGTGTTTAATTACACCCAGGAGGATTTCACCTTCTGGTTCCTAAATAAGAAAACATCAGTGAAATCAGTCATTTTGCATTCTCGGGCGGTGGAGCGACTCCATCACAACATCCCGAACTGTTTGCAGATTACTATGCAGCTTTTGTGGAAAGGCAGGACGAGGGCTATTTGTAAAATTCAGCGCAATGTTGCAATGGGCCACAAAGCTCCCAGTTTAAAGGCACTTCTAGTTTCCCATGCAGTGTCTCATTTCATTATTTATTTACACTGTCAAGAAAAGAAGTCCAGTATTAGTAAGTGTGCAAACTGCTTTTCTTAAAGTCATGTGACCAGTAATAAAAGTCAAGTAATAAAAAGCTTTGAGTGCTTTGGAATCTGCCCGAGAGAAAAAAACAACTGTTTGTCAAAGTTGCATTTTCATTCAGACAGGTTGGCAGCCAGTCAGTGCGGCCTGTGTGTAATGAGATATGTTGTGGCTTCCCTGGTGCGTAGACCAGGCTCACATCCATCTATCACTGCCAACAGAGAGACTCCGCTCAGGCCGAGCACCACCACCACAGATCAAATAACAGCGGGGTAAACACTGCGCACTTTTACACATGCAACTCTGGCTTCTCTGGAGTTGAGTGTCAAAACTATTGACGTTATGTGAAAGCAACGTTGCTGATCAATATAGCTGTTCTGAAATGCGTTTAATTAGTAGCAGAGGGGATGTGCTGACGGTGTACTGACTGAGAGAAAACATTTGTTTAACGTAGGAGGAGAACGGACGATGTACTTAAGGGCTTGTGTGACCTGAATGATCATTTGCAGTCTCTCCTGCACAGATACTTAAATACCTGCTGCACGTCGATGAAAAGAGGGTTGGGCACTGCTCATGTAACGGCTCATGTAGCCTCAAACACAGGAAGAATTCACCATGCAACGTAGCTAGCATGCTGCGTGACGACAACTAATTAGGACTCTGATTTACTGTTTGCATTTAACCCTGTGGTTCTATTTTAGGACACGTTAAGCGATGCACAATTCAGGATTCTTGCAAATGTATTCCAAATCCAAACAGTTCATTACCATTAGCAGGTTTGGGGTCAGTCTATGCGAGCTTCTCACACCTGCGTTTTGAAAGTTCATCCCATTTTTCCTGGCAGATTCGCTCAGGTTCCATCGCCTGCTTGTTAAGTGTCTGTGAACTGCCAACTTCAGTCCTCTGTACAGGTGTTTTATGTGGTGTAATCGGGGCTTCAGCAGTGTTGCTCAAGTGTAGTCAGGCACTTGTCCCGGAGTCACCCCAGCAAAGCCCTGGTTATAGGCTGTGGGTCCCTTTCAGGCTAGAAGGTAATTGTTGCTTGAGTCTCAGATTGCGTGGACTCTGGAACGCATTTTCTTCAACGACCTTTTTTTCTAAGTGCTGATCCCTCTGCAGCTTTCCCTCCTCAGCAGACGACTTCTCCACTCTGTTGGAGAGACCCTTGTGTTAATGGTCACTTTTCTGACCAAAGCCTTTCTTCCCCAGTTACTCAGTTTGACCCACTCTAAGGTAAACGGCTGCACATTTTTAACACTTTTTTAGTGGTTAGACATACTTTTATACCCTCACTGTGTCTCACCACAAACGGTCCACAGGATGCTCCATGGACTAGATGTTTTTTTCCGTCCCGGTATGCAGTGTGGATTGTGGGACCTTATACCGTTACATGTTTGTCTTTCTACATTATGTCCAATCACTTAAACAGATCTGTACATAAAAGAAACCAGTAAGATCGGCTGAAGCAGTTTGCAGCAAGACTGAACGGCCCTCGTTAAACAGAGGAGGTGGCCTCAGATGTAATCTATCACCCACCTACAATGCAGTTCTTTCACCTGTGCCCAGGCGGCTTCACAGTCATTCACACTCTGGCTCAGGTGGTCACAGGGACATACATGAAAGCCGGAGGGAACAACCACGTAAGGAGTCAGTCAGACTTCACAAAGTTCTCTGGAATAACCTTTTTTGGGATTAGTTGTGGAAATAAACTTCAGCTTGGGGTTTAGTTGAACGCAGGCAGCCAGGAGAGGAGTTTGTGTTGGATTACTGGAGTTATGCAATGAAAACGAGAACATGTGTTTCAGATGGAAATTCATGGGTTGTGCTGGGATAAGTGAGCTCTGCCTCAGTGCGGTTGGGTTCGCCTGCAGAGAACTGTTTTTCAGCCAGACATACACAACTCGTGTATCCTGTGAATGTCGGCATCATCATCATCATCATGCCGACACTGAAGTCAGAGTTGAGTGAAAAAAGTGTTTTCCTGTGTGTCACACTGCAGCGTCAGGCACTCCACATGTCACGCACTGTACCATAAACACTCAGTCACCCTGATTTAGTTCAAGAGAGTTACAGATTGTTTATGATAGGTGGTTATGTAATAGGAACATTTTCACAGTTAAGAAAACAGCAACTCGTTTACAGGCTACAGGGGCACTTCACTTTAAAACATGCTAGCTTCTACAAGTTAAGTCTTTGTATATCTAATCTATAGCGTTTGCTTTTGTCTTTCGACAGAGCGACGTAATAGATTTGGCTCTAACATGTGCTTACTCAGGTTTTACAGACAGTCACGACTCTATTTCTGGTCAAAAAGGGTGTTTGACGCACAAACATCTGCAACCCTCATTACTAAACCTCCCTACCGACAGAATGAATAAACTTGTATGCTAAAGGGTGGGAAAGGAACTTTCCTAATGCATTCGTTCTGAATTCTACAGTTCACAACGTGACATCTTGAATGTGGAATACATTTGTAGTATTGTTCATGTAATGTGGAGAGTGAACCTGATGAAACCATGTGAATTTGTAGCACTCGAGGCAGCGTGCGGGTTTGTGTGGACTCTAGATTCTGCCGATAAACACGAGTTTAAAACAATTTAGGTTTTGCAGTCAGCTCAGGGCACATATCACATTTAGGGTTAAAGGAGATATTATTGCACATCTACACAACACAGATTATTTCCCCAGTGACGTTTCTTCATACCAATGCCTACCAATCACAAATATGTATCATAATAATAAGGATTGTGATGGTACTGTGACTCTACGTATAATACATAATACATCATAAAACGTTGTGGTTCAATTGATCAAAATTGGTTTTTGGAGTAATTGAAATTAAAAATGTATTATTTTATGGTTTACTGGGTGTGGCCTTATGTATAAAGATTTTTGAAGGGTTGTAGTAATTAAATTGATTTGAAATGCGTGGAAGGGCAAACGTTGTTGTTTCAAACACTCAGACACAGTATCCCACAGCTGCAATTCTGGAAAACGGACTTTGATCTATATTTAACCTCTTGTACAGATGACAGAAGTTATTACATTGCAAATTAAAGATCAAACACGGGGGTGGCTGCTCTGATGTCGATGTCTTTAGGGCCATAATTCTTTCTAATGCAAAAAGAAATACTTGAAGAGTTTGTGAACATTATGCAACTCTCCCTCCTCAGCTGATGGGGGATGTGTGGTAAACATCCCCCATCCTCTGTTCTAGTTTTGGTCTATGTGAAACGCGCTCTCTGTGGCATGAAGGAAGTTTAAGATGTAAACAGAGCCGGGTGAACTCCATGCAACCTTGGCAATAGATTGATGGTAAAAAGGAAGTTTCGCTTTAGGCCGCTCATACATTGTTCGGGAATACTGTCCCCTGCATGTGAAAATAATAATAGGTCACCCATGAAGATTAGGAAATATAACAGAAGCTACTTAGATATTTGATACATGTTGATCTGCA
This sequence comes from Microctenopoma stevenorrisi, assembly GCA_032270685.1. Taxonomy (NCBI): domain Eukaryota; kingdom Metazoa; phylum Chordata; class Actinopteri; order Anabantiformes; family Anabantidae; genus Microctenopoma; species Microctenopoma stevenorrisi. The sequence goes on along the minus strand of JAUMTR010000002.1, from coordinate 11,489,435 downwards.
GCCTTTAGTGGGATTCACTCCCTCACAAACCTTTATACTTCCTTGACATCAGCACAATGTTCCCAAATCCTGTTTTAGTTTTAGTTTATTATGTGCTGTGGGGTGGACGTGGCTATGTGGCCACAGCACCACTTCGTGTCAGGAAAAGTCCTAAACCACCATGTTACGACTGCCTATTTATCAGAAGGAGAAAAAAAGCAATTTTTTGTGACATGCCAGCATGGAAATAAGTAATGTTTATCATTTCCATAATGGTAGGTGTTGCTGGAGAGGTCGTTTGTAACGGCAGTAACGGTGATACACAGCCATCCACTACTAAACTGTCAAGGTTTGCCAGGGGGAGACGGCATAGCAGAGCATACGGAGTCCACTACTGATGTTTTTCTTATTAGTAATGTGACAAAGTGACATTACTTTGTTTATAACTCATATGTCTTTATCACAACAAAATTCCTGTGTTTAAATGAAGAGTTACTTGGTGATATTAGTCATCTCCAGCTGCTGTTTTTAAATCACTGAAAGGTTGTTTTGATGGGTGTAACTAATAATGCAACCGATTCCACTGAGTGTAAGTGAGTGCATGCACAGCACCAGGTCCTAGAACCAACCGATCCAGTTGCCTGAGAAAGGATCAAAGATTTTTCCATTTTCAATTTTCATTCCATCTTGTGAATGTTTAACTAATGAGTTTGTCCCAGGCTCTGTTTTGAAGAAGCATAATAAACCATTATGCAATTCCAATGGGTTGGAATAGGACAACTTTATTGCTCCACCCCAACGTGTCCTTTGTTGCGCTCCAACATATCCTTCTTTGGAAGCATAAAACACATCCATGGAATTCAGGTAAATAATACTTGAGGAAAACAATTATGTGGAAAAACGGTTTTATGATTCTGTATCTGCTCGGTGTATCACATGAGCTGTAAGTTCCTTCTTTTTCATGGTTTGTGTGTCCTAGTATCCTGTGGTCTTGTGACCACTTAAAGTTTCCACACAAAATTCTTAAAAATTCTCAAGAGAGATGCTGAGGAGACACTCACTCAGCATTTCTCTCTCCCAGAGCTTTCTCAGTGATTTCTCAACTCATCGGTGAGCTAATGAAAACTAGTCAGACAGAAAGTGGTTCAGCAGGTCTAGGACACAGTATTAACCAAAAATATTTAATGTTCTACTTTCCAGAGGCAGCAGGCACGTCAGCCAGGTGCTGCCAGAGCGTTGCGCAACCGAGTCTGACATACATTTGATCCAGTTTAATCTGGTCCCAGACTGTGACCCCGGGAGAAACCGTGTTCAGCTTTCTGTCACATCAGGACTCACTGAGAGCATCTTGAGCATTGTTAATAAAAAATATCCACTTTGTTTATCTTAAAGATCATATTTCAGCTGTTGCGCCATAGTGAAAACAACAAGTCAGTATTTATTTATGCCCTGCCACACAGTGAGTTTTGAATCATAAAACTAGGTGCACAGTTGATAACAAAATTAAAAAAACATATAATTATGGTATAATTACACAGTGGGTACCGCTTAGAATCGTGAGTTTGAGGCATCCTCATAGCACACCTGTCCTGTTCTGCTTCCGTGTTAGGAGGCGGCTGCCTTTTAAACGGCAGAACAGCATGTTCTCTGATCGTTTATTGCCTTCCTGTGGTTTTCTGGGGTTGTGAACTTTATGAGGGTTGCTTTACAATTATTTAACCTTTCCCCAGCTCTGTAGAGCTATTGTTGATCAGATAGGACTATTTACTAGTGGGCCACATCCATATATTCTCATATTGGCAGATACATGATTTTTCTTGCAATTGCAAGTCATTTTTCAAGCTTGGCTATAAACTGCTAATGTCTAACAACTGACAAGCATACACCGCCATAACATATTTTATTACCTTGTAGTAAACAACCAAAACTAACTATGAAACAATAATAATAAATGAAACAAATCTGTTGTGAAAAGAAGCACACAATCAGCAAACAACATTCTCAGCTGACTGGGTTCAGGGGACTGAGATTTGGATTGAAAGAAGGCCAGAGAGATAACAACCCTTTGAGGGGCAGACGGTCATCCTTATGCAAGAAGCACATACGCTCCAACATTCCAAAAACACAGTCATGCACCGCTGGGTGAAAACTGTCTCATAGAAAAATGCATATTTTATCACCATGAATCAGCAGCAATAATGTCAGCGTGTTTCATCTGATGATACGTCCTCATCATGTGTTGCCTTAGTGTTGCTGTGGTCAACTCTAACCCTCCCAGGCCACATGTGGGGGCGCTGAACAGTGCCCTCGCTAGGGTTCAGTGTATGAACACGGCCTGATCCGCTGTTACAACTAGCAGGTGAACAGGATAAGAGACAGCATGGCAAAAAAAAGCAGAACACATACACACACATTAACGCTGCACTTAACTCAAACCCAAAGGCGCCACTGCATCCAAACCACTACACATGCTACAAAGCAAACAACGAGACGCAGCTCTGCTGGTGTATGATCACATGTTCACTCGCTCAGTAACATTCCTGTGCAGAAAGGTCATCAACGCGCAGCACGTTCAGAAGGTGTTAAGAACTCACCTTCACCTTTGAACATTTGTTCTAATTATCACAAAGATACTCAATGAACTACAAACACATGCTTGTGGGTTCAGGTGATAAAGAGGTGCAACAGTTAGTCAAAGATAATCTGAATATAGCTGATCAGCAAAAGAATGTGAGACTGTAAACGTCAACCTCACACGGAAAACTAACTAGATAGAATATAATGAAGCAACTCTGCACTTATGAAACCAAAGGAACCACAGTTAAAAACATACAAAAGGTCTTCTGGTTCAAATACACATTACACACACACACACACACACACACACACACACACACACAGATGCTTTAGGCTTTCCGCTTACATAAATGTGTAAGAACATCCCAGACAGCAAATTCTTTACCGCTTCACATGATCACACGAAGGTGTTCATGAAGGTGCCGCGACAAAGCAGATGACTCCTCGACGTCTCCCACAGCAATGTTCTTCGTGGCGTCTGTCTGTCACAACAAGGCTCCCGTAAGAAGAGCCTGTGTGTTCACATAGCATCTCGAGTAGCTGTGACAATCCGTGTTTTCCAACCCTGGTGTCAAAGATATAGCTTCAGATGGATTGTAATGCTTATGCAGTTAAAACTCCTTAATATGGATTTTATTTGGGGGATTTTAACATTGTGCTCCACTTAGTGCTTAGTGAGTTAAAGTTTATTTTTACTGTGTTAATCATCTATTACTTGTAACTGTACCTGTAACATGTAATAGGACATAACGTATGAATACTGCCTCACTGAATGTGCAAAAGATGCGTCTAGTGTGTGGTAGCAGGGACAGAGTGTGTTTACTTTTCTGCATAATCACTTAGCCTTTTGACCCAGATCTCCCATTTTACCTTTGCCAAAAGTTCCCCATCAGCAGACTGAATGGCTCATATGATTACATGTGCATAAACAACCTTTGGACTTCCCTTCTGTCGAAATATCAAAATGGCTGTTTGCAAAAACACAAATCTACGCAAGATTGTTTCATGGCAGGGTTCATTTATAAACCTAAAACATATAATCTCCATTAATGTCCAGTAAAATAAACAATCTACTACTGTGTCAAAAATAACTGTATGACTCACAGTTTGTGACACACTTATGTTTGCATTATCATTACTTATTATGATCTACATATTATACATATTATTAGCAGGGCTAGGTGGACTAACAGCTGTCAACCCCAATCCACTGGACAACTCCTCCCTAAGCAAAGAAAATCAATATATGATGCAATTTTTAAACATTTCTAAGAACTTTGCCTCAATGGTACAGAGAGTGATGCCAGGGAGGTCGCTGCCCTGTGTACAGTTGTGTTGGGTGTCAAGTAGATGCCCTAATGACTGCGTTTTGAGGTTTGATTCGGATTGGGAAGGTAGGACACATGTTTGTGCGCGATGCATTGTGCTTCCCTCTACAACGCAGGCCACAGCCAGGCCTCCGGGTTGACCCTGACATGTTGACTAGTGTGAGGACAGAAGGTCAGACAGCATGAAGGAGACCGGTGTACGTGCTAGGTCATATTTGTTGCTGCGTCTTTGACTTGTCAGCAGAAGCGTTGTTTGTATTTTTGTGGCAAAGTCGAACTTTGATAAAACACTTTTGGAAACGCGCCGTAGCGCTGTCTGCTCACACGATGGATGTTTTCTTAGGCAACAGTCGTGGTCGGGCAGAGAATGAATCGTGGCATGTTTCAGCTTTGACATGTGTGCCAAAGTACAAGCACACGTGTCAAAGGCATTTATAAACGCGTTCCTCGGTGCGTCAGGCCTATGTTTGAGTAAAACAGTTCTACCATAAAGAGAAAGCTGTGGCTTCCCTCTAACGACCAGCCCCAGAGTTGTGTGTGTGTCTGTGTGTGTGTGTGTTCTGCGATTGCATATTTGCGCCCGGAACACCTGAAGCATGTCACTCTATGCAAAGTAGAACTGAACTAATGAGATTAAACGTGACGGCTGAAATGTTAAATCCTTTGGAAGAAAGCATTACTGAAACTCTCCGCTTCATTTGCACAGATTCCCAGAAACATAATCTCTGTGCTCATCTCGCGTGTTGTCCTGTGAATGGAAATGTGCCATGAAATAGCCAGTACAGATCTTCTCATTGCTGTTTAGAAGTTGTTACTAAGATTTTCTTTTTCTTTTTTGGTTTTGTAGTTTAGGATTTGGCTTAGACGCTTTGCAGTGACACTATATTTGGTCTTGACAGAAGAAGAATGCCTTTCCCATGCATAATCCCATGCAGATTCTTATGTAAGGCTGTTTTCTTCTTTCATTTTTGACTTGTCACGCATTGGACGTACCCTCCCATATTTGATTACACTATTGAAACCAGAACTGAGAAGATGTTAGACTTTGTTTGGTGAACACTGCGTTTCTTCTCCTTTTTTTCTCCTTTTAGTTCAAGCGGTTCACGCTCTCTCAAACGCAGTTGCTTTCCTTAACATGTCTTTTGTATTCTGCCCTCAGACAGGTGTTTATGTCAGTCTCACGAAAAGAAAAAAAAAAGTCGTACAGTCATTCATTCAAAACAGACTTTAACACAAACTCTTTTTGGGGGGGGGTTGGTTCCCCAAAGCCAATAAAAATGTAGCATGTGGTGTGACCAAGCCTGTGTTACATAACTTCAGAGGCAGACTGAGCAATGCAGACCCGGCCATCTTCACACACAGCTCTCCTCAAGTAGGAGATGTGTGTGTGAGTTCAAGTGTGTCAAGCTTATTCTCTTTAGTTTGCTGTGATTTTTAAACTGTGTCAGAGCAAATGATTCTCTGGAATATAACCTGCATTTTACTTCATCCCAAACATTTCTTAGTTTTTCAAGTATTGGAATATTTTCAGCTCACATTGCATTGATTATTGACAATTTAGAGAAAGTGAAGTTTGTGCAAGTGAAATCAAATAGCTACTTATCAACTAATAAATAAAAAGAATCTTACAGGACAGGACACATATCTGAAACCTTGGTGCCAGACGCACTGCGTTTATTTTCGCAATGCTGAAAATAAACGGAGAAAAGGTTTGAAATCCTCCTGGCTTTCCCTTGTGCTGCCTCAGTTGAGACGTGGGACTCAGGTCTGACTTTGCATTTTCAAGGAGTTTCCTGAGAGAAAGCTATTCTGGCTCGCTGACAAGACAAACACGATCAGTCTCTCTCTTCTGTAGCCACAGGGACTTGTGGGGCTGTACGTTGGACAGGGAGGATCACCAGTTTTCCTTTCAGCTGTCACAGCACCGGTCAGCCACTGAAGAGTGGGTTAACTCCCTTATAATGCAGAGCTGTGCGGGCTTAGGGCCCAGCTGTTTCCTGTAGCTGCAGCAGAAATACCGTCTCTCCCCAGAGGACTCTGACACTTGTCTGTAATCTTCATAATCTATTTAATTAAAATAAACATTCAGCATCAACAAGGTCTCGCATAGTTACTGCCAATTTTCAGTAAAGGTGAGAAAAGCTTGTGATTGTGGAATGAAGTCCCCGGGGCAGGAGTCAAATCAAAGCGCTGGTATGTTTCTTAACCCTTAAGCCAACAGGGTGCCAAATGATGCAGGTAATGAATCCAAACCACAGTTGCACTGATGTTTCCTTTTTTACTTCTTCATCTTAATCAAGTTGATGTTTTGTTTCCCTCTGCAGCAATGAGACAGACCTGATATCATTGCTATGAATGTGTTAATTCGGTGAAATGCGAACATAAACCCTTCCACCTAACGTTAGAGCAGGAGACTCTCCTCTCCTCTCGAGTCGAATCAGCTGACCCACATTTGTGTGTCGCATGTTGACCCTACACAAATCTCCGACACAGTTGACGTGTTTTAAGTGTTGCGGATTACAGATAAGAGACCATTGTTAGGTTCAATCTGAAGGCCGCCATCGCAGGATGAATTGGGTGTAAGTCTATTCTACTGTGTAGCATAAACACAGTAGACACATTAAGGTCATCGTTTCGTAACCCTGCATCAGTTATTCACTGCTGTTACTCTGCTCAAACTTTGTCAGTAGCTGAACTTAAAGTTATTCTTTCTTAGCATGTCAACAAACCCTCTCCTTTTGGACTTATAACCATTTAGACATAATAGAAAAGTGAACATATCCTGTCTGCCCTCAGTCCCACTGGTTTAATTATGAATACCTGTGCAAGTTGTCTGTTTGCTATAGTCACTATACTCTGAATACAGAGTGTAGTGACTCTCAGTGAGTCAAATCCGGTCAGAAATTACTCTGTAAAACTCAAGTTCATCTCACACTCCAAGCAAAGCAAATATTTACAACTTTACTCAGGTGGGATGTTAAGCAGCTGATCTGGATTTGAGCGACACTGCTGGTGGGGGCAGCCGTGTACGCTGGTTTACAAGAATTCAGTCCCAGCGTTCTGTGCCTTTGTGCATAATCCGACTGAAAACATGAAAGCGGATCAGAACAAAGTTTATCTCATCCTAAGCCCTGTGTAAGGAGCTCAAATGTGCTTATCACTGCAAATAAGTTAATTTGTAAATAACTGTGACACTTTCCCAGGGTGCTGAAGGAGCACAAACACTCACACACCCCAAACTTCCCAAATGTTCCTGCGATAAAGACAAGCTGAAGACCGCTGTGGTTAGATGTATAAACATGTCATATAAAAGCCAGAAACAGGTTTCATTTGGAAGAGAACACATTTTTTAACCACCATTTAGGTTATTTTGTTGGTGGCAGAAAGTAACACAACAGATGTGAGAGTGTCAACGCTGCCCATTTATATACAAACAACTGCTGAACTGACAGAAAAAATACTTTAATGGATTTCAACTCTGGTTTTAGATCCAACATGTGCACAATAAATAGTTTGTGTGCAACCTATGTACGTCTGAACAGACAACTTTACTGCTGTTTTACTACCCATCCTATAATTAATTGCTAAATCTCAAGTAAGAGAGCTGCAGAGAAACAAACGTAATGAAAAACGCTCTGCTGTGACCTACATCGAAGATGCGGGGACGCTGTCATGACACAGACCAAATGTGTTTATAGTGAACGCAGGCGGAGAATCTCATCCTTGTTCAAAATGGCATTGCATGGCATTAGACTCAGCCAACGTAGGAGTGTCTTCACAATGCAACAGTGGAGGCTCTTGTTCTGTCCTGGCTGGGACTGTGTTATCGTGAGGTACGGCTAGTTGTCTGATAATGTCACATGCTGACTTAAAGATCCTGTTACGTCAGCTGAGATGACTCACTGGCTGAATATGCATGAAATGTTGCCTTGTCTTAACAAACAAATAAACAACCATCAAGGAAACAAATAAAACAATTAGAGCATTTACTTTGGTCACGAAATGCAATTTTGTTGCGGGAATCCGGTAGGAATCTTAATAGGTTGGAGGAAGTCAAAGAAAACAGAGTCTATTCAGCACGTTGCATCCAGTGGTCTCTGTGTAAAACGCCCACGGTGAACTGATGGTGCAGATACCATGTCAGGACAAGTGGTAAATGTATGTGGGAAGTACTGCCCTTTTTAAAATAGCCTCTGAAATTGAAGCAGGGAAACTTTATTTTTAAATGTGACTCAGTCCGGAGTGGAACTTACATAATAGGTTATATTTCTGCTTGTGGGCTTTTGTCGAGTGCATTGGCTTCCACACCAGCGGCGTGCTTGTCGGAGACTGGTGGTGTCGGGGCTTTAGTGTGCACCTTTTGGTCTGTGGCTGTTGAAAGAACAACTTGCATCACTACTAGCTGTTGATACTCCCAACCTGCTTGGCACAACAATGGCTGCTTGATACGCATGTGTAATCATTAGATTACTAGTTAATATTTGGATTTTACAGATTCATTTGTCCCAAAGTACCTGAAGTTTCCAAAATAGTGTGCAAGTCAGAATCTTTCATAATGACCTGATTTCAGCATCAAACTCACAGTCACTAATATAAACTTACTGTACTTACTGTACTGCGTGGTATTTTTTTCATGACTATGCCGACTTCTTCATACCTATGCATATGAGCATTTTATTCTTGTTTATAAATTTCGAACCAATCATACCATTGTATTGTGTTGAGTGTCCCCATCCCCCACGGAAAGAGCTCTATGGACACACAGTATCTAACTGTGTTATGTAACATGTCGTGGTCTGCCACTGAGGAAATTCTCATAAATCTTTGCAGAGAAGAACACCCACTGTTTCTAGCTTCGGTGTAGCAGGGATTAATCTTCTCTTAAGAAAGGAAGTAATGCTACAGGTCTTTATTTGAAACCTCACTAGTGTTTTCCATCTTGGTGGCCAATAAGAAGAGTGACAGTCTAAATGTCTAACATTTAAGGCTCCTAAAACCTCAAAGCCGTGTGCTGTGACACCAGTGCAGTAAATTGCATATTGCACATTGCATATTTACCAACGTGCCAGTGTTTGTTACATTGAAGGACGCCATGGTGATGTAACGCTGCATTATCAAACGGTCCTGGACAGATATCTCAGTGCTTTTGGGGAATTTTTTTGCTTTAGTTTACCATAGACCAGCTTCAAGAGTTTCTCAGGTCTGTTACAGTCACACACAGGACAAGCGATTCCATGCAAGTAAAAATGGTGGTACGTTCCTGTATTGTGTTTCCCATGCAGGCTGCAGCTTTGTGACTTTCCTTCTAGTGGTACACAGAGGGAGTCTGTCCTCACTGACTGCCTAAAGGCCTCATTGGCTGTTTAGACAGCTGCAGACATCAGCCCTGTCTTAACTATATTCCAGGGTTATAGCAGATTAAGTAAATCTAGTGTATTTTCCTACTTTATTGCATAAGACACATCTCATTGAGGAGTTTGAGCTTGATCATAGGTTCTTTGCATAATCCATGTTTCAGTTTGTTTAAATTGAATTACTCTGACAGACATGAGTCAGGAGGACTTTGACAGCTATGTGGTAAAGACACTGTTACATGAGCTGTTGTTTAACATGCCTTCCTAGGAGTTTATATAAATATCTTGTTTTGAAAACAGATCTTTGCACACACACACACACACACACACACACACACACACACACACACGAGTCATGTATATGATATAAGTTGGCACACACTGTATGCACAGCCACGTTGTTTGAAAAAATTTCTCCTCCCGTTCAAGACCTGGGAAAAGGTGTGTGACAAAATCACGTGCGAGTGTTGATGCTAAACATAACAGTGCAGCACCTCGGTCTGCTCCTCTCCCACTTGTGACTTAGTACATGAGGGAACAAACCGAGCCCTCAGGCTGTGCAGCTTCTATTCTGGGATACTGATGATTTGCAGTGGAGGAATTTCTTAGTCAGATTATGGGTTTCCCTTCACCGCTGTTACCATGGAGATCTGAGACACACAAACACAGTTGGTGACAACGAGATGTGGAAGATAAAAGGAAATAAGGAGTCATCAGTAATTAGTCTAAAACTAGCACAGAGAAAGTCGTGTTTTAATGTCACACACTGAAACTAGGTGTGGATGAAGGAAAGAAATCTAAACATTGACACACTTGTCAGCACCGGTTGTCCCAGGGTGATTTCTCTTTTCCCTGGGCGTCTTTCTTCCAGAACTGGGCTCACTATTTCACTGCATCTCTTTTCTTTTTGCAGACGATGGTTGTCTTCATGCAACCCAGTCTCCTAAAAATGATGTTCCTCTACAACTACAATGCAGTCACATATATTGTTTCTACCTTTTTCTATACATAAAAAGTTATATTGATATAGCAATGGAACTCCTTTCATTGTTGGAGGAATGAATGAACAATCACACAAGCAGCCTCATAGCTCACAGCCACTAAGACAGCGATCCAATATGTTTTGTACACAGACATTAATGATTTACTTTTGTCCCAGAGTTGCAGTCTAGTGGAGCACATACTGTGCCTGAAGCAACGCACAGATTCCTGCATGACAACCCTCACATCGGTTTTGAATGAATGGACTTTATTTAAAGCTCCATGAACAGCGTTTGGTCGTACAGCCAGCCTTGGGTGCATCATTATTATTTGATTACTGTCATTTAGATGTACAAACTACCACATAGTTAGCACAGTTTGAATCACTCACCAGGAATCAATAATGCTTCGGAAACACATCTATATGCCAACTATGCCTGTCAGAGTTGGTTTCTAATAAGGAAATGATTAACATCGACCAAACATTTGTACTTTCAGAGAGATTTTTGCTGCTTGTCGACTCTGCTTGCAATTCTGGCGGTGACCACTTGCCAGTAGAGCAGCATTAATAACAGGAAACAGGACTGAGCAGCTTGAATCCTTTAGTAAGACAACAATACCAAGTTCCTCAAATTAGGAATAAGGTTTAGTTTGTGTGTGTGCCACCTTATATATACTACAATGTTACACTACCTGACGTAGTGAAGTGTGAACACACATCTTTTAGTCCGTAGGCCTAAATATTATGTTGTGAACTAAGCTAAATGCACCTGCTCAGTAAGATGAGCACGCGCGTCGGTGTGTCTGACTCCTGCTTGATATGTAGAAGGCACGCAGTTGTCAAAGCGCACGGTCTGGAGCAGCTCGTTGCCTGTGTGTGGCATGTCTGACTGCAAACAGATGGGAATGCAAATGCCCGAGGGAAATGTCTAGCACTAAACACACAACAGGATCACTGTGGTGGGTGTGAGAAAATACAGGGTTTGTGAAAGAGGATGTAATCTCTCTCCTTTTAGTTTTGGAGGAATGAATGGGTAATTAGGTAATCACACGAGCAGAGAACCAGCTAGCCTCACAACCCACAGTCACTATGAAAGAGTAAACAGCCGTGTGCTTGGGCTGCCAGCTGATTTGTTTCTTTATTATTAAAAGTCACAATGCTAATTCTATTACATACTTTCCATTTCCTGCGCCACATAAATCACGCCGCTTCCTTTTGATGCTCGTAGTGGTGCAGAGGAACCAATGTAAACATTTGGATGTTTAAAGTGATGTGCGGTGGTGTTTGACAGGAATGTCGCCTGCCAAGACGTAATCAAGTAGAAAGACATTTCCAAGATTCAAATGCAATGCAAGTTTGAAATTCATGCATCAAATAGAGGGTTGTGTAACTCTCCCTCGGAAAGAGTCTTTTTCTGCTGTCTGCAAAACAAAATGAAAAATTTCTTTCCAGTCGTGGTTTATTCAACAACGCGAGCTGTTCCTTTTTTTCTTTCTTCACAGAACAATAGCTTATGTAATCTAGCACATTGCCCTACATTGGCTCACCAGACCACAGCCAACAAACACTCCAGCGAGATTCCTCCATGGGCGACGTGTTTGTGATACAGATCGTGGACATGCTGCAGTACACCATGAGGCTGCGGCTGTGCGCCATATGGCCTTCACCTCTACATGATACAGGGTGGCAGTCGGACTGGTCCCCAGTAAACACAAAGCTTAGCAGCACGTGTTTAAGTACGGTAAATGCAGCTTTGCAGCAGCGAGACGGGTTGACCTATGTGTTTAGGTGCCTGTTTCCTGGTTATGTCTCATTTTGTTTCCAGTGTCGCTCTCTGCTCATGCTGATAGCGTGTTGATGGTGTCACCTGTCCCCGTTCACTGTGTCTGGCTCTTTCTTCCCAATGTCCCAATGGTGGTTTATGCAAATGTCAGGAGGTCTAGTTGTTTTTAAGCAGAAACATATACTGTGTTCATGAGTATACCACTCTTTTTTTATGTAGTAACTTTTTACGAGACACTCTAAAACACTTAAAATACTTAACTGTGTAATTTACATTTCTTTCTTACAATAATTTCAATCTAATGTAGCTTCACATTACAACCTAACATAAATATGGGATATAAGGAAGATTGTCTGAATTGTATTGTGATCATCAGCTCCTCAAATGCCTTTTTTTAATAATCATACAAAAAGATACACAATGATTAGCATCTCTTTTGTCTTCTTCACTTCATGCTACCTGAAGGAAAAAATAAATATCATTGAAAAGGGGTTCAAGGGATTTTCCTCGGGACTGATATTTGGGATGCCGATCAATGTTCATTACTTGGGAGACGTGTGTCAGGACTGAACATGGAAGAATTGATTTCAAGGAAGCAGCTTTAAGTTGATATTCTGGAGGGAAATATAAGGAATTGTTCCCTCTGGACATCTAGTGAAAAAAACAGGAAATCCCAGGAAGTTGATTCTGCAAAGCTGGACTGGACAAAAATGGTGACATCAAATCCACCTGATAAATGATGAAAGAAATTGAGAAATATGAGAGAAATATAACACTTAGACGCACCCTGATAGAGACAGAAAAACAGAACAGGTGGAATCAGGCTGTTCTATGTGTTACCAGACAGACAGAACAGACCCGCTCTACTGGGCAGGACAACTTTCTGTTCTTCCTCCAGACTGCTACAGCAGACAAAACATTTTCAAACCCTTCAACCTAAGAAAAGAACTGGAAAACAGATGATGTCAATCCTGGGAGCTCAGCAGCCTTTTTATCTGCTTCCTGTTTACCTTCTCCAGTGACCGATCTGTCAGAGAGAGCATCGGGAAACACCTACAGCTCCACTCCCCAGGAGAGGCAGGGCACAGCAGCGAATGTCGACAGCAGGCATATTGTCACCAGGCCCCTTTCGAGGCCATATAAGGACAGACCCAGTTGGCTCCCACCTCTGAGGAAAACCAGAGGGAACTGGCACAGGGGGTTGGGAAAGAAAATAGAGCAGAAAGGGGAACGATGGGAACAGCTAAAGACTGGCAGATAGTAACTTACAACAAGCAACAACACTGATGGTAGACTGGGAAACCCCCATTCCCCCCAGTCCCGCTCCCCCCAGTCTGAGTCACCATCAGGAAGAGAGCCAGACTAAAATCTCCTCAGCCCCTGACTGTGTCCCTCTTACAACTGTCTGGCCTGTAAAGTGTCAAGTGCAAACTGCCCTTTGCTTCTTTAAGAGACATTAACAGTTACAAAAAGCAAGTTTGAGTTTTATTTTTCTGGTTTGACAGGACAGGATTCATTTTCGATATGAAAAGCATTTCGCAGCTTTTTTTAGTTTGCTTTCTTGTTTTTGGTTTGGTTGTTACACAGTTGCTATGGTGACTGTTAATGGTCATAAACAATGGTGTGATAAGAGGAAGTGAAGTGAAATAGAACACGGTGTGGCTTTCTGGACTGTATGCATGGCACAATAAAAAACAATAAAACAATTTTACATTTTGTGTTGTACTGTTTTCATGTTGTCATGTGCGTCACGTCGTGCATTTGTATTCGGCCTCTGCAATATCACACCACCGTAAAACTGATTAAGCAGGAAGCGTTACTAAGGAAATATAGTTCCTCCCTCAACCACTGCCTACGTTGACGAAAGCCGTTGAAGCAGAACACAGTGAGATCATCGTTTTCACAGTTCTCCCCTATTTCACCATTGGCCATGTTGGACAGAAAGAAAGTAATCTGCTCAAACTGATTGGCTGATGAAGATGTCATCCTACCCTGTCGTCACTAAACCTCAATCTGCAGTTTCTAAAGCGGGAACATGACGATGCGTACTGCGGCTATATTTGGTGCTAGAATCAACACTACTGGTTCTCAATGCTGCCGCTGATGCAGAGGTGGCGGCACAAGAATTTCATTCTTCACGCTGATGACCAAAGTGACCCATTCGGTCATCACTGGGGGTGTGAGGACTGAAGCCAACCGCATGCTGTGTAGATGTTATTGCATAAAACAGTTTTTGACCGTAGGAGGTTACCTCTGTATGTTTAACTCCCAGCTTTAACACGAGAATCATCTATAAAATGTTTCTTCATGTAAATATCTACCATTGTAGACTAAGGCCACTCAGGCACAAGCTAGTCTTTCACATTTAAGTGCTTTTCATCCAGAGTGGCAGTTAATGCTTGTTTTTCTTTGGGGAAGGGAAGAAGTGTCTATTATTAGTGTACCAAGAGGGTTGGGGGGCCCGTAATTTCTTTTTACAGCGATGACCTCATCTCAACAATATACTGTAGCTCTTTCCTGGCCTCAACCTCAACTTTTCCCCGCTATCTGAGTCAGCCACTTTTTAGATCTGTGTGCTTCTATTTTAGCTCTAATTTCCACCATTCCATCAGTAGGTATACATACATAAGTGGAGTTTTTAATATAGAAAGACTGGATCCTAGGTGGAGTGGTTTTGGTGCTCTAGTTGGACAAAGAGGGTCGATGCTGTGGCAGCTATTTTAACTGTACAAGGAGGCCAGGCGACTCAAGTCACCCACTGTGGCTTCAGTCATGACTGAAAATGTGGGTCAGACAAAACACCCTGTAAATCTAAATGCCTAAATTTAATCTGAAATGATTCATTTAAACCATCATACAGCACAGACACTCACCACACAAATCTGCTATTAGTTTATAACGATTATTTACTTTTACAAATAATTTGGGTCACTTTTGTAAAGCACAGTTTATTTTCTCCTTATGACTGGCCTATTTATTGATTCCTGGTAAATTAGGCAGTGAAACGTTGTCCCCATACCCCTATTTGTGATTTTGGTTTCATTCAGCAGGATGACCAGCGCCCATGAAGCCGGCCAAGAGTGTCAGACTTGCAGCACCTGGTCTTTGACAGATGGTTGCTAGCTGCCAAAACAAGAGCTGGACTGGCTCCAGTCCCATTAACAAAGTCATGAATAGATCCTTCGCCATATAAATTGTGCAGTTTTTCCAGCAAAAACAAGTGGCAACCCCTTTTGGATTGTGGAAAAAAAGCACATTAAAATACATCCTCTGCCAGGGGCTTTAAAAGAGTGTGTGCACATGGTCGTGGTGGGACACACCCGTGCCCTGAAAACTACCCACAGGTGTCCACTCAGAGAGATCAGCCCTGTGATTAATAGAAACCATTAGATAGATTCATCCACATGGGGAAATTCACATTATACAATCCTACAACTGACAACAAAAATAGTCTCTGATTGTTTCTGTCCTCTGAATAATTAAGCTTCAGTAGAATGAGTGAGTAAAAGACAAATGTGTTGAGGTTTATGTGTTGTGTTTTCTTACTTCTAGAAAAAGTGTCTTGGGACCGGTGGGAACAGATATTTCACCGTAATTACTGTATATTTCCACATAGAGTGAATGCACAACTTCAAATCTCATTCTGTGTTGTGTTGTTCCACAAAGTTCTCGAGAGAAGAATAAACAATTGGTGGACTCCTTGAAAGAGCCTCCGAAGATTCCCAACAGTGAAGGAAAAAAACAGGTGAATATCAAAGCAATGCTCCACTTCCACTATTTATAATCTGTATCAAAATGGCTTTGTTCCAGTGCTGGGGATTTTTTGGGGGACTTTTATTCTTTTAGTTTATAATTAGTTCAACACAAAGCCTGTCACATCTTTACGAAGAATTGTGCTGGAAAATAAATTCTCCTTACGATGGGAAATGCAGCTATATATAGACACAACTCCTTCCTCTGCCTGACTCAGTGAGACTTAAACCTGAAAACAAGCAGCGAGTTACACGTAGAGGAGCTGGAAAAAGGAAATCTGCTCTCCACTTGTGCAGATATAATTTATAATGGCAGAAGAGACACAAAAAAGTTATTATTAGAACAAAGTTCCGTGAGAAACAAAACAACAAGCGCATGCTACACAATATGACATAACAGCTTTAATACACTTTGAATGGTCCTGCTTTACTGTTTCTGATTCATAATTCATCTATTTATGCTGTCATGTATTATTATCACCAGTGTTTTTGTTCTGAAACAGGAGTCAGTGAAAAAGGGAGAACTAGAACAGGCAGCGACACAAACAAATCCAAACAGCTGAAACACCAACATTAAAAAACAGGGGCTACTGTGTGAACTCTTTAAAAGCTGCGTGTCTAGGTAGCCAGCGAGTCAGTCCTGCCAAAACTGAAATATCATCGGTGTTTTATGGAGTCATTGCCAGTAGGTTCTGCACAAATGAATATTTGTTTAAAACAAAAATAACACAGGAAGGCATCGCAGGTCTATGCATGTAAGAGAGCAAAACCCACTAGAAAGAGAGAAACCTTCACTTCCTTTTGTTTTCAATCAGCTGAGTGATGATGGAGAAGTGAGAGAGACCAAGGAAGAGAGAGAGAGAGAGAGAGAGAGAGAGGGGCAGGTCTTTCTGCTCCTGCTAGCCATCTATCTTTGGCAGTGCTCACGCCCCAGCTGCTGCTGGTTCAAAGTACGGTCACTGGCAGGGAACCAGATACACGGCTGCAAAAAACACCCACATAGCCACTTCACTTACAGAGGAAAGTACAGAGAGACAGAATGTCTTTGGAACAAATGAAAATCTCAAACTCAAGCCCAGTTTTTTTGCAGCAGAACTGACAGAATATCTAACTTACTCTAGATAAGAAAAGACTGCAGAGGTTAATGTTTAAGCAGCACAGTTAAATAGCACACCACAGATAGTGGATAAAATAGTTTACTAAATGTCTGGCTGTGCAGGATTATGTGTTTGTTAATCAGTCTAGTCAAATTTGTAAGCGATACAATGAATGTCATGCAATAGAAGCTGTAGCTGAACACAGTGGTTTGCACTAGTACACGATTATTGTACCCACCAACAAGAATGCTGACCCACACGGTGTGGGCTTAAGTGAGGTTAATCAGAGGGGGAAACCTTGAGTTATGCACTGCAGCCTTCAGTGGCCATGGTTAAGTAATCTTAGTATCTTAGTAACTCAGTTAGGTGGTGGTGAGTGGCGACATGCAGGTCATGTGGCATCGTCTTTTACCAAAGCTTAAAATAACTAAATATATTGATCAAAATGCTGCTTTCTGTTAAAAATGACCTTTTGTAGATTCTGTGGTTTGTAGTTTTGTAGCAACCTGATTCTAAAGTTTAAAAAAAAAATCACCAATAAAGTGATCGCGGCTGTGCACACTGAGATTCTCTCCTGTCATGCGCCTCTGAGTTAGCGTGTCAGGGAGCTGCATGTACACCAGTAGATGTATGGCTTTCTCTGATAGCATGTTTTCTTGTTAATGTTATTGTATATGCATTTAGTGTGTATACCAGTATATTACCTACACACGCACATCAGCCATGCTCATCAACCATCTGGATCCTCATACTGACAGGTCAGACACTGAGTGCAGCAATTTAAACCTACTCACACACGGACCGGAAGATTTCCTTTTAAGGACTCACTCTTGGAGTATGAACGTGACCATGCCAGCGTTGCAACAGTTATTGTTTGGGCTCGTCTGACACATCTAGATCATTGCTGATGGTGTCCTTGTCTTGTTCTTCTTTGGCAGTATGGTGGATTGAGGTGCAGAACCTGGGTGAGTTCTGTTTTCGTGCGCAACACTCAGGACTAATGATAATAGATGATACTGGATGTTTACCACGGGGTTGAGGTTTGTTTCCTGTAACAGACACTTCTGGTGCGATTAATAGCTGACTTCCAAGGAATCCAGGCTGGGCCTGCTAATTCTACTCAACATAAATAGGGTGGTGGATGTACTGTTTTTCCCTTTCTGTTCTTTTGTTCAACCTTTGTTCCAGGGATGCTTGAATTCAAAGCCAACAATTAATTTCTTTGTTTTACACTGTGGTGTTGATATCTTCCCTTCTCTGTGCCCCTACGTAGCAGTACAGCGTACTTACATTTGAATCACAAAACCTAATACCCCACTTATTGCACTTGTCATTCAAACTAATTGAATTGACACAAAACACATAGCAGCAACAGCTTAAAGACATTATGCAATGCAATGTGTTCAGGGACATCTTCTACACATCTACTTGCTTAATTTGCTGAAATATTTAGATTCTAAATTCTAAACACTTTATTAAACCCAGATGGAAATTGTTTAACCATGTGCCATGTACCGTCACTGTTACCCTGCAAATAAATGTCTAGTCTTTTCATTGATATTACTTCTTATTTAATTCCAAATGTAATCACTTCCTAATTCTCAGCTTTTAGAAGCAGAATATAGAAAAATCTCTTGCTCTCTTAGTTGAGTTTCACTGAGTTCTCCACAGAAGAAACAAATGTTCTTTCTAACAGGAAACAATAACAGAACCCTGCCCTCTCACTTCCTGGAAAAGGCCAGATGTACTGATAGTAATACACATATCAGACAGCTACTGTTCAAAGACTGGATTACTTAAAGTTATAATACACTTTGAGCATTAAAAATGAATTGGCTTCATCAGCAACACAAACCAGGAGAAACCGGAAATCGCACCACTGTCCTTGCAGTTTGTAGAGGACTGGTCTACCAATTCAGCTGCTGCCTCCCCAAAATGTTCCCAAACCTCTGTGATTTAGGGAAAAAAATGTGTATCCTGGCCAGGTCCTGTGGGGTGGAACAGGAACAGTGAGCTAAGCAGATTAGTAGCACCATGCTGCTGCCTGTGTGGGTGTGGGCAGAGTATGCATGCGGGCGTACTCCAGTTGATTGTGTCAGTGCCTGCTGCTGCGTGCACCACATCACTGTGAGTCAGGAAGGAGTTGTATTTAGCGACATGCCCAAACCTTTTCCTGCTGACGTTGGCATACTAGCAAAGACGACATCTGACTTCCTATCCTCAGGGATGGGTCATCGGATACCCGGGCCAGGATGTCTCCACCTGCCAGGGGTTTTAATGGAAGGAAGGGTTCATGGGGTAGGAAAATGGAATCCTACCCACTTTTTCTCATGTCTGTGTTTGGTACTTATCCAGGATGGAGGCATGAGGGTTGAAGTGACAACATATTCCAAAACAAAACAAGATGCCTGACAAAATGTAATTATTATTCTCCATGCAGGAAGCCTAATAAACGATGACAGTTTTGATTACTGCTTATTAAAGGAAAAGGTTGCATATTTATTCTGTAGAAAGTGTTCTTGGTCAAAACTGACTGGTGTGAGGACACAGGACCAAACTCCTCAGCACGGGATAGTGCTCTGAGGGGTTTGGTTCTTCTCCACTTGAGGAACATCCTCTGCACCACAAATATAGGCATCCAAGGTGGTGAAGAGCGCCACCATGGGCCAACATGTCGTCATCCTGTCTATTGGTCTGGATCATATTCTGGATCATAAGCTGTGATTGCAAATCAGAGTTATTTTACCAAATAAGGACTTCTAAACACCTCCTAAGTTACTCGTAAGTCCTTAAAAATGAGTAATGCTTTGTTGGTATTTTGACAATTTCCAAAATGTTACATACAAAATGATTGAATTTGTGTATTATGTCATGTTGGCTTTAAATTGGTTTTGAGCAAGGCCTCAAAATGTCAGAACTGAAAGATTAATTCTCTATATTCTATATAAAATATAACAATTCTGGTGTGGTTTCCATGGGGAAAAGGTTCTGCTGGGTTTGGGGCTGCCATGAACTTCATGTGCACACCCATGCAGTGGTAGACACGTGTTTCGCTACAGATGGACATTCCTGAATGCCACATCTACCCTACCAGGACATTCAAGCTCTTCCTAAATAGACAGTCTCCTGCCTCTAAACCCTTATTAACTCCTACCAGCACACGGATTAAGTCCTGGGATCCAGACAGCTAACAACCCTCTATGTGTCTGGTACAAGCTGCTCATCCATTCACAAGGCTTTATGACTGGCTACAACTCACAGCCTCTTTCCACCACCTCCTGCTGAGGGACATTTGCAAAACAAGTGATTAGTTGAAGGGGACAGAAGTGGAGAGCGGGTAGAGTGAGGGGCGTATTTCAGAGATTAGTGGAAGAAGAGGAGGGGAGAATAACAAGGATATTTTTACTGATGTGGGCTTTTCAAAGCTGATGTGGCCCAGACTGTGAGCCCAAAATGAACTTAAAGGTTAACTTAAAGATTAATTAAAGGTTCCTGTGGCTTTTTAAACAACTGAGTCCACTTCATTTAACCTATGATAGATACCACTCTGGTACATACAATTCAAATACCGTTGCTCATATTCAATGAGGGACCATATTAGAAATGGATAAGTGACTGACTGATATCGCAGTGCTGAGGGTATTAGCAAATCAGTCTTTCCCAGATGGGTTTCTGGGGGGAAAAAAAGGAGGCAGGAAAAACGTGAGGCATTCAGGCATTATGTGTGGTGTTTTTCATGTGCACGAGGCATTGGCCAGTCCACATGGATCAGACACTTGTGCAGTCAGTGGTCTACCTCCCCCCTGTGTCTAGAGAAATGGACATTTCTTATCACAAATGAACAAAACATTCTTTAGAATCTGAATGATGAGTAGAAGTTAGAAGATTTCTCTCTGCTTGGAATGGCCTCTGTTGGTGGAAACAATGAGTAATGAATAAAAACTTTTACAAGTGGAGTAAGTAATAAAATGTAGGGAGCATCTTTTCTACTGATGGATTAAAGGTTTGTACAGGTCTGTGTGTCTGTGTGAGCGACGTGAGACAAGTTGCACTGTCACGTTCACATATTGTACTGTTTTGCAACATGTTTCAGGGTGTGAATGCGTTGCCCAACAGTATGTTGCTTCAAGTCAACAATTTTAGAATGGCTGCATTTCGCAAGACTAATTTATTTTCTTACGCACCTTCGGAGGTTAATGTGAGGACGTTTCAATCTTCATCAGCAGGTCAGATATCACTGTAGCCTGTATTTTTACATGATGCAGGAAATGGTTGGAAATGATTTTGATTATTGCAAACAATGCATGAAGAACATGTTTGCATAATTATATCTGACATGCACACATACCAATCTGGTTTTATGATGTCTCAATGTCAATATCTAATTACATCTATATTAATGAACCACCAGAATGGCAACGCGAGTGTTTCATAACCGCATCTGCAGCTCTGTCTTGCAACCAGCAGGTAGATTAGCGAAAAACATTTGCCCCCGTGTGAGACATCATGACCTTTTTGCCAGTTTGCCAGTTACATAACAGACCCAGACAGGTGAAAAAACAAATGTCCAATTATTAGTGTCTCCCCACAGGGAGACGACACAGCCTCGGCCAGTCAGGACCTGTGCAGCTGCATGTGAGGACCCGGCTTGTTTGTCTGTGCAGTGCATGTGTTTGAGTTGCAGGTTTGTTGAGAGTTTCGGAGTGTAGATTCAGCTTCACATGGTGTAAGCATCCATATGGTATATAATGGATGTGCATTGCCCAGTGGAATCATATAACAGTTCAAAATATTTTAGGCTCAACACCCCTGTACAAAAGCAACAGTGTTAGATTTCAAACCCTAACCCTAACCCTAAACTTGTTAGAGTGTTCATTAATTAGAACTAAAGGCTTTAAAAACCCTTATTTCCAAGCTCTGGAGACAATTGTACATTATAGGATTCTGACAAGCAAAAAAAAAAAACTAATGTTTAATTCCTTTATGTGTGAGGATTAATGAAAAAAGACTATACCCTGCTGAGATCACAGCAGAGCATTGCTCACACATGAGACACTGGTAATCCTGAGGTGATGAAATTTGATTCTGGGTATGGCAAAAGAGAAGTTGTCTACGGGATACACTGTGGACACGTCACCAGTCTGTCTCAGGCCTGACATATGGAAAAGTCAGAGTCAATAATTAGGCTAACATGCATAAATATCCAGAGTCCCCGGAGAAAAAGGCGTGGAGAGACCGTACGGACACTACACAGAAAGGCCTCTGTCACCCACACACAATTCATACTGGTGACATTTTAGCTGTGAAGTGCAGTGCTGACCTCTCTGCCCCTCTATCATGAATTACATAAAAAATACCAGGGAACCTTTAGCATTGCCTGGAAAGTTCATGTCAGCCACTTGCACGTTATGAAATATGAATGTTTTAATATATCTGGTCATTCAGGTAATGCAGGATGAAATGGGAAACCGGAGTTGCTAATATTCACGCAGGAATGTCACTGCTCATAATTCTCCGTATTATAATCACATTTTCTTGTTGGCAGTGTGCTGTTTTATTGCACACCATTACACAGGACATGAAGTGCGTTTCTGAACTTCATGCCAACTGCATTACTGCCTGACAAATTATACCCTTTCTACATCCTCAACGGACGTCTTGGCAGAGTTAAACAAAGTTATACAACAGCAGTTTATAAGGTTTCTTTATGCTGAAGTCCAAATTTGGCTCTGGGGGATTGAGTTGTGTAAGGTGACAGTGAATGACACACTTCTTCTTGTACTCTGAAGGAAAGAGAAAAATCAAAGAAGCAGAGTTCTGTTCTGAGAAGATCCCTCGTGGGCTCATGACATTGGCCAGAATGAGGAGGTCAACGGTATTGTGCAGCGGTGTGGTCTAGTTTAGTGGCCCACATACAGCACACAGAGCACACGTTCACATAATGACAGGTATAGAAGCGCTGCAGACATGCACACACGCATCAACCATGCGATCTCTGTAAGGTATGATTTCCATCTCACTGCAGTTGCCTCCTCCCACATAACGACACTGGAGCCTTCCCGAGGAGGCAAACAAGAAAACAAAACACCATCATTATTAAATATTTAATGCTCAGTGTTTTAAACCATGAACATGTTCACACCATATTACATTTGACAGAAAATTATTTTTCGACAAACATTTACTGCTCACCCAAAGCTGATTACACTGTAAATAAATCAAACAAATATTTTTTAATACTTAGTTTTTTTTGTATTGATGTAGCAATAAAGAACAGACAAACAACTAACTAGAATTCTTGAAACATTTACTTGGTAAGAAATTTTTGCAAGATCCTATAAGCAATACCATCCACTCACATGTGTACTCAACCTGTTGTTCAGTTGCAGCACAGGCGTACTTTGAGCACAAGAATAACTCTTCTGGCTTTTATACCTTCAAATACAGAAGTGCACCACGTGACAGTGAGGCGACATCTCAAGACGTTTTCTCATCACGCCCTGCTGGGAGGGTACACAGCATTGACACACTGAGGTAACTTTTCTGCGACCACAAACTTCCCTTATCTGTGTGAGCAATCAAGAACAGTGGCAGAGTGACCCCAGCTCCTGGGGCCAACTGTAGGGCGGCTCTGCTTCCTGTACCACCACTGTAAAAATCACACGTGTCAGTGTTAGTAGCACCTGTGTAGCTGAGGGAGGAAAAGATGTAGAACTTGGTTATATTAGCTAGAAAAGATTTGTGTTGCTTAAACCAGAATTGTAAATCTCTCTTAGAGGCACTTATCTCGAGATTTAGGACAAGACAACATAATGGCGTAACAGTGGTGGCGTTTGTCTGTTACACTTTGCACTGGTTGTAAAAACCTTTTTCGTTTTTTCCAGGCTGGCCTACATTTGGAGTATGACATCTGCTGTATAATTTTTGTACCTGAAGAGCAACTGTGTAAACAGCTTTGTGGTTTACCCTTTTCAAACGAGCCAACCACCCATCGTGCCCCCAAATCACCCCCTTACAAGAACTGAAAGTGTGCGTGATGTAAGCCAATGTGGTACTAATCACATGGCATCGCATGCAGACTGCCAAAGTGAAACTGAATCCAAGGGGGTTTCCAGGAGCAATTTACTGTACACACCTCCTAGGGTTTCATCGTGCACTCGTTTCGCGGAAAGGTCTGGCCTCACGTTACTCTGTTTAGTCTTAAGTCAGGTTGTTTCTTTTGAGGAGTTTGGCAACATCAAACTCTAAGCAGGGGCTTATTTGTCTGGCAAGGAGAGGAGTCTTCTACGGTAAAACAAAAAACCAAACAATTTAAAAGGGACTGGGCAAGATTAGACGCCCCCTAAAAACAAAAATAAAAAATCAGTATTTATAAGAGAGCTGTATAATTGCATGCAGCCAGGCACTGTTTGTTTGTGTGCACGTGAAAGAGCTGCTGGCAGCTGGTGGTGGTAAGTTGTTGTGAAGATACAAGCCAAGAGGCCATAAGAGCTGTAACAATATTAATCAATGGAAACGGGGAAAATATGAGCACCCACAAACAGGCTCAGGTTCATCTGCAAGCACCACAAAATCTCTTTATTTGTGGCCTCGTTCTCCAGAATGCCATTCTGCCGTGAGCCTGACCTTAAGCGTCACAGACATGAAGCAGATGCATTAACCTGGCTCCCACAACTATACTTCCAGGATATGGAAGCAAAGCTGTAATTACAAGTTGGCACAAGTCGGTCTGGCTGTTCCACTTAGAAAATATGTTACTGAAATGTCACAGCTTTCAAACACACATGAAAAGCGGTTGTTTTTCCAACCTTTGCATATCTGTGAAAACTCAATTCAAGAGTTCATGTTTTGCCAGCGACACCTTATTTTATATTCATTTGGTTGAACAGCTGTGGGTCATTTATGACCTGTCCAATACTGGTGGCCAAGTATTTGTCTCTAGCAGGCACATTTAGTGGATAACGGACTGATTTATGTTTTCTTATACACTGTGTGAAAGCATTGTATCAGCCATGGATTGAATGTGAGGAGTGACCACGGTTCAGTTGTTGGTTGTGTGTGAATTCTATAATATGATTCCTGATCACGTTAGTAGTAGTAGTAGTAGTAGTAGTAGTAGTAGTAGTGGTAGTATTACTATTGTCCTCCCAATTGTCAAATATAATTTAACTCATTGATGCAACTTCACAGGTAGTACAGGCAGTATTAGTGGGCCCTCTAGAGGCCTGAGCCACCTGTGCACATTATGCCAACAGTTACACCTCTTTCTGCCCTCGGAGCAGCTCCAGTCCAGCACAACACTTACGAGTTATTGCGTTTGTTGAAGGTCCACTTTTCTAACCACCATCGACTCAGGGCATGGCTGGTTTCTGGTCGTAACAGCTGCAGTACGTGACTGCATTCATCCAGCATCCCAGGTGTAGAAGAATCCCTGAATAAGTGGAGAGAATGACCCTCAAAACCTCCATAACCTGTCCTGAGATTCACTGCTATGACTTTGGTCATGTAACAGTGCAAAGTCATTACAGCAGTATTTATGGCTTTGCGAACTATGTGCTTGTCTACCAGTCAGACTTGTTAAATAATCATCAGAGACTCATAATAATCTGTTGTCCTCTCCTGCAGAGCGACGACTTGTGCCAGTGAGCCCCCTGTAGGCAGCTATTTTAGTTGCATTGCAGCTGATGCCTGGAGGTTAAGTGTGTTCAGTGAAGACTGAACTAACATGCCTGAGCTTTCGTCTGTGACACAGAAAAACAGACACATTAAACACATTCCTCTGTGCATTTGCAACACATACGTGTGAGCTGTATGTTAAGAGTAAGTGCATGAGTTATGTTGTCTTAGTCATATGCAGCAATATCTTCAGTTTGGTGGGTTACATGACAACTGTTTTTCACTCTTGAAAGCAATGTTCACTTATATTAGTTGCCAGTTATGAGCTATTTTAAATTTCAGAAAAACATTTTTGGGTTTAAAATGCAGTGAAATGAGCATCTAGTAGATGTAGGCACACTGACAGCTATGAAACCCTTTTCCTAACAGAGCAGTACACACTAGCACATGTGTTTAACGCTCCTTCCTTTCTTCTGAGGTAACAAGCCACAGACTTAGACGTCTTACTACTTATTATTCTACATCTCTTTGTTTCCTTTTTTTGCATTACACGAAACTTTTTCAGTTCATGTTTGTTAAACCTGCTGACTATAAAAAAACACCATGACCTCGCCTGTCCCTAGCACACTGCGTCTCCCTTTCTCAGACTGGCACAACGCCCAGACGGCTGCTGCTTGCGTGCCACCACTGTTTGCGTAGATTTGCATCTGGCTCTAGAGAAAACTGAGATGATTCACCAGTCATTTTGTGTGTGTGTGTGTGTGTGTGTGTGTGCTCTTGGTGGAGTGTGTTGTTTCTCTGAAGTCTGTCCTCTTTCTCTGTCGAACTTTTACTTCTCAGAGGAACTATTTCTGTACCATTCTCCCAAGAGCAATAAACAATAACGGGGGGGGAGGGGTTACCACAAAGCACTGATTATTTCAACTTAAACACAGAAGTGTGCAGACCTCACAGACACAATCACACAGAGACAGAACAGGAAGGCTGTATAGGAGGACATCTGAAATACAAAAGCAAGACCTATACTCTTGAACAGGGTGACGTCAGGCTGCCCTTTCTCCAACGCACTTGGGAAGTGGGGCTTTCATGACAAACCTATAACCCACCTGGGACTCTGTCCCTAACACCTGCAAAACTGTTGTCATTTATCATGAGACCCAGTTCAATTCCAGGTCTTTTATTATGGACAACAGCACCAGTGTCATATTGTTGTCCCGAATGGAGGTTTTAACCCTCCTGCCCCTGTTTCAAAGAGTTCATTTTTAGTTTTACGGAACGTGTACTTACACGTAAACAGATTTCCTAGTACCTATTGGTAAATGCAATAAAGTGTCCAGGTGTGTCATTTCAAAGCCGTGTTAGCACAATCATTACGCACAGATTTTCAGGCAGTGAAAACAGATGGCCCGTCTCTGGAAAACATTATTGACTGAAAAGCCATCAATCTAATGCTGCCTTCCGCAGATTGAACAATATGTTTACAGAAGAACGACGGATGCGCTGTGAGGTTTGTGAAAGATGGATCTGTATTATCACTTTACTTGATAAACATGTGTGTGTCCTGAAGAAGGCGTTAAACGAGTGAGGCGGTTAAAGTGGACATGTCAGTACAAGGCAAAATACAAGACAATTACCAATGTTAATGTTCATTTACTGTACACTACCAAAACATTGTGCCATGAGCACAGCACATAAATAGTGTCTTTAGGGCATTCTTCGCTGGTTACCTTTGTGCTGTAAATGAAAAGAATTCACACTCTGATTAACCACAGCTTTGTTTTTGAGTTACTGTGTTACTTGCTCATGTGCAAAAGGAGATGTCTGATTTTGGCAAGTGTGCCTGGTTTCTTTGTGTACCCTGTCAGAGAGAGGTGATAAAAGTGAAATGGTTCAAACAGAATGCAGGTTCTTTGTGCCAAACTCTAACATTGAATCTGTACTTAAGTTAGCAATAAAAAGGTGCCATTTACAGCCTCAGGCATCCTGGTTTCTTCAAGCTGTAGGATGAGGTTGTTCCTGTTATTCAAAAGCTGATGTTTTTCCCATTGATAGTGCAATTGGCACAGAGTTGTTTCCTACTATTGGACCTGGGTGATTTGAGGTCAGTGCCGCTCCCCCATTGTGAGAAAACACAACATCAACAACCTTGAGACTGTACACAACACACAACATGGCAAACCAAACACATGTGGCGCACACAAAGAGAAGTGAGCTGGCCTAGGTTTGAAAGGCACGTTCCATCAGCTCCGTTTAAAATGAAAACATGATGCTTTGAACAGATCCTTTTTTGCCTCAGTATAACTGGACTGTACAGCAGACACTAAATGTGATTTTATTAGGTTTCACAGCTGACATTGTCTGAACATTATTAAATGTATTTATCCTTGAACCACCTTTATTAACAGAAAGTCCTTCGTTATTGTTCTACCACATCAATTCAACAATAAAGTTTAACTTGATGAGGAATTCTTTCAATATAGCTGTGTTAACTAAACTTTAGACATTAAGACATTCTTCATAAAAACCTTTTCAGCTTAGATTCCTTTCACTGTCAATAGACACACGACATCTTATTGTTAGTGATGTCTTTCTGTACATGAAGGCTCATGTGTGTGTGCGTGTGTGTGTGTGTGTGTGTGTGTGTAGGTGGTTTTCAGCCACTTCCCTTTTGTAGAAACCAACCAAGGACAAAATGTTCTGAATATAACTGCTTTCACTTTGCAGAGCGGCCGGCGAGAGGTCGATGACGAGTGTGACATGTTTTCAGCGAGCGAGACAGAGGCGTGCACCTTCAGTAGTGAGCCTCAAGGTGATCTGATACGAGTGCACAGAGACCTTTGTTGTTGTTGTCGTCACATGTGGGCACTGTTTTTACATCACTGCACTGGTCTGCAGTCATGTGAGAGGTGTGCAGAACAAAAAAAAAAACATCAGCGCACGAGCACATATCACAGGGGCACTGACAGAAAGCGGAGGGACACACTCGTCTAAATGCGCTTTGTCAGTCGCCATTGTTAACACAGACTAGTTAATTTCACAACATTTCATCCCGGAGCTCGTTTCCGTGTACGTCTCTAATCTGCATTGTCACCACAAAGGTGGTAAGCACAGTATGCTTCATCCTAACGGTTTGTGGAAGATTAGTGATACAGGGAACAAAGGCAGCTGTTTTTGCTGACTGGCGAGGCCTTTCATGGGTTTAGTGTTGGCTGCTTGGTACATTTCGTTCAGCTGTGGGATATGTCTGGCGACAGCTTTGGCTGCCTTATGGGTGGGTATCATAGAGCCTCTGGTGGTGTTGCAAAGACAGAGATTTTTTAAGGCTAAATATCTGCTCTGGGGAGGAATGTTGCCAAACGGGCATCTGGTGAAAGCTCCAGTGACCATTTACTGGAATGAAACATGACCCAAAATCGCCTTCTTCTTAAAAAGTGCATTACCTGCGATGGCAGCTGTTATTATTCCTTGTTCTCACTTGCATCAAAGACTCTTCCCTGCCTCTCTCCTAAGTCTGGTTAGAGTAACCTAATGGAATGCAACATGGTACACCTGAAATCTGTCCAAAGCAATCTTTACATTTCACTTCTTTAGGAATAAATACAAAAAGCAATAAAAGAAAAACACACTCGCTCAAGATTTGTTTAGAGTTTAGAAATGCTGTACGGGATCACACGTCACTTCTGACTGTGCCTTGTGATGCTTCAGTTGTGAGCACAAACCAGTAGAGCGCAAACATTTCTACGCATGACGGTTGCAAAATCACACACACACACACACACATAAACTCCTCCACACGTAGACACCCACATGATCCCACGCTGGCGTTATCACTGTTTTATCAAAGTACTACACCCAACAAAAAGTTCTCACATAACCTAATCTCAGCGTTGGACACGGACAAACTTTTACCTGACCGGCGTATCTGTTTCCTACAACACGATGAGACGCACATGCTTTCTCAGCAAACGTGTCCACCACAAGAGCTATGCTGTGTGTGTGTGTGTGTGTGTGTGTGCACAGTGTTTTCTCTCTCTGCTCACTTTGTGAGGACTTGCACAGATACAGTGAGTGTCACAAGTGTCACGAGCTTTCGTTTTTTTTACACATTACACACGCATGCACATCCACACTCACCCCACATGCGACCATACAGTATGTACAGTAGCAGACACACATGTCCGGTGTTTCTGCTGGATTACTATGGGCCACTGGAAAATTGAAGGGGTCCAAATCTCATA
Organism: Microctenopoma stevenorrisi; assembly: GCA_032270685.1. Lineage (NCBI taxonomy): Eukaryota > Metazoa > Chordata > Actinopteri > Anabantiformes > Anabantidae > Microctenopoma > Microctenopoma stevenorrisi. Next base: position 11,459,729 of record JAUMTR010000002.1, on the reverse strand, counting down.
TAGAAAATAACATGTGTTATGTTAAATGTATTTAACAGGACACAGAGAAGTGTTTTCTGTTAAGTCAAGTTTAGGAAATATTTCCTTTTTAGTTGTGGACACATATTTTATATAGTTTATAAGAGAACAGTCCTCTCACCAGCTTGGCACCACAAATGTGAAATATGTTTCCTTTATTTGGCCCCAGCTGCTTCAGTTGCTGGCCTTTAAGCTACTTAAAACGGTTGACCTCATGTGAGAAAATGGGGAACGATGGATGAGACAAGAACAAAATGTTCTAGACACTCAGAGCTCAAACTAGGTCAGAACGTTGGGTGATAAGGCGTGTGCTTCCTCCTACTGGCTGTTATATGTAGTGTGTGTGAGCATCAAAGGCTCAAAACATGATTTAATCCAAGGAAAAGCTAAAGGTCAACTAGCCCGCTTATCAAATACAGTCTCAAACACAGAAATGGACTTTTGTGTAAGTCTACAGCCTCCTGTGATCCAGACTAATTGAAATGCACGGATGGCAGTGCACAGACATCGGCTTTGAGGGAGGCTCGCTCTTCTAATCTATCAGGGAATTTCAAACATTTTTGCTTGTTTTGGTTTAGAGAATTTTTAGTTGTTTTCATTTCATGCTGACTACCACCCGAAGAGCTGGTCACGGCACGGTTATGGAAATCTTTACGCAGACAAGAGTGTGGCAGAGCACGCCGGAGCAGGGAGAAGGACGGAGGTTCACTTACATGCTAGCAATGGGTTCAATTTAAAAATAAAGCATATGATGCTGTGTTGTCTCATTGACCTAAAACACTGCTTTAGAATGATTGAGGGATATTTGTTAAACCCTGAAACACTATTTTACCTTCAGCATACTCTCAGCAGTGAACATGCGGATGTTTGTGCCACAGCCAGCACCTCTTTGCCTGGTGTGCAACTGCTGCTTCAGTCCATCGCTGTTTGTTAGATTCCCCTCTGCACAGCGGTGTAATGCTTCTTGACTAAGCTTTACTGTTGTACTGTTAACCCGTCAATGAGGGCTAGTTTGCTTTCTGGGTATTTGTGGTTATGTACTGCTTTGAATTCTAAAAAGCAAACCCTGCAAAACCATCACTGGACCTGCAGAAACTGACAGGTCTGGTACTAACCATTATACCTCATTTAACCTCCCTTAGATCACCTTCCTCTACCAGTCTAAACTCAGGTTGAATAACCAGTAAAACCCTATGACTGACACCATATAGGACATTTTTTGACTGCAACCGTCCCCATGGGACAGTAATGTTTATTAGGCTGCTGCATACATTTTGTGTATCGTTTGTCAAAACAGATCAATTTCAACTTGGTTCGAATTATAGCATGTACTGTTGTGTGCATTAGGGCAAATTACCAACGTAAAATGTAATTAAACAGTGAAATCTCTATGCATTCAGGGGAAATAAAACAGCTGTGAAATTCATTATATTATTGCAGCATTGATACGCAGATAGGATCTGCTATTTATATACAGTATGTCATACGCTTCTTGACTTGAATGTCATTTACAGAAGTGTTAAATGTAGTGTTGCTCCACTAGATGTGTTTACCTGTGTGTGCTGCACGTTCCTGTGGATACACCTTATTGCGCTTATCGAATTGAGAGCAACACTTATCTCAGATGTACTTTTGTTCTAGAAAAACATTTTTATGAGCTTTCCACTTTTTCAACATAGAATCTAAACTAAATTCAATACGGTCTGGTTATGAACTGAGCACATTTTTCATCCCAGTGACACAGGAGAAACAACGTGTGGTACAGTGGGTTGATTTTTTTAAGTTTTAACCAGCAGGAGCCACTTTTTTTGTCTTATTTATTTAAGGTCAGATAAAACATAGACATGGAATAAAAGAAACGGCATGCCACAGCTTTATATTGAGTTGTATGTATATATTTGTGTTCCATTTTCAACTCTGAGAATGTGTAATAACAACCCAGTGCACCGATCAGAATCCACAGTCCACTCCATTAATAATGTTAGAACGCCCAAAACGACTCCGCAGCTATTGGAATAACCTGTAGTCTCTCTCCTGTGATCATTATCTTCAAGAAGGCAGGGCGTGCGGGAACATTTTCATTTGAGGAAGAGACAGCAGGAGAAGAAAGTGACTGTTAAAAGAATCCACTGCCCAGGCGGTGATACACAAAGAAGCTGGATTAAACTGTCCCTGGCCTCTTCATCCTGACACTTTGTAGTGCTGACCTGCCCACGGTCCAGACGTAGAGTTGCTGAAAGGGGTTAACAAGGGGAGTAATTAAGAAATAAAACTATCTGCCAGCATTTCCTCTTTCTTTTTCTCCCTCTGACTTTTGCCTCTCCATCCGTCAACTCAGCTTCCCCTCTCACAGAGCCCATTGTTGGCTCTGTGCTCTGCTCTAATTTGGCATGCCGTTCCTCTCCTTATTTGGGGACTCATTATGGGAGTGATTATCTCATAGCACACTGGGTGAGTGTAGAAGCGAGACTGTCTATGTCTATGACAGCCTATAGCGTTAAATGTATACATTTCCTGCTCAGTAAAGTACAGAGGTTGTTCGTAGAAGAGTCAGATGGGTTAACATGTGAATAACCGAGCCTCGCAGAGCTGTGTCCGTTTGTGCAGGAGTCACTTTTCTTCGGCCAGCCTCATCATTTCTCGCAGCATTTCAGCGTGGTGTAAAGGACGTGTTATATAAACAGTAATAAAAAAAGGAGCATGACTCTACTCGTGATTCCGCATGATTGGCTTATGAAGCTTAAATAGATTATACTTCTGCATGAGAAGGATGAAAAGCCATTATTCAATTTCATTTGTACTTTCAGGGCAGTCTGGATTACACAAAGTTATAGCTATCAATGAAATTAGACCAAAAAAAGTACAGGGTCTAAGAATATGAGTGCAGGTGATGTTACAGACTGAACCTAAACACTCACTACCCTCTGTATTGATCTGATTTGCATCCCAGATTGGTGGAGAACTGAGTTTTAGACCCCGTGATCCTCAAATAGATTTCATAGTGATTTACAACTAATCAATTACAGTTTTCATTCATCGGAGCAGAGTCCACACAATAGGTTGTATTTAATGTTGCCACATGATGGCACTGGAGAGCAGTGAATTTACTTGCGTCTACGTTTTCATTTTTCTCAGCTGAGCCATGTTTGCCTCCAAGAAACCAGTCTGAAGTCTGTCCAGTTGTGCTGCTTTCTGATTTACTGCAATTGCTTGTCCAGCGAGAAAAGGCACTAACCCAAATAGCCTTGTTAAGTATTGAACCAAAAGGCAGAAATGTAATTTTAAAATGATATTCACATATTATCTTGGCTTGATGGTGGAGATACGAGGAGGACTGCTTTATTTGATCTTAGAGTGTGAAGATAAAATATAAAACGATGCAAAAATACAAACATCATCACAGAAAATGTCAAATAATTTAGTTTCACTTAGCGGCTCTGGATGTCAGTAGCTCTAAATAACTGTTGAGTGTACATGCAGACGTTGAATATCAAAGTTGTCTACGGATACAAAAAGAATTTTCAGTTATTACAGTCGTTGTATGGAGCCGCCGAAGCTGAGATACAGACTTCTATGTGTGTCCACAGGTTACCAATGAATTCAACTAATTAATCAAATATGCTGTAAAGTGTTGTTGTTGCTCTCACTGTGACACAAATTAAAATGTGTGGAGCTGTTCATGGCCGGAGGCTCTTTTAAGGTAACTTTGTTTCTTTTAATAATCAAACATCCATTTGTGATAAGACTTTCTCATTCCCGCGTGCTCAGGCACTACAACCAGTCGCTGTCTGCCAGTTCCACATAGCATAGCAATCATTTGCTAATTCACACACGAGTGGACAGAAGTCTTCCGTCAGGCCGGCAACTCAAAGGCACTAACTCAACAGCCGCTCAGACTATTTGTGTCCCAAGTGGCTGTTTGTAAAGCTCCGCAGTGACCACACCAATCCTGGGCAACATGAATAATGTCCCCGAAATGCAGGACTGGAGTTGTGAATAAAGAGACGTGGATCAATAGCAACTTTATTGATAGCGCCCGCCAAATAAAGATGACATTTGCTTTCTTTAGGAGATCTGTTAATTTGTCATGCTAAGTGAAACAGCTATTCATTCTCAGCGGTGGCACACCTGCAAGAAGGGTCGGGTGAGGGGCATGCGAAGGGGAGGAAACAAAAAGCAAAACTCAAATAATGCAGGGAAGAGGAGGGGATTAAGTTAAACGGATAAAAACCCTGGAGAGGAGACACTCTGCCAAATAAAAATGTTGCTTTTCTTACAATGTATTGGAAAAGGCCATCATACTCTTCTCTCTGTCAAACACACAGGCACAAACATGCGCTCACAGAGAAATACACTTTCTAAACCTAAAGCCTTGTGGTTTGAACAGCTTTGGTATCAAGTTTGAGCTGAATAAAAGCGCAGGCCTCCCTTTGAGGCAGTACATGTCTTACTGGGAACATTGAGCCATCAAACCAGGCGGCCAGAAGCATTGTTGAGAAATTACACATGGGGGCTTGTGATTTGGCCTCGGCTTAACAAGGGAGAAACAAGAGGGGAGGAGAGTGTGTAACATTTGGATTTTCAAAGGTCTGAAGAAAAAAAAAGATTTCCACATCCAGGGAAGGCTTCTCTCTCTGTCAGTAAACAATTTGTAGTTCATACAGAAGATAATTCCCACTTCCCTATTTCCTCTCTATCATCCCATCCCATTTCATCCCTCTGCCATTCTCTGCCATCCAGCCCTCCTATCTCTTGGCCCTCTCACCCTCCCTTCCGTTATCAAACGCTTTGTGATCTGGGCGCAGCGAGGGAGCCTCCTCGCGCCAGCATGCTGTGATGTGAGCAGCTTGCCGCCGAGGACGTGCTCGTTGAAGGCCAGATCAATAGGCGAGGATTCCACACACAAAGCTAAGGTGACAGGCAGAGACTGTGAGAAAAGGGAGCGTGACCTTTGGAGAATACAATTTTAAACATCTCTCCGGCTCTGGCTAAGTTAACTCTGGCACCATGCTGTGCCTGTACTTGCAGATCGTTTATTTTCCTGGACAGTACCAATTGAGCAAACTGAGGGGTAGAGACGTAGGGACTGGGATGGAGGTGAGAATAGCAGTGTGGTGGGGTGAGGGTGCGAGGGGTCGTAGGGAGGAGCACCAATTTCAGCATGTTGTGTTAACAAATGTACTTGTTTTTTCATCCCTTGTAGTCTCCAGCTCCGTGTCTTCCTCTCCACTCCTAGCGCATCCTGTTCTATCAGTTATTCAGGAAAGGTTTAAGGAGGCGGTGTGATTGCAGTCTTTTAGTGCTCACGTCGGAACACACGGTGCACGCAGGGTTTCCTGAAGCTTATTTACATCCCATACACAAAAGACACGGGCAGAATCTGCACAATTAGAGTGACAGAAAATCTATATTTCTCTGCCTTAATGATTTAGTTGCTGCCTTCTATCTCTTTCTTGCTCGCATTTGTGCACCGCTTCCTCTCCCTCGTTCCCTCTCTGTGCTGCAGAATGTGCCATAACATCCAAAATGCACTGAAGTGCCTTCCACTCCCTGTGCCGAGACCAGAAGTCAGTTGAGGAAGATAGGAATGTAATTTTTCAGCTATCAATTCATAAACTGCTCATGACTAACAATTTTTATTTTGTCAGTTGTATTGATTGATTTAACAGCTTGGCATAGAGCGTGCTTAGTGGAGCTGTATTTTTCATGTAGAACGACTGGAATTTCAAAAGCATGTAATGTATGTATTCATGAAATCTTTCATGAATAAGTTGGTGTTTAGATAGAGCGGGTGAGGTGCGCGGCTGCAATCTCTGCTTCTCTCTCTGACCCGTCCTTCGTTATCCTAAACAGCAGGGGGCAGTGTTAAGTGAGGTATCTCTGTCAGTGGCGACTTTTTTGTCCGTTCAGAATGATGGGACTGCTGCAGTCTTGGGAAGAGAAGGAGGACAGAGAGAGTGGGGGAAAGAGAAGAAGACTGGGTGGAGTGTGTGTCTGTGTGCGTGTAATGGGGTGGGGCGGGGCAGAACTGCATTGCACAACACTAGTGTGTATGGGGGGGCAACGGGGGAGGGGTTTGGGGGCGAGGAAGCCCGTGAATTTACACTCGCAGTCTTCTCCCCTTGTTTTACATCTCAATTGTGTTTGGACAAGCCCCACTCTACATGTGTAATTACCACTGACACTGTTACTTTTTCCAGACACAAGTTCAGGCCACGACTGGGTGATTAGTATGCTTTGTGTCTCCGGGGCACTCGTAAATACAAAAACCAAAGGCCCTAAGTCTATTAGCCATATATTTGTTTTGTCTCTCTTTTTCCTCTCTGTCCCTATTAATGTGAACTTACTCTTATTAATAGCTCTCAAGGACAAAGGGGCTTTCATATGCGAGTCTTATTTTCTCTCCCTTGAAATTGCGAAGTGGTGAGCATATCATTAGATTTATGAATAATTCTGGGGGATTTGCTGTCTACATTTCCTGGTTCCGGCATTTTTGGATTGAAAATAACACCATATCACTGTAATCACAAATCATTTGATCTCCCATTCAGCTGGGACAAAAGGGAAATGATAACAGCCATATTCCCTCCAACAGAAGGGCTTACACTAATGTCTGTAACAAACCATTCATGGCAAAGATTACATCTTCTAGGAAAATTAACATTCACTGCCACGCAGTTGAAGATTAAATCAATTTCTCTGCTTCCGTCACATCATGTTATCGGCCTTGAGACGGTAAACAGACAGTAAGTGCCATCTTCCTCTTGGTCCGGTGGCATTCTAACACACACCATAATGGGCCCTATCTACGTGATGATGTTTACAACAGAGACATGCCACACAGCAATATTCACACATGCGAAATTTATTGAGGAGTCAGTGTGGGCACACATCCTAATTTCGCCAGCAGTTAGTAGCTGGCAGCTAAAAAATCCACTGATGACAGCACAATGATTAGCATTTAGACCCACACGCAGAGAAGAAACGTAATTTGTTACAGTACATCGGTAAACTCAAGCTAATTAGCTTCATTAGAACGTGGTTCTTAAAGGGAGGAATACAGTATGTAACACAAAAGAGCAGTAATTCACCTAATCATTCATCATTTTCAAATGTCTGATGTTTTTTACACCATCTAGTTTATTCCTTGTTTTGTATCCACCCTCGTTTCTTTTATTAATTTGCCTTTCTTTGAAGCACAGACGAGTTTGTCGAGTGGACATTAATGCCTAAAGTGACCCTTATTTTGCCCTAAAGCAAACAGAGCACTTTCTCTAAACAACAGCCCTCATGGACATAAAATATTCTTCCCTCCACCTTTTCTGGCCTTGAGTCTGCTGCCCACGAAACCATTGATGCGTACGGTGACAAAAACAGACTGATTCAACAGACCCTAGGGAGGTCTTGCATTTCCTTCCCTCCCATGAACCCTCCATTTGGCCCCCGCCACAAAAAGCCATTCTGTTATTTGATGTTTCACGAAAAGCAATTAGCTGGTCACATTTCCGCATGTAAATGAAACGACTTGTTTCCATGGAACCTGCAGGACCTCAAAGACACATCCCTGCTGCCGGCGTGTGTGACGTGAGGTTTGCCAGCATTAACATTTGATAAGAAGGGTCGTTTACAACTCCCAGCTGCTTGCCAGCACCAGACAGTGACCTTTCAAACAACAGTAAATTTTACAGACCTTTAAAAAAAATGCACCCTGCTTTGCCCACGCTCAGTCTCATCATCTCTAATGATTTCCTTATTTTGACCAAGGCACGTAGGTGTTTCTTTTCCCTTTACACAGCCTAACCAATGTGGAGATATTCCTCCATTCTTCCTGCTTGATATTTCAAATCAAGCCCCCCACTGTCTGGAGTATTACTCATGAGGAGCTTATTTATTTATTCTTTTTTTTATTTCAGCAGAGACACATTCTTCACCGAGCTCTATTGGGTTACATGGTGAGGCGGGTTTTTCCTCTCACTTCTTTTTTTTTTGCAGATTGCCTGTCTGTCTCCATGGTTGTCAAAGCACAACCTCTGTACACACCTCTCGCAAAGCACAGAATTAGAGGGATTATGCCAGTGACCGATTTTCATCAGCGGGCAGTAGTTTATCATTCTTGTGGTAAATCCCTCTTAGCACAATTTGGTCACATGAAATGCAAAATATGGCGCCAAACGATGCTCGATAGGGAACAAGGAGAAGATTAGCCTCGGAGGGCACACAGTACATGGACTTATTCAAACGCACGGGTGAAGAGTACATAAATACCACACAGCTACAGAAATGACTGGGGTGGGCAGCACAAATCTGTAACGGTAAAACAACCTTGAGAAGCAGAAGACGTTGGAGGAGCAACAATACGCGCTGAAAAGTAAAAGAGTTTGTTTTAGTGCAGCTCAGCCTATTATGCTTTCCGTCATTCGCCATGGCAACAGCACCTTCAGCAGTTTTCTGAGATCTTCCATATATCACCGGGTTTGAATTGAACTCATAAAAAGTTAAAAGTTTTAAGTGGCTTTATATTAGAGTCATAAAAAGTCAGCCATAAATCTGTCTGCTGCTGTTATCGCTTAATGAGTGACACGTCGTAACCCCAACAGCTGTAACGCGGCCTGGCGTCTGACGTCATTCATGTTTCCTTCACAGAGACAGTGTTGTTTACAGTGTACAGACAGAAACAAAGAGCACTGACGGAGTGAAGAATAATTTTACATTTGAAATATACTGATTTATTTTCTCTGAAAGATAAGATATATCAGCCTTGTCAAAAATAAAATATCAATAATGTCTTTGTACATCCAGCACTGAGGGCACCGGCCATGAACTTGCCATGAAGCTCTTATTCACGTATAACAAAAGTGTTTTTCAGCTGGACGTCACATACCACATAAAATCATTTCAGCAGTTTCAGAATGTACAGGTGGTGCTAGGACAACATTCATATTATTATATTTCCTTACTCTCACTTTACTCTTGCTGTAGTTTGATCGCAGTGGCTTTGAGAAATTATTCCTAAAAAACGTAGACAATTTACTTTACTCAATGTAGGACAACACTGAGTTAAACATAAAATCTTACCCAAAGTGTTCACACACTTGTTTTAACGCAGTTTTTGCAGTACAAGAACTGGTAAATGATAGGTTTGCAATGGGAGCACTGCATGGTAGCTACACTAAACGTCTGCGCCCAGCTGGAACCTGAGTGCTCAACGTGATTTGCCGCGCTGACGTGTTTTACTATGAGGCCCTTGGTCTTGTTTCTGTTGGCCCAACTGAACTTCTCTAACAACAGAAAATATGATGCTCAAGGATGCGCCTGAGGGTTGTTTTTTTCCGTACTTACAAATGCGCGTGTGCTGGCTAACAAGTATTACTTGTAGGGATTGAAAATAAGATCAAGATTAGTGGTCACCACTGGTTGGGAAGAGTTTCTGTTTTGAGCATCGCGAAGCACCTGTATGAGCACCTGTATGTTTAAAGTGTAACCCTGACCCCATTTCTGCATTTTTGAGTTTCAACAATGTCAACCTACCTCGGATTTGGGGTTGTGTTGTCTGGCATTTTCAGAAAGGAGCAGGTATAGTGCAGTAACCCGCTCAGTGTGCATGTTCCTACCTGTATCATGGAATAAGTTACAATGCCACTAGACAAACAGGATACATGGCAGTCCTGTGATAAGACCAGTGAAATGTAGTGTACCTCACTGCACACGGCTTGATAAGTGTGATGTAGAGGGATTTGGAAGGGATTTTATAGATGTGTATGTAATCTTTCTCACCCCCCCATCACAATGAATCCTTTATTCCTTTAAGCCACATCTGATGGGACCTCGGTGGGCACTCAATCAAAACCTCTTTCTCCTTCACTCTCTCTGGGTAGGGAAATGTGTCCAAGCGCCCTCCCAAAAACATTGTCAGTAAAATAGCGCACACATACAAAGATACACTGCTGCATGTAAATGTGCATTACAAAGCCACTCTTTTGTTTTCTTTGTGTGAGTCCCTCGCGCACACACACACAAACTGTCCCTATCTACAAACAGCCGGGTCATCACTTCTCCTGAGGTGTGGCCGTGATGGCAAATACAGTAGATTCAACCTTGTCTCTCCTTCTTTCTGCTCTTCTTCCTACAACCTATGGCTCAACACTTAAGAATACTGACCTGATATCAAAGTAAGTGCCACAGCAGTGGATGTGCGTCAGTGATTTCAGGCGCAAAAAGGTGTCTCTTGTTCGTTGGCTATGTTTTTAAATCCTATTTTTTGATTCACGAAGTTGCCTGCAAGGCAAAAAGTGGCGTTTCTCTGTTCTATTCTGCGTCTGTGTTGTGTCACACATGCAGGGAGTGTGAGACATTTTATTCACAGGACATTATTAGTAATAATATGTCGAATTATTACAAATAATAAATATTACTATTCACATCATTATATGTGTGTATGGTTGTCTTTCTTTCTTCCGTTTTCTGCGTCCTGCTGACAGTCTTTCCGCTCTCACTCTGGTTACATCTATGCCCTCATCCACTCAGTGTTGCCCAGGGAAGAGTTTGACTCTCTCATTGCTCTTGTTATTTATTTTATGTAAAGACAGTGTCTTTGATGCAATGTTTTTTATAATATTAATTATAACAACTGCAAGTTGTTCAAGTTCACTTGGGTTTTGAGGACCTTTGGTGCCTAATTGACCTTTCACCTCCCTGTCCACTGATTAGGAGGTTCCAAGTGAGGCTGCGTTCATTTGAGTAGCTTAATTAAAAACAAAATTAAACAAGCAAACAGCAGCATCTTTCGAGTAACAGCAGGGGGGTAATGACTTCATATAGACCCTGCTGATTTAATGACATACCCTAAAACTGGTTGACCTGTTTGACAGAAATGACAACTTTGGCCAAGATTGTGAGATCCTTTTATAGCTGTCATGTATAATCCAAGCCGCAGATTCATCCACATAAAGAATGACTTCTGAAAACTAGAAATAGCCACACTTGCTAAAAAAATAGTCGTTATCCTTATTATTATTATGGTCAGTTAGTGCTAAAGGGCATGGAAACCTTACTTACAGTACTACCTCTTTAATTTAGTGCTATTTATGAATTACATGCTTTTTATTCCTTTGTCATAAAAATAAAAACTGAATGATTCACACATTCTGTCCTTTTCACGAAGTGTCTTCCCTATCCCCAAAACAAACAACAAAATACATTTATACTTTATTCTGGGCTCAATGAGCAACTTCGCAATCTGCCAGAAACAAGTCTGGAGAATTTACTCAGAGAACATTCAGTATGAAGTCACTGTCGTGTTGAGGTATGATTTCATAGTGGCAGAAAGAGGAATACATTGTGTCATGAATCGCCTGTTTGTTATAAATTGTGAGCTCTGCCATAAACAGTCTCACTTGCAAACTGAACCGTGCGTTTTTGTGATCGTAGGTATCTGTTGTTGGGTGTGTCTGCCTGTGTGTGTGTGTTTAATCTGTGCGTGCAACGGTGTCTGCATGTGAATGTGACTTTGAAATATCTCCCGGATGAAAAGTAGATCCATGGCTACTGCTCCCAGGGAAACAGAGGTGCAGAGAAGGTGGAGAGGACTCAACAACACCTACACTCACCCCCACGACACACATACAGAGCTGTCTGCAGGAGAGTTTTTTCTCTCCCCTCCTTCCTCTGCGTCTCTTCTTCTAACTCTTTCTCCTTCTCTTTCTCTCAGTCTTTCTCTCACTTGTCTCCTCTCTAAGTTCCCCTCAACAACAGCCAGGCCAATTAAGAAATGGCTCTTGAAAGGGTAGCAATTATTCTTTAGCAAGACATACATGGCTCCTGCTTGCCTCCACACATTATTATCTCTCTGGTATCCTACAGCGAGGTGCCTGGCCAACCATTCACTGAAACCCCTTATACTTGCTGCGAGCCACACTGCTTCTTCTCTCTATCTGGCTGTCTGCACTGATGAAGGCCAGGTTGTATAGTGTGGCAGTCTGAGGCCCAATGGTGAGCAGAGAAATATTAGATAATGGGTGGATTATTAAGGGAAGCCCTGTTGAGAGAAAAGATTTTTTTTTTGATATCTTTGCCACCACCCACACAACCTACATTCCATCTTTCTCCTTTCATCTCCCAGCTTTACCCATCTCTACCCCCGTTTCATGGCTCTTATCATTTTTTTTTCTGTCACTGACGATCCCCAGCTGCCACATGCAAATGAAAGACACTGCTGTGGATTTAATGCTAATCAATACTGTGCAAATATTCATTTAAGGAGATGGCTTCGTGGCGAGAGAGGGACCTGACCTACTTAGAATGCAAGGAACTCAATGTTTTAATCTGATCATTGTTGTGGAAATGCAACACGCACACACACACACACACAGTACAACACAGTCATCGCCCATCTTCCAATGGAAAAGAAACAAAACAACGAGATGGTAAAAACAGTAGAGAGAGTAGGAGACTGTAAAGTGGATGGAGTGAATTCAACCTGTATAAATAATAAAAACTCTCTCTCACTGTCATTATATAAGGCTTTTGTGTGAAAATTGTGTATTGCTATACCCAAGGAAGAAGTGCAAATGGAAAAAGGCAAAGTCTGTAGGTGCCACAGGCGTGGGCTACGTGTTGGCTCCATCATCCATAAAAGCACATAAGTAGACACCTGAAGGGCTGGATTAAGAGTCCCACTGTGAGGAGGGCACCATGGCACATGTAAAACAGCCTGTTAATATAGCTTCAATCTCTGTGAGCCAATCATTCTGGATATTTGGGAGAGAGAATACTAATGGCACATTAACCCAAGCTGCTTAAATCAGACAGCAGTGATCAAAAGGCAGAGTCAATTTCGAAATGTTAACAAAAGTTAAAAAGGATTGAGGCCAACCTGCAGGCCTGCCGACAGTCCTGATAGGACAACACGATCCTGCTCCTTCTTCCCCCAACCCCTCCAAACTTTGCGCTCCTCGCTCCGATCGACATCCATAAACTACACATCAACACCCCCCCACCCACTTCTCTCTATGCCCAGTTCTGGACCTCCTCTGAACAGCAACTACATTTTGACAAAGTTTTGCAGCAGATTAGAGGAAATGTCACTTTACACACAACGTATTCATTACCTTACACCAAAACCATATTTTCTAACTTTTTTCTAACCAAAGTGCTTTTATTGTCTAAACCTAACCACTTTAACAACACATGCAGCATTAACTCAGTACAAAAGCAAGTGTGCTGTTTTAAATTCAATAGAAAGTAGTTGAGATATTCCTGTCTGAACCAAAGTGGTAAACAATTCCTTATTCCAAGGAAGGTTGCTAAAAGTAAATTGTTTTTTGAAAAAGGTGTGTGCACAGTGACTTTACTGACTACATGGTCAATGCATGTGAAACATGTTGTCTCTCAATCACTGATAAATCACCTGAAAAAGTGATTGGAGAGAAACCAGACCAACCAAACAGCAGCAACATGTGAAAATCATGTGACAATCTTAGGATAGGATTTTAGGGTTAAAATGTCATTTTACATTAAGTTACCACGGTCCATCTCTCAGCAGTATTTACTAATTTACTGTCAGCTCACATAATTATCTCTCTTTAAATTATTGCCTACGTTGTCAATGTCTTGGAGTTAACATGGTGTTTGTGTGTGGGTGGTGGAGGCAATAAGGAGTGGAGGTTGAGTGTGAGTGAGTAACTCTCACACCTTTTCATTTCAACTCTGACAAATTTGCCTCTTCTTTTCCTCAGCAGACTCTTGTTTGGCTACATCTCCGTCCCTGAGAGACATTGTCTGATTGCTTGTCTACTGTGGATGCCCACGCCCACACAAACGTCCCACACACACACACACATATCCACATCTCTATTGAGATGCTTACCCTCTAAAGTAGAGCAGTGTGGCTACTGCTCTACTTTAGAAATAGAATCGTTGAAAACAAAATAACAGCTGAACATACATTGTGCTGTCATTTACAATTGCCACCCAGCTTTGCAGAATCTTGTTTTACAGTTCGCTCTAACCAATCGATACATGGTTTTCATCGTCACTGTGCTGCCATGGTTGCACTGGAAATACATTTTGCACTCTTGCAGGTTCTCTCTCTCTCTCTCTCTCTCCCTCTCTCTCTCTAGCACTATCCTTCATTTACTGTCTTTTGTGTCTATTTGTTTTCTTCTTCTGTCTTTTCCTCGCTATCTCAGGGGCAGACTTCTCAAATAAACAGATTTTCTTGTTTCAGTCATTGGATAAAATGAAAGCCACAGAGGATTTGGCCGCAAGATACTCAATCAATCAATGTTCACTACGAACCCTAGTTATCCCTCCCAGACGTTGCTCTCTCTCTCGTGCACGTCCCACTTAGATAATTGTTTATTATGGAGCCTAAAGCAAGGATTGAATGCTGCCAGGCAGCATACCTGCCTCTGCCCGGGGCTGAAGACAGCTATCCACTAAATTACACAAAAGCAGTTTCTACTTGTAATAATAGAAATGGTCAGATTCAAATATGTCACACACAGAAACACAGGCACACTCCAAACCCCGCAGAAATTGGGAGGTAGCAGCTCGTAGCTGTCACCCAGCAGTTTAAATAAATGGGTGCCTACTGCCCTGCCCAACGAGCCTGCTAATTGTATTTTTTTCTTACTTGGTAGTGTTTGTCAGCCTCCATCAGTCTTCTGTGGCATGTGTAAAATGACAGTCCCTCTAGTTGACATTGTGAATGGTAGTCAGGTCAGGTCCATGCACTTCATGGGGCCAAGAGGTTTGTTCAGACATTTTGCTTTGCCTCATTAATTCTCAGAGAAAAGAAGAAGGCAAGACTAAGTCTTCCATTATTTTTGGATAGGTGCCATATCCTTTGCATTATGTGAGGACGGACAAGACGTCTGTTCCCATAATTTAGCCCAGGGATATATGCAGAGGGTGCTGGAAACTACAGAGGAGAAACAATGTGATCTTTGCAACCTTTTTAATGAATTTATTTTTTCAAGTAAAAAACATTTACTTGGCCACATTACGCCAAGCTACATTTTGAGTACACTATCATACATAAATACCACAATGCTGCCCACATGTTGCACAAGAGATTTCACAGACATGTTCCAAAGAAGTCTATGTTTGATTATAGAGTAGAATATTCTTTTGTGAATATCTTTGGTTTGTTCTGTGTAACTGTGTAATCTTTTCACATTTGGCCATTATTATCATTATTATCAATAGATATCTGTAACATGAGTATTTCCTGTTAACAATTCTCTAAAGGGTGAACAACGGGAAAGGACGCCTAAATGATTGCCGTCTGTTAACATGTTCACAAATGATATGTAACGGTGCAGCAAATCACCAGGCCACACTCTCACTTCTCGCTCTCAAATATCAGTGTAACATTGTGCAAATTTAAACGCTTAACATTTAGCGACAAATAATGGAACGCGGAGAAGGCATTTGTAGTGCTGACATTTTAGATCATTGCTCATAATGTGTTCTGGTGAAGCTGTAAAACAGCTAATGTGTTAGAGGGTCTCAGCGGCTTAGAATGCTGCTAAATTGGAGAGAAAAGCAGAGAGGGGAGTAAGGGAGTTGGAAAGAAGCTCAAGAAAAAAAGAAGAGGAAGGAGGAGAAAGTGAGAGGGGGAAGAGGAGAGAAGAAGAGACGAGTGTTTCCTTTTTTTTAAATCCTTGGTTAAGAGAGCCACAAAAAGAAAGACTTACACAGGAAGAAAAATTGCCATTGTCGCGAGCAGAGACAGTGGTAAATGGCGCATCATTTTGCTGTAATTTACAAATCGCAAAGTGGAAACAAAATTAGATTAAGTGGGTCCGTTGAAATGGACCTGCTAAACATCACTATTAATTATGTGGCTGTCAAGGGTAAGGATTATTTATTTTCATGGCAGAGAGTGAAACCATGTCGTAGGTGACTGCTTTGGGGTTTTAGGAGAGTCATTTTTCATGTGCACATGCACCTCTAAACAGAACAACAGGGAAACATGGGCATTCAATCAAAGGGAACTAATGTCTACATTATCATTCAGGGCAATAAATGGCTTAGCCTGACTTATGGGAAGTAATAGGTGCAACCAATGTTGCAATGTCACGGCTGACATTAATGAGGGAGGAACTGTTTGCCACGCTCTAAATGGCCAGATAAATGTTGTATACTAAACAAAAGCTTGAACTGAGCATGTGAATGAATGCTGCTTCTAATGTCCACTGACATGAAATAATTCAGACTCCTGGGTTCATCTCACAACAAGAGTAAATAAAAAACAACCAGCATACTGTTCACAGAAGCTATGAATGTAGCCACGCATTTCCATGTTTAATTGAACACTACTGCGTATTACTCATGTAAAACGAGTGATGTTTAAAGAACCTCTGCATCAATTCACCCATAAATAAATAAATAAATGGTGGGTGGTGGTTGATATATATATATACATATTGACTGAGAGAGAGAGAGAGTTGAGAGTAGGCTGTCTTTAAATGATTTGAATAACCTATCAAGGAGACGAGGTAACATGTGGGTTATATTTTGAAAATGTTCACCTGTGTTGTGCAAGACTAAAAAAAAAGGTGTTGCTTATTCACACTTCACACTCTGTATGAGCAGACAGGTGTAGATAACATTGTAGATCAACTATTTTTACCTTTTATTCATTAACCTTACGCATTCGCCGTAGAAGATGCCAATGTGAAAGAACTGTGTCTCAAATCAGCACCTGAGATAAGATCGAAGCTGTCTTCTAATTGACAGTAGTTCTCCTTTTGAACTGTATAACTATACGCTGCGTTCTTCTTTCTCCAACATCATTTTGCATTTCTATTACATCTTTTTGTACCCAGAATTTGGAAGCAACACATGACTTGCTTTGTGGCCTTCCCAGGCCCAGCCATCAAACACCCATAGGTGATAGGGTGAGTCCCCGCTCCACTTTCCATCTGCTTGGCAGGCTGTCCCCAAGTCATTAGGCCCCGGGATGGGAACCCATCTGGGAGGGAGTGGAGTAGGAGGGAACCGGGCTGGTTCCAGTACACCTAGCACTGGCCATCCAGAGGGGGGGCATCTGGCAAGGCAACACACCAGGTCAGGCTATCTGAGGAAAGAGCACATCGGTGGGCACTTCATGGATGGCTCACTGTCTGCGCCTGGCATCTTGTCATTTATCACCGCTGAGCAGCAATGTCAGGTGGGAACGTGATTAATTTCACTTTACCATTCTCAGAAATAAGCCCTATAAATCATCCTAAGCTCAACTTGTGTGCAGGTTTTCCTTGTCGACCGGTGTGACAAATCTTTGCCTTGTCCCTATGCCCCGCTCAGGCCTCGTCTTGTAGCATGGAAGAGCCTGTGTTAAACAGACAGCTCGATGATAGAAAGTGTCCAGTTGAAAACAAAAAAAAAGAGATAAAAGATACACATCCACACATTTACATAGCTCACCTAAATGTGCAAGGCATGTGCATGTCATCAGAAGATATTACCACCTCCTCTGTCAATCTCATGCTCCCACATCTGACCATTTGTCCTTTCTAAGTGAATGACAGAAGCTGAAAGGGGCTAGGACAGGATCAAATGGAACATGCTGATGATGTGAACCTGTCAGTGGAGTCTGTGGATGCAGGGGATTCTAGTTTATTACAAAAGCCACAGAACACATCACATCGTCTAATATGTCAAAGGCAATAAGAACACTGTGGTGATAGGTGGCAGATTGCCAGTATGTCAGACAGGCACCCTGTTATGAAAGACTTTTCCATTCATTTAACAAATGTGCTGCTCTTTTGTGAGTGATTTAACGGGTCTTTAACAAGGCTCCATCCCCCTTTCACTCTGTTTCGCTTACTTTCTTTCTGACTGCTTAGCTTAGCTTAGCTTAGCTTACTTGAATGTAGCCATGGTAAATAATAGGTACAGTAGAGTTTTTTCTAATATGTATAGTAAAGCATAGGGAGTGGAGCGGACCAATGTTAATTATCTGACACTATGTTAGAGGCCCCATTCATCTTTGAAATTGATCAGGATGCCGCCAATGTCAATGCAAAGTGTACACACATGCTGAAGCAACCAAGACTTAACTCTGTTACAAGATCTCAGCTAGCTTAAAAAACGGTGACCACATCCTTGGTTATATGAAACGAGTAATAATGAGGTTCAAAGTCAAAACAAACTACCTAATATATATATTTATAAAACTGTTTATTTCAAAATGTATGCATAGAACAAAGCACAAGACAATTGGTGTTTATCACATGCACAGCACAGGGTATGCACAGCTGTTTGCCATCAGCCATGACAAATGGGCATGTACAGTTTGTTGTACCTGGGCAAATGGCAATATTTTATATATTCTCTTATCTTATTGCATCTTAATCCTAAACATTATGTTTGTGCTAGTGCATGAGCAGTAACATTTACATAAGTGCCAGTCCCAAACACTCTTCTCTTTAAATGTTTTAACACATGTCACTGCCAACACGGTGCAAGGGAAAAAGTTTTAAAAAATAAAACTATGCTGAAAATGAAGTAGGAGAAGTATAGTATAACCTTCATTTATTAGGCCTGTTCTCTGGAGCAGTACAATTTAATAACATTAACACAGTGACAAGAAAGTTATCTATCTACTCTTAACAACAGCATTTGAAGAGGTAAGAAAAAGTAATTTTGAACATTTGTTGAATATTCTGTAATTGAGAAGCAGGAGGAAACCATTGGAAGCACCGCCAAGGTCAGAGACAGTGTACCTTTAAAACAAACTAATTCCGTAAAAACCGTTGCCACAATCGTTGGAGTGCATTTTATCGCACCGGAGGTAACATTTTTTACCATAAACCGTAAAAATAAATCTTTGGTGTCTAGCACAGGTACACAGAAGCGCATATGAAAAAATAAATATAAAAAGGACATAAAAAAATTTCTGTTTATATGCTTCATTGAATTGCAAATCAGTCCTACTGTACAGGTCTGGTTCGTGTGAGTAGCTTTGGCATGTGTCAGGTTTATCTAAGAACCCTCTTTCCTCTTTTTTCTCTTCTCTTCCTCTTTCTTACTCTTTTTCTTCTGTGACAGAAAATGTGTTCTCTTGTGTTATGCATGTTATGGTGAATGAAGGTTATTTGAAAGCAGACTGCAGTGGCGCACACGAAGTCTCCATTGTTTGATTGTACGCACATAACTCCGTACAAAGGGCGGTAAATGTGCTTTTTTGTCCTGTCTCAGGTGAAAGATGACTGAATCTGGAGGTTCAAAGACATCCGTTGTCATGATGTCATATCCAAATTTATTAGATCCATGTCGCCCGGTGTGGCTTGCAATAAACTTAAGATTACTGAAATCTCACAGTCTGTAGGCGCCTTAAGGTAATTGTCACATATCTGACCCAACCCAAATCGGACCTAGTCCTATTCCATTTTCCACAGCCAAAGGCTTTTCGCTTTTTACGATTAGCTGTAATTCCTTTTTCCCCCATTTACAGTGCAAGGGCTGTCTACAACCACAAGGTTTTCTCTCGAGGGTCAAATAAAGGTAACTTGAGGCTAATTATGTCGAATTAGTAATGAATTAGTAGCAGAGGCTTTTCCCATTATTTAGCAAATAGTCTAGAATTTGTGATGTTTGGTGTCACTATCTTTAATCTATGTTCACTCTAATCCTCAAGATGATACTGAGCAATATGAAAATGTTCACATTCATAGTTTACTAACAGAACTGTGTGTGGATCAGTTGGTAGAGCGGTGGCCCATCAACCCAGAGTCAGTGTTTGAATCCTGTTTCCTGATGATGGATGCTGGATGATGAAACTGACCCTAGTGCACCTTTCTGTTCTACTTTTTATTTGAGAATGTATTTTTATAAGAATAATTGACATTTATATCTCTGTGGAAATTACCCATACTCCCACGAGAAGTGCCCCCCCTCTTTAACCACCTGATACCAATCTTTTTTTAATTAAGTAATGACTTTCAGATGAATCATGTGTAAGAGAAGACACTTATCCTTAAAAGTATCTTCGGCTCAGTGGATTAATTCAGGAAGTGTATGGAGCATAGAGAGTGACACAATACATTAAATAAATAAAAAAAACTATTAAAATTGCTATGTAAATGTGTATGTATGTAAATTATTTACTTCATTATTTATTTATTTAATTCATGATCTGTGTTGCTGCAGTGCACATCACTGTCACTTTGTCCATCAAACTCAGTGGGTGAGTCTAACACTGTTTTCTAGTCAGATGATTGGTCTGATCTGGGATTTTTCTAAACACCGTGGTTCTCTTTATAAGGGACCTGAGTGATTTGCTAACAGGTTTATTACTTACTAAATTTAATAACAAAAAATAATGATTCATTAATTTAATGAAACTGTTAAATAGCAATTTAAATATTGAAATGTTATTTAAAAGCCTAATATATTCAGTGTATTGTGTCACTCTCCACATTCAACAGACGTGGGCCACTTGTCCTGGGCACATTTGCAATCCCTCTACCCAGATTTTGGTTTAGTGAGAGCTATAGTGAAGCATATAATGCAGAAAGAACTGCAGAGAACGCAGTCACTGATTCTCTCTATTATGAAATAAAAAATGCTCATTGACAGTAACAGATAAGGTGTGTGATATACAGTACTGTAGTTACTGCAGTTACAGTGGCTTTGTGTGCACATTTTATTTCAATGAGAAAAGTCAGCCCATTTTCAGCTGTGCCAAAATCTATATTCACCCTAACAATACCACTCTTGACTCCCTGTTGAGCTTAACAAATGCCACACAATCAGTCCTCTCCAGCCTTTGGCTATGCCCACAACATTTATTCCTGCACTAAACCAAGCGAGGCCAATCGACTGGCCTATACTGTGGTCAAAGCCTCCGTCAGAAAAAAGGAAGAATATAAAAAAGAAATTACATTTACAGCAGACAGAAAGAAGAAAGGGTAGCGAACGTGGCAAAAATGATGAGAGTGAAATAAAGGATTCTTTTGTTGCACAAAAGATCTGAGTGTTTCCATTTCCTGATCTTCAGCTTCTCTTTCTCTCTCTGGCGTGCTATGATGCAGAAGCCAGATTGCATGACTAAATAGTCATGTAGAGCTTACTCTATTTGATATTTATATTCCCATTGAAGTGTTCTTGTTCCTGAAATTTTAATTGGGTGCAAATAAATAAATCATCCAGTCTTCCTCAACAGATGTGCGAGTGTGCTGTATTCTGCATAATATCTGTCTGCTACGCAGGTGTCTGTGCACTCGCCTCATGTCACCAGTGCATGGGATGAGATGTACCAGCCAGTCCCCCTTAATCTGGTGTGCTGTGGTTCAGTGAAAGACTACATAACAAACAGAGGGATGTGACAGGCTCCAGAGAGGGAATTATGTTCTGTGACCCGTTTTATGTGGGAGAAATGCTTCACACATCTGAGGACATTTGTTTGTGATATATAGTACAGCTTAGGTGCTTTAAATGTCCCTCGCATTTGCAATAAACTGGTCATCAACAAATTGGTTCCAACATTGTGCAATATACTGTAAGACATTTTACCAGCCTTGAGGATCAGCTGTGTCTTGTACTTTAGAACTGGCTACTTCCTGCAGGCCAAACAGTCACTGAGCCAAAGCAGAGGCAGAGATACTTCCCGGTACTTACACATGTTTGTTGCTGAACAGCAAGCTGTCAATAAACCAGCTCACTGCCAGGATGAATAAACCCACTTGATTTGTCTTGAATTTAGACAGCAACACGAGATCTACAACCTAACAGTGAAGCTATAGTTAATCTAGCTATGGCTGGGAGGGACGCAAATTACAAGACAAAATGTTATCTCTCCCACAGCATCACTTGATATTATCCAGAAACCCAGCACCAGGTGGGACAAATGGGACACATGTCCATAGGGGCACCATCCTCAGCTCAAAGTGGACATTGATTAGTAATGCTAATTTGCATGAGAAAAACAATGCACCAACTGTCGTCCTGACTTAATATGCACTACGACAAGGTGGTTGAGGTTTTACAGGAAGAGCTCGGTACAAAATGTATTTAAATTTCAATACTAAAAAATGCATCAAAAACTTTTTAATTCCAAATAAAGCATTGTTGTTGAGGTTATAAAAAAATCTCTAACAAAATCAAATGTAATTTGAAGGATGATTATTTATAACAAATCCACTTTCCGTACATCACAGTATGTGATGTGTAGTGCATGTTTCATCTAGCCCTTTTATTGTGTCAGAAAGCTGCATACACTTGTAGTGTTTTGTCAAAAGTCTTATAGACAGACAGACAGACAGACAGACAGACAGACAGACAGATAGATAGATAGATAGATAGATAGATAGATAGATAGATAGACCCTTGACATAGACTATGAATCCCATGCTAATGTTGACCACTACAGAATGAAACCGATGACATCTGATCCAGAACCTATTGATAGGCGCCACCAATGTTGGTAAAATGTTTAAATATTCTGTGAGAATCTTTGTTTTCACTCTGTGGGGGGTGGGTGTGCAGGTGATTGTAAGTATAAACGGAGGACAGCAGCAATGTGTAGCCTATTTTGCTCGGATTAGACGGCAGACGTTGATGTGTTCCACAAGGACATTTGAGTCGTTTTTTACGTACGCGTGTGACCCGGGCCACGCATTCAACGTTTATGTTTCTTTCTTCAACCTCCGGGTTCAGAACAAAACCCAAATTTCTTCAGGTTCGAATTTGGATATACTAATTCAAGGAGGGCTGAGACAATGGTTTCCTTACAATGCTGTCACACTGCTCACCATGCAGCACATTTATACACTATAGTCTTGCACACGCAATTATAAAAAACTTACAGAAAACCCACAGCAACACCTACAGACCGCGAGTAGCATACAACATTGAGCCAGTTTGTAAGACAAAGCAAGATTAATCATCTATGTTTTGGATTAATGCACGTTTTCCATTATCACAAAGCTTGTTTACCTTTTCGTGGCATAGATCACCATGGTAACTCATTTTAGCTTCAGGATCAGGTTCATAATACCTGTTAACAGTCCGAATACTGCCTATAGATCAGAATATTGGAATATTGGAATTATGATCCCTAAAGAATCCTGATGGGCACCATTCAAGTAATGTATGATGAGGAGTAATAGATATTTTTAGTCAAATTGCTGTTTTAGCAGTTTCTCAGCTCTGATTTTCAAAGTTTTTCAACAAACTAAGGAAGAGTTTATCATTACAGAATCACACTGTCACAAATGAATTCCTGACAATGTTGGGATTTTTTTTATTGCACTGCAATTGCACTTCAGAAAAAAATAATTGATTTTTTTAGAAACATAATCCACACATTCTGATAATGAAATATTTTCTTATTTAATTTTTCTTATTTTTCTTCATTTTATCAAAAATGTTCCAAATCTGAATGTGATCCATCAGTCACTGGCTGAAATATCTCAACAAATAATGGATTTCAATTGAAATGTAACTGAATTGTAAAAGATTGGAGTTAGATGGTTTCAGGATAAAATTTGTTAAAGACATTGGAACTTTTGACTTTTTTGTAGTTCCAGCGTAAAGTTGACATTTTTTACTTTACTTTGCTTGGCAGACGCTTTTATCCAAACCGACTTTCAAGGAGCTAGCGTTGGCTGTCTGGCTCGACAAATGGACACATTTGGTAGGGGTGAACTGGGAGTCAGACAGGGTTTCGAACCTACAACCTTCTGCATCCCAGTCTGACGTTTAACCCATTGAGCTACCAGGCCGCCAGTTTTAGTGAAATATCTCAACAACCACTCTCTCTTACAGAGTGAGGCTGGTGCTCGTCATACAGAGTAAGGTACTTTGTTTCTGTGAAGGTTCTCAGACATCCAGGTCATGGTTATCTCAAAAAAGTTTTACCCAAAGCAACTGGACCTGTTTGGTGCTTTTTTATGTACCTCATCAAAATACCACTGAACCAAAGGGTTTGGCTTGGGATCTTTTGCTGTGTGGTGTGATACAACCAATGTATGAAATGTCCTAAAGTATAATTAAAAAATAACCCCCCCCCCCCCTAAAAGCATGAAAGCACAAAATTACTTCTCGTGGCACTAGATGAATCTGACAGATGTTTTCTTTAGCGCCATGACAAGGTAGATGTGTTATATTAAGGGAGTTTGTGTCAATGAAAGTCCTTCATCTACCAGTAAACACTGGCAACTCAACTGTGGTTTACTAGGTTTTTGTGACATGGAATAAAATATAGGAATGACTGACACCCGCACAGGTTTGGACATAATGCATTTTCACAGAATGGACTTCTCTAACCTAAGATTCTCAAGGTTCTCACACACATTCTGGGAAAATGGATGGAAAATTTATAGATATAATCAAACTGTTCGTTTGATCTGACAATTTCATATCAATACTAAAACAGATGTTTTTCAATATAAAGAAGTTAGCAAACATGCCTCTGTTTGCGTGTGTGTCTGTGCTAACATACATACATTAATGTTGTGGAGTGAATAATCGATGTATATTTTGTCTCCATTTCCAAAGAGTTGAATGTTCTTTTGAACCATCATGGACAATTGTGTTCCTTATGTATGTATTTTTTTTTTTCATAGGCGTTCATGTGTGTGCAACCACATGTGTGTAGGTGGAATTGTAAAAAGGAACAATATTGTATTTCTTCTGGTATAAAGGCATTTTGCCAAGCAGAAACCAGGTGAACAAAGGGTGTTGTATAAAAATGCATGCACACATGCTGTTTACTTCAGCTTCCCACCCTGTCCCTCTTTTGACTTCCCACATCCAAACACCTGGAACCTAGAATGAAATGGCCTGGTCATGGGAGTGGGCAGCAGTCACTGAAAGACAGAAAACAGGGATGCTGTCAAAAACCAAATACTTCCAAAAGTCCGTAACAGAAGATCACTACTTTCTGAGTTTGACTACACTTTAAACTACATTGAAACAGTACATTTACAATTGAGATAAATGTTCACTTCAGCTACTGTACTTCTACATTTTTAGAATTAAACAGTTTCCTTAAATTGCAATAATAGGATAATCTCAAATGACACTTTTTTGCACACAGATGATTTTTTTTCCATAAATGAATCATTATATTATAATATAATATAATAGCTAAATTTCAAATGTAGAAATATTCTGACGGCTAACACCTTTGCAAATCCCAAAAGGAAACACATAACACATATGCATATACTAAAACTCAGTGACACATATTAAAGTTTATTTTATAATAAGATCAAGTAGGCTGTTTATCAAGGCCTACTTTTAAAAGGAAGGAGAGACACATGGACATCCAGGC
Organism: Microctenopoma stevenorrisi; assembly: GCA_032270685.1. NCBI lineage: Eukaryota > Metazoa > Chordata > Actinopteri > Anabantiformes > Anabantidae > Microctenopoma > Microctenopoma stevenorrisi. The sequence goes on along the minus strand of JAUMTR010000002.1, from coordinate 11,434,426 downwards.
AGAAGATGTGTGGAACATACAACTGAGCTGTGTTTCGCTGATTACCTATTTGTACAAGCCAATGGAACAAAAGGGTGTAGGTTTTGGGGGTTTTGCTTATATCTAGACTTACCAACATTTAGCAATAATGTTGTTTCTGTGGGTTTTTAGACACTTTGTACTGATGACTCTAAGAATACAACTGAGATTTAGCCATATAAATATGTATGTTTATATAAAGCATATAAAATAAAAGAGAATGGAAGGCTCTTCCATACACCGTATAGAGAGTTATTCGTCTTTTTTTGTTCAGGATAGTCTACCCTGTCAGTTGCAGCCCATCCTGTACCTGCTTATTAATTTAAAATCATTTGCTGTACCTCCAGGGGAAGATAAATGCCTGGTGCAGAAACAGGGCAGTGGTAAACCTATAAAAACTATTACAGAGTCCCCTTCCTCACCCCTATTGCCATGACCTGGTAATAGCCTTACACTGTAGCGCTTAAGCCAAACCATGGGAGAGTAAGGTGTTTCTCTCTTACCCTTTCTGCCTTCTAGGCTCTACTGCTGAATTAGGGACACACACACACTCACACACACACACACACACACACACACATGCAAAGGCAACTGTTCAGCCAAGTTGCATAAAGCCCCCGCACTGCCCAAGGGCCCACCCACCCATGTGAAAGTGCTACTGCAAATGTTGCAAAGGCCAGGAAAGATGGCATCAAAGTGGCATCATCCCTCTGGACAAAAGAGAAAATATGCATAAATACACAAATAACAAGTGCTTGAAAGAACAGTAGGATCAGTGAGCAGGTAAACTGGGATCATTTCTGTTCTCTGTCTAAACATATCTGTGTTGTAAAAGCGTTCTTTCTGACCAAAAACGTGATGCAATGATTTTCTGGTTACTGGTTACAAGATGAATACAAACTGTATCATGTGATATTTACTAAGTGACGTTTTGCACAAAATAAATAAATAAAAATAAATGGACAGAACAAGTACATTTTGAATGGCGTGTGTACATTGTGAGTAAACTCTATACTGACTGAAGCTGCTTACAATACTGTCTTTCTTCCTCACTTTAACAACAATATGGATCCATGTTATGGATGCAAATAAAGCTCCATTGGTGCCACTGGAAAGAAAGAAACCATTTTAAAGTCAAACTTCAAAATCTAAATTATGGACTTCCTATTGTATTGCTCTGAGGTACATCGCATTTTCTTCTTTACTGAATCCTTGATAGGAAAGCCTCCCTGCAGAAATTAGCTTAGGACCCCAGGGAGCTTGAATTGGCACATTTTATATTCAGCTGCCGAAAAGTATTTGATTCACAATGTCTGTTGTCAGAAAATCAAACATAGACGACAAACAGTAAGCAAGCATGCTCATCATGAAAACGATAATGTGAGTTTGGTAGTTTCTTGCATTACAAATTTTGCCTTTCAGCAGTTTTAAAACAAAAAAAGAAAAAAACTTCATCCTTGCAACTGTATCACCACCCAGTGATGTAAGATGATACTCAACTATGATGGATTACTCTTTGTATTTCAAGCTACTTCAAAATCTCTGCAATATTTTCACCACACATTAAAAAGACACCAAAATAATACCATTGTATTCCATGCTTTGGAAAAGAATTAGAGCATGATACTGACTTGGTTATTTAAAAAAAATAACCTTGCTGTACAGTGACATTAGCACTGGTTTTCTTTAAACAATATACTATAGCTTTTAAATATATCACAGATGCAATTTATTCTGTTGTGAAAAAAAAGGGGTAGGAGTAGGGTAAAAATTCACTTCACATGACACACAGTCATCTGACAGATTGTCAATGTAAAATCATTTAAAACTCCCAAGACAAAGTTTTGACCATACCGTTATAAACAGAATGATCAAAGCATGCTGGCAAGAACTGCACAGTCCAGCTGAACAGCAGTTTTTGGGACGGTAAAAACAAAGAAAATCGAAAAATGCTGTTGTTTACACAAAATTGGTAAATAACAGTCTGGGGTAAAATGGAGTGCAATGGAAAGTAATAAAATAAATATGACAGTAGTTTCAATTATGATCATTATGATGCTGCAGCCAGAGTTCTGACTGGACTTAACAAGAGAGAATATATTTCTCCTACACTAGCTTCTCTCCATTAGCTTCCTGTTAAATCTAGAATAGAGTTTAAAATCCTTCTCCTTACATATAAGGCGCTACATGATCAGGCTCCCACATATCTTAAAGACCTGATAGAACCTTATTATCCCAGCAGAGCACTTTGCTCTCAGAGTGCTGGTCTACTTGTGGTTCCTAGAGTTTCTAAATATACAATGGGAGGCAGCTATCAAGCTCCTGACACCCTCGCTAGCTTTAAGATTAGACTTAAAACTTTCCTTTTTGATAAAGGTTATAGTTAGAGAATGCTCCGGTGACTCTGAACCACCTCTTAGTCATCAACCTTTCATGCTGCCCTTTCATACATCCCCAGAAAAATCAGGTCCAATTCACACGTCCACCAGGATGGCCGCCCTTAATGACCCACTTAATGGGTGCAGGAGGAGTTGCCAGGGCTTGAACTGTTACATCCACGCCCTGCTTTGTTTCACTTAACGAGCTCATTCAAGTCAGGTCTGAGGTGGAACTAACCTGGAGGATAAATTTGTGACCACTCACCAAGATTGAAAAAAGTTCTGTGGATGCAGAACGAAACATCTCTACTAAAAGAAATAAGTCCAGTTGCCATGACTAAACCTTCTATAACACATGGAGAGTTTCACCCCAAATCTAGCACCCTGAAACTGCACCACGCAGATGGAAGGAAGCTGAGGGCAACACAGATCCATGACTATATTAAAAACATAGCCCCAACTGATGACGTGCTTAGTGTTTACCTCAGACAGCAGAAATCCAAATGTTCATTAACCATGGGGGACTTTACACACACACACACACATCTTTTCATCCTTAGGTATTTATCAAGCGTATTATGTCATTTATTCCGGATGTTGCCATCACTTGTTTGCTACAGCTATCATTGAGGCCTTCTTCTCTTTGTCCTTTATTACCATGTCCATTCAGTTAGCCATTACAGGTTTGTCCATCTATCTGTATTGAGAAAAGTCCACAGGATTTAAAATTGGTCAGTCTCAACCATCTTTTATATTTTGTTTGTTGGGTGTCAAGCCTATACTCAGTATACATGTTCCTGTACACTATGTCAGCCACACTGTACCATGTGTGCTTTTGCTTTAGTGTATGCAGGAGGCCTGGTAGCTCAGTGGTTAGTCCCAGTCCCAGACTTGAGAAAGCCCTCTGGAATGGAAGGGTGAAACATCGTCAAGAAACCTCAGTGGTTAAGGCAGAGGGCTGGGATGCAGAAATAGCAGGATCGATTCCTGGCTTTGGCACCCAGCCCCTCCCCCCATACCAGGTGTGTCCCTGAGCGAGACACTCAGCGCTAGCTCCCCGAGCGCCGCCTGTGGCTGCTCACCGCTCCCCCCAAGGGGGGGTGGGTCAAATGCAGAGAAGATATTCCGTTGTAACATGTAAAAATGTAATCAATCATAATAAAGCGGATTCTTCTTCTGCATGGCCAGTGATGGGCAGGAACATGTATCACTATGGATCTCCTCTTCTTCTTTGCACAGTCTTACCTAAAGTAAAAGCAGAGAAAGACTAGCTACGGTATATATTGTATTCCTAGTGTCATATACAACATTCTGGCCAAATACACTAGGTCATTATATCATTAATTCATTTTGAATTCACTATTTTAAGATTTCATTAAATCAGAGGCTATGATTGTTCTGGTCTAAACTCCACAAACATTCTCTTATTTTATTTTATCTTATATTGTTATTTAATCTTATTAGTCATATATACTTCAATCCTTTAATTGTAAATGATCTCATATGGTCATGTTTTTTTAAAGTCTGATTAAAAAAGTATGAGATCTACATATGCAAACCTGCCCTTGTCATATGTATATATATCAGTTGACATTTATGATATTTGATTTATTTCCATAACTTATTGTCAGTTTAATAATTCTTGGTTTTATGAGGTCCTCCTGTATATAGGCTGGCACTTCTTTACGCATTGTGAATTCCACCCACACACAACTTTCTACTATTTGATTTTTATCTTTGCACTTGTTTTTTTGTTAGTTTTGAATCACGGTTGTTATCAGCGTATATTCATTACAAAGGTTTATAGTCTATATAGAAATCCAAACATAAATATAAGAATAAGACATCAAATCTGGACTGCTTCTCTATTCACACAATCTCGGGCTAATAGCATGGAAACAGTGAGACCAGTGTATTGAGGCTCCCACACATTTCTAATTCATCACATTGAAAAAAGAAGTACTACAGAAACAGTTTTTCTCATTCTCTTTCTCTAACTTATGTTGTATCTTAGCTTTTCCTTCACACTTCAAATCCAGTGTTTCAAGTTTATTTTTAGGAGGACACAAACAAGAGAAAGGCTTTAAGGGATGAGATGAAAACAAATGGCCATAAAACTCACCGAAAATGAATAAACCATCCTCAATCTAATCCGTGACTTGTCATGGAACTATAAGATTGTCAGTAGAACTCACTGGGAGGCTGAAACACCCAAATCCTATTAAGCCTTTGTAAGGGGAGGGCTGACATTTTGTGGTCTAATTAAAATTTTCCCACAATGAATTGGTGAATGGTTAACAATAATTAACAAATGACATGGGTTGTTGCAACTGGGACATGACCACATAAACTGTGTCGCTGAGCTTTGTACATTTTTCTTTGATACATGTGACCAATGTGAAAAATGGCAGAAACCTTTCTGATATATTATGATTCAACCAACGCTTATGAGTAGGTTGTTCTCTTAACTTAAATTATTCAAATTGTAAAAAAAAAGTGTCATTGCATGCTGTGCATAAATTAGATTAATGCTACCATTAAATGATCAGTTGTTATCATAATCAGCCATTTAACAACACTGCTCTGTGTGGCTGTTGTTGCGGCTGTGTTTGTGTGACTGTTTATACAGTGATTCAGTCCCTCTGTTTCCTGCTCATTTGCATTTTCTCCAAATGTCTCCAAGCAACAAAGTGAGAGAGGCGGGGCTGGACGGGCCTCAAACATCTTGCAGACACCCCCTTAGTTGCTCTTTCCTCTCATGTCCATCCCTCTCCCAGCTCTTTCTCCCACTCTGCTGTCAAGACACATCCTTAGAAACCACCCGGGTGTCACCATACTTCTTCCTCCAAAGACACAAGGAGGGCAGACACTCTTTTAATCATCCTTTCTTGCCTCTACTCTTCTTCTCAGCGGTCAAAATAACAAAAGCTGTCACACAGACTCATGTCGTCTCCCAGTGATCATAACGGATAATTACCCTCCCCCCGGGACTCCAGTCCAGCCCCATCTCTCCCACAAGCACTATTTCACTGTGAATTTTTAGCACTTGTGAAATGGCCGTCTCTCTGTAACAAGCTCTGAGTGGCAGTGATTCAGTCAGAGATATAGCCAAGTCAGGCCAACCAAAAGTACATCAACCTTCCACCCTTATCCACCATTTCTCGATAAAAAAAACTCTTTTCTCCCAAAGAACATTTATAAATCAATGAGACAGGGTGAGTGTCAGAAATTGTTCGGTGCAGTCGTTTTTCAAGTGCAACATCATCCCGACCAGGTGACAAATTACTCTGACCAAAAGGGGGCAGTGTTGCTGTTTTGAAAGATAGGTGGAACCGACGGTCCCTGTCAAGTTGCTGCAGTGCGTGAGGGAGTGATCAATTAAATGAGTGAGTGAGTGAATGAGTGAATGTGTGAGTGGGTGAAAGGCAAGAGCAGATAACATGCTCAGTGACTGACAGGGGGAAGCTACAGTAATCAGCATCGATCCTGCCACAGAGACCACCATCCTTGGCCAGCGGTTGCTCTGCTAACCTCCAGGGTACAGTTAGATGCTGCTTTATCACAGTATAAGATTGCATCTCTGAGCAAATATTCCATCTGATCCAATACAAAAATACATGTTTTTCAAGTTTTTGAACTTGACAGTATCTGAGCAAATAGAGTGACTGTGTTTCCTTAAAAATTGGCAAAGAATGAAATCTGAATTTGTTCAGCTGTACTTGCTAAAATAAATATATTCTTCACTGTATACAAGCTGTGTGCATTTCAAATAAGAATGTTCTCATTCTTGGAGCACCGCAAACGGAGTGACGTTTTTCGAGTTGAAAATATTAACAAGATGCAGATTAAGTTATACTGGAGGGATTGTATTGTTCACCGGGGAATATCAAATGCAAAGCAACAAACAGAGAGAGACTCCTGCTTTTAAAGCAATCTATCAGACATCCATTCAACCCTATGATGTCCAATTTCAAGTGAGACCTGCCTTAGGCTCGTATTTAGGGTATTCAGTGATGCTGCAGGTGTGCTAGACATTGACTTATCTGCATTCAAATAGCGTGAAAAGCTAATTCTCTTTTTTATCTTCATTGTCTGCAGTAAAATAAAAAAAAAAAGACAAAGTGGGGGCTACTGGAGAGATGCAAGAGAATGAAAAGGCTGCTGTTTCAAATTGACGCTACAAATACAGCCAAAGTCGATACAGATGTATGAGTTTCAATTGCAAAGACTAGATTTACAGCAGAATATAAGAGTCGGTAACTATCAAACTCAATTTGTACAGTTTTGTCTCACAGGGCTCTAGACCTCAAACTAAATCCTCCAAGATCATGCAGAGTCACAGGGGCGAGAAAAATCACAGGCAACCTTATGATGAATGAAGCTATTCCAATCCCCGCTCGCCTCCTCTTTTTCACTTTTCTCTCATCTATGCTGACTTACCTACATGTCCGATCGCAGTATAGAACACAGCGAAATCATCTTAGGACAGCAATTCACTGCTTCTTGTGTCAGGATCATAATTTCTAAAGCACGTCCTGAGACCTGTCTGATCATTTGAGATCAGTAAACACCAGCATGAAGACGCTGTGGCCCTCTGCAGTATCCTAAGTCTACTTTTTCCTCTTTCTCCTTCAAACCTCTCCAGGTCTTTGGATAAGAAGAGCAGGTAGAAAAAATCTTTCAAGCAAAATCTATAATCGAGATCCTTCATTCTGCTCTCCCCCGGTGTGGCCAATTGGTATTCTGCAGAATCTTCTGGCCCCCTATGGTGTTCCCAATTTCCAACTAGGAAGGAAGGAATAGAGACCTCCTAAGCCCCTGGATGGAGAATGTCTCACTGTGGATTAATGGGTAGGAGAACAAATGAAGTCCAGGAGAGGGTTTGTATCTATCAATATAAAGTAGCAGATTAGGCATAGAGATTGCTGGGTGTCTGTTTTCATTTGTCAGACTGTTTGGCCACATTAGTTCATCGCCAGAATCAACATAGCATGGTGAAATTAGAATGGGATAAATTGACAGAGGGGGAGAACGGGATGTTTTGCATCTAAAAGAAAGCTGAAGTGTATCTTATGTGCATGTGTTGCCTCACATAAACAATCAATTTTCTTCTGCTGTATATTCTATATAGTCAATAATAGAAACTTTTTCTCATATTCACATATATATATTGGCATCAACAGCATAGCTATGGCACATTAGCCACGGTACTGCACTGTGAATGGTAACATAAGTACAGTAGCTGACATGAAAAGTTTTTAATAAACTTCACGTATGCTGGAGTTAAACTTAACTTTCCTGTCACTGAGTTTGTGTCACTCATGTCAGCTTATCAAACAACAAGGCAAAGCAGCGAATGTACAGTTTGTGGATCCATTATGTATAATTATACACACACAAATGTGTCTACACCACACTGTAAGTCTGTAAAACAAAAAGAAATCATTTCCTGACCATTCATGCAGTTCAGCCTTGGCTGGGTTCAGTTCCTAAAGTCTGCATTTAGAGAAGCTGATTGCAAATATAATGATGGCTAGAATAAAAGAAAAGTGAACAGGTAATTCTAATCCACCTTTGAGCCCACAGCAAGTTTTTTTCACTTCCGTGCAAAGAAAAATGTACAAAATATCGTCGTTTCCTATTTTGATAGTCCCTGAAACTCCTCGCTCCAAGCCTTGAAAGTGTTTTTATTTATTTTTTCCCTCTTCTTTTTTTAACCTTTCAGTTGCTTTGAGAAGCCTCAACCTCTGTGCCTGTCTCATGCAACCTTGGTTGATCCTGTAATGAATTTAGCCGGGAGCAATAACGGTGCCAATCAATAGCAATCCGTGGTATGTCATTGACAGGTTAGAGTCTGTAATGTTCAGCCATGGCGGCTATTCAAAGGAATCTAAGGAAGTCCAGCAGTTGTTATTGAGCACTTCAGACAAGTGGGCACATACTGGCAACCCCCCCCCCACTGACATCTACAATAGCATAGAAATATCAATACAAATACCATTCATCGATCAGTCAGCACGAATAGGTTCCGTAATGCCATATATGATGGTAAAATGACACCAGTGACCCATATCATTTTGAACGTTTCACATCCAGCAAACGTTGCACTGTGAGCATGTACCATATTGTAAAACCTGTTTAACTTAATAAGGCTCCAAAAAAACCTCACAGAGTGGAACTGCTTCATCTCTGACAGGAAACCTCATCTTTTTACGCCAATGTAAGCTTCATGTATAGAACCAAAAACCCAGGCCCACTTACTTTGGTGCAGAAGTGTGCTCTTCTCTAATACAGGTAAAATAACTACTAAAGGCAACTTTACAACAGGAAAGAAATTGTGTTTTTGTGACTGTTGACGCTGGGTCCATTTTGTGTTTGTTTCATCTTCCACTGCTGCTGGCATGTGCAATATAACATTTAAGTATTGTATTGCCTATTTCTGCAGAAAACAAACACAAGTTTAAGTAAGTATACATTTGGTGTCATTGCAGCCTTTCCACATTTTTAATCTGCATTTTCTCTCTTTTCAATTTTAAAGCCTTATATGACAAATGAACTTGTTGCATCCACTAAAGCAACTGATCCAATGTCTGGTTATCTGCTTGACTTGTCCCTATTATCCTGCGAGTAAGCATCCTATCATGAAGCATTTAGGTCTGTTCAAAGCAGTTACTTAATGTTTTTTGGCCAAAACATTAGTGGTCTAACAAATTCTGAAAAGCTCTGTCCCTAACAATAGTGAACACAACTCCCCCACATGCCTGTTCAGTCCTTCCATAACAAAGCCATCAGACACATTTGCAAGGTTGGTTATGTCATGTTCCTTTTACAAAGCAATACCCTCCAGCTAGGGGACTCTAAGGGATTGGAATTTTAGTTCCCTTCATCATTTGTATGTGTTGAGGTGCCCGCTGTGGCAAATTGCAATTCCACATCCCATAAGGTCAACCCTCACAGTTCCTCCTTGTTTCTGTTGCTTTGCGGGGAAAATGACACTCAATAATGACAGACTGGTAGAATGTAAGAAGAGGGAACCTAATCCCCTTAAGAAGTTTAAGTCACAAAGATACGCTATTAGTTTTGAGTCTCTTCACTATAAGGTGAAATTCAAATCACCAAAAAGCACAGAGATTACTTTTTAGCAAAGGAATAAATAAAGGTATATATGGCCTACATTATGTTTTCACAATTTTATTTTAGAAGACATGTACAACTTTAACTTGTACATGTCTTCTTAACTAAGCCTGTTAATGTTCTATAAAACACACATAAGGTTGTAATCAAGCCATTCAAAGATTATGTTCAAAACAGAACAGGCTCACCCATCTTCCTAAATTAAACGTGGTTGTAACATACACCTATGAAGTGTCATTTTAGCCCAAACAATGATATATACAGTCACATCATTTACAGTGATTTATTCTAATAATAATTATAATTTATGATAATATTTTTTTCATTTTTAAAGAACAGAAAATTGTGCAATTCTGGTAGTTGCTTAGCCACAAGATATTCCCCATGTGTTTTTTAAGGCTATAGGATACTATAGGATATCACCGTCGTATAGGAGTGACATAAAAACCCAGTAATACAAGTACACGGTGGATGAATGCACAAAGGCACAAATCATCATCAAAAATAGTAAATAGAGAAAGAGATAAAGCAGAATAGACTGTGCTTATCATTTTGATTATCTCCGGTCAAAAACTCTGTTCTGAGTCATTTTGCCAAAAGGTCAAAACTGTCCCCTAAAATCCAGGTCATTCGGCTTGTCCTCCTTTCTCTTATCACTTCACACTCAGTCTACTTTCTTTTTTCAATTTCTGTCCTCTGTTCCTCGTCCCCTCTTTAACTTTTACTCTTTGTTACTCTATCACACACTTTCTCTTTTTCTCTCTTGGTTGGGGGGTACGACTGCAGACGGCAGATGGCTAGGATGTTTCAAGTCTCAGAGGGATCATGCTCGTTTCATTCCCCCTCCTCTCTCTCTTGCCAGGAGGTCAGCAAGGTGGGCTGAAGAGTAATTGGCAACTGGCAGAGAGAGGGCTGACACAAGGGCTGTTCAGGGCGGCATTAATTGACAATTGTAAATAACAAATGGAGCTGATGATTCAAATTACCTGTCCACACGATTCCCTCCATTAATTGTGTCCTGAAACGTGACCCAACATAACAAATGATTTTTAAAATTTTGTCTAGGCTTGTGCCAGGAGTTTGTAGCCAGGAGTGAGCGAGAGAGAGAAAAGTGTGTGAGCAAGAGCGAGAGAGAGAGAGAAACACATCAAGGAACAGATTGTTAATATCAGCCGTTTCATCTGGCCGATTGTGAAATAAATGGCAATGGGGCTTGCAGTAACATGGTGCGACACGCCGCGGCGTCTAATGGGACGAGCAGCTCTCCACCAGCAGGGACCTAATGAAGTGCGACATCGTTTTTCACCCTGTGACCACGACAATGTCAAGGTGCCGCGGCGTGCCATTTGTGAAAAGATGGTGACAGGGCATCACCTGCTCAGCTGATGGTCTGTGTGGACCAGCCAGGCATCAAACCTGCAAAAAAGCACTTGGATGACTTTGGAAAATCAGGCAATCAATCAATACCATCAATCGACCTTCTCTTGACCATGAAAAACACACCAGATCCTCTTCCTTCCCGTGTTGTCTGGTCACACACCCACAGGACAACACAACTCAGGTGGGAGACACGGGAGGCGACCTTGTCGAACATAGTGCACTGGGACATGTTTCTATTATTACAGGTCTGGAGGCAGTCATGCACCGGAACACAAAGCATGTTTTACGGGGAGGGCTTTTGACTGATGATGGGAGGAAAGTTGGAGAAAGGCTGCAGTGGCATTTCATTTACTGGCTTCTCGCTGCACTGTAATGAGCAGTAATTCGGTCTTGACATCCCTATGTCTCCTTTCCCTCCTTTTCCTCTGTTCCTCCATTCTTATCTTTCTTCTGCTTTACCTTTGCCTGTGGCGTCCCACTTCCTTTGGTGTGGTTTGTCACAATTTTAAGACTTAGCCTCCGCTTGCCCCAAAGTTTTAGCGCTTCTTCCTCAGGCAAGAAATCCCTGACATGTGTCTTATTAACCAAAGGATTCTGCATGCATCTTCATTAATGGGCTATTAAGAAGAAGACATGCAAATATGAAAAAGCGACTTTTTCGATATCTGCCAGAGAGATTAAAGATAACTGAGATGATTTATATGTCAGAGAAGATGCAGTGCTATTTAGTACAAGTTCAGAGTCCACATAAATCATTTGTTGGAATGAAAAGTATATTTTTTGAACCTATACATCTTTTAGTAGAGCAGGTTATTTGCATTTCTAATTCTATTTATCATTTAAAATTGTTTTAGTGGTGGCTTGTACCTTTTTCAATATAGACGGAGATCGTTCTTCCACAAAGATGGAAATGTAGCTGCCGAGGAAACAAAACACTATTCAAGAAGCTGTACACTCACACCGATGATCACAAGGCCCTTTCAACACAGAATGTGCTAAAAGGAATGTGGTGAAATGATCTACGTAGGGGCCACATACAGCTCCAAGGACTGTCATTAGGGGGCACAGAAGCTAGTAAACACGTAGGAAAAGACATATACAAAGACATAAGCAGATCTATTAACGATGACCATATAATAGAGGGTCATGATTCTAACTGTCAGACACCATCAGCCACCTGTCTGATAAGCAAGGTTAATCAGAGAAAGCTCAAAGGGTGCGAGAGTTCAAAGGGAATGTGGAGTCAATGTGTTGTGTGCGATTAATGAAGGGAACTGCACAGGAGTTTCAAAGCTTTAGTGCTGTTGTCTTTTCTCCTTCATATTGGTTTGCTTTCCCACCAGAGTGGAGAAGTCAACTGTAATTTCTCTGCTGCAGATAAATTCGAAATGGAAACAGACATAACTCTCTCTCTCTCTCTATCTCTTTCCGTCATTCTCTTTTCCACTCTAACGTCCCGCTCTCTCTCCATTCCATGTCTTAATTAGTCAATGCAAAGGCAAACAAACCACTTGCTCTTCAATACATCTGCTTGGGGAAGGGCCATTTAAAGCCCAGGTTTCCCAGCCCGTTTGTCGAACTGTCTTTAGAAAATATGTGTGTCTGTGTTCGCTTTAATTTAACACACACACTCTATCTTTATAGTGTAGTCCAATTCAGGCCTAGAAAACCTGTGACCGTTCCTTCATTAAAACTTCACACTGTCATCCATGAGTGGGTATCAGGGTTACTACACTGACTATGAAGCCATTGTGTTTAATTGTTCCGCAGGTTCCACATTTTCGTAGGCCTAAACATACTCAGTGCCACCTGTAAGTGGTGCATGCCGAAAATAAAGACCAATTTCACAACATTGAGCTTAAAACAACTTGAAATGAGCAGAAGAATACTTCGATGATAATAGTTTATTGTACTTAATGTAGTTGAACATAAAACCCTACGTTTGAAATTTGAATCTAAATTGTAGCCTAAATCTAGGCTCCATCTAATATCTAATCCCGAAATCCAATAAAAAATTATTATTAAAGCTAAATGTTATATCGTAAAAAATGATGAATATGATTTTAAACTATAAATGGTTTGTGATCACTAAACCATACTGCTAATTGATAAAATCAACTAGTCCATTATCATTTATAGCTTATCAAATGTTGTGTTTATACAGACTCAAAAAGCTTCCAGGCGACTCCAGTAACCCACCTGCAACATTATTAGACGCTCAGAGCAATTGCTTTGACCATCTATTGACTAAAACGACTGACTGAAAGCTCCCAACTTTGTCATTCCCATGCAAAGCCAAGATACGACACCGATTTTCTGTGTCATTGTGGTGCAGCTTAGCGTTAAAGCATAAAACGAGGAGGGTATAGTTTGTCTGACATTGCCCAAAGATAACACAACCTCCCCACCAGCACCCAGGAAGCTCACAACACACAGTGCCTCGTTTGTCTTATCTTTATCCTGAAGTTATTGAAAGGGGCGCATGCAAGGTTTAGTCAGCAACCAACTCCAGCCTAGCAACATAGCAGCTAGTGACATACTCAATTTGTAATGTGTCCTAATCACCGATGCTGTTTACAGCTAATTCAAACTGTTGTGGCTCAGGTGTAAGCAATGCTGAGTGTAATCAAATCAAGTTTGCAGTCAACTGCAGTAACCGTAAATTATTTAATCTTAGCAGTATACAGTATTAATATACACACTGTACGTTTTTGACTTTTGTAAAAATAAAGTGCCTCCCAGCGGCCACCTTCTCATTTCTCCGACCGAAGGTGAAGCAGATTGTTTACAGTACTTCATGGATTTGGGTCTCAAGATAAAGGAGTGTTGCAGTCTGGCTATTTCAGCACAATCCTTTGCCCCACAGGTGGATCAGATCCCCGCAGCACATCCCTAACCCCTTCTCACCTAGATGATAAATATTTCAGGAAGAAAAATCTGTGGATATACAGAAAGCTATAAAGCTGCTGTGTATGACTTCAGAGACTCAGGTTCATATTACAGGGATGGTGAGAAGAAAAACTCTCCGGAGAGATTATCACTATGATATGGTTTCTACAGTTCGCTATACACTGAGATACACGAACCAAAGCAATGCACAAAGCAAACACAAATTTCTGAAACACAGTTAAAAGGATTTTATTCATGCCATATAGGAAAACACCTATTTCATGTCAACATTAGATTTTTACACACTATTTGAAATTGCTATTTGTAATACATTATCATTTATACAATATTTCAGATCGAGAGTGATAACTGGGTATTAAGATAAAATAGCATTAAGACTTAAAAAAGAATAACATTAAATACTTATTTGTTTCCGTTCATTATACATTTTGATACAGTAACAAGGCCAATTCTGAAACTGAAGACATGTGGGTTTTGGATCAAAAAATAAATATGAACCCAAAATTAAGAATTATGGCTGTTATTTGTTATGTTTATACCTTGATACATTAACAACAGATGGCACCTTTTAAATCGCATGACACACTTTTAACCCACTCTAGGTGAGCATAAGTATGAACACTTCAGTTCAGAAATACAGAGACTATACCACAAGCATTAATTCAGAGTGGCCAATTCAATCACCAAACCTTAGACTGAGTGAACATGGATATCCTGCTGAAGTGAAGAGTGGAGTAAGAAACTCCTCAAAAAAGCCAATGACTTGTAGAGGCTTCAATAAAAGTCTGGAAAAAGAAAGGAACGTCAAAAGAGGAAACATACGCATAAATAAACTAAATTAATGGCTTCAATATGTTTGCTCACTTTCAATTTAGGTCAAGTGATACTAACGGTGCTAAATTATTTATCTCTCTTAAGAGATGAGGGCGTACTGCAGCCGAAACCTGTCACTGGACAAGAGGCAGGGTGCACCCTAATCAAAGGGGTTACATATAAAGACAGACCAAAACTACAAATGACCTGACCTTTTTATTCCAACAGGACTATGTGTGAATGCTACCACCTCTGAACACAAGTATCCAAATAATGCTATGTTTCTTCATTAACTTCAGCATCTCCGTCTTTAAGCAAGTTGCCTTTGTGAGTCACGGGACTGTTTCCTTCCGTCACCTTTTACCTTCCAGACGGGACTCTTTTATTACAGTTACTAGAGTGCGAGCTAAGATACAGCTCAGGGAGCAGTCCATCTACCTTGTTTCTATGTTGCTTAGTTCATGTGGAGCAGGTGAAGGTCAGTCTGGAGCTGTGGGGATATCAAAGCCACTGTGTCACTTAGACCTCTCTGTCACTTTGTTCCCTTTCAGTAAAGTATTCCTCTCTACTTCTCCATACCTGGGCTATTTGTCGGACCTGGCTGTCCTCTCTCTTTTGCCCTTTCCTCTCTTTCTCTGTCTGGTATACCCATCTTGCGGGCTTTTTAGCTCTTCTCTCCCTTTGTGTGTGTTTCGGATTGAACACAATCCTGATACAAGTGACTGTGCCACTTTCCTGTGGCACAGCTCAAATGCAAAGTCTAGATAATTCAATCTGCCCCGTGCAGCCTGCATTTCTGCAAAGCCTTGACTATGCAGCACACATGACCCGAACGAAAGGAGGAACGATGATACATTTAACTGTAGCAAGATACTGTAGTATTATATAAGAGTTTATGTGACTATTTTACGTATTGCTGCTTCAAAGATCATTGTCTTCATTAAACAAAGAGAGCAATGATGCATGGATATCCATAATTGTCTATTATATAAATGTTTGACCAGGAAGATATGTACCAGTAATTGACACAAATTGAGTGAAGTAAAAGTGAAAAGTTCACTCTCTCTGACCTCACGTATAGCGGAGCAATTTTTAGGGGGAAGACCCAACTTTACTCTGGTTGCTGCAAAGCAAATGCAAAAGTACTTATAGGTTGAATCACTGTTGCACAGTATTACTTTAAGATTTTTCAAACATCCACTAAGTGTGCCTTTTCGTTTAACACAATGTCCTGGGGCAGTCGCGGTAAGGAAGGCGAGAGTTCCACTCATATACACACCTGGCAACTTTCTTCACAGCTGTGTTTGTACTGTTGGCCACTGAGCATATCAATCGCAGCAGTTTGGGTTTAGTGGTATGCTCTGGGAAAGTAGTTTTAAGGCTTTGAAGAGCACTTTCTTCCCAGCAGTTTTAAGGATTTGACTGGTGAGCAGTCAACCTGGTCACAAGATTTCATGAAATCATGACACATTCACATTCAGGTACATGGTTGCCTAAAATTTGACTGGTGTTGTTCATGCACCTGAACCACTGCACATACAGAACTATGCATCTTCAAACACTTGGCACAGCTCCACAACCAGTATTTTAACTTTGTTAGGACGGCTGTAAAGCTCAATGTTTGCAACATGTAAACACTGTCTTATGATCAGATGCTTTAATGCACAATAAGCTTAATATACAGTATATAATTAATCAGTACCAGTGAAATGAGCAGTGCGTGTTGCCTGACAGCTTATTTTGTTCCTGCCTTTGTAACATTTGATTATGTGATGAACAGATCAGACCCACAACCGAAGTGTTCACCAAAAGAAAACCAGTGTCCTTGTGTGAGAGGTTTACAATCGCCACAAGCGAATAAACACCACCTTAAATTAAATAGGCATGGGAGGAGAAAACATATGTTGCTCTGGTCCTAGGAGAACTGTAGCCCAGTGGAAGAAACAGCTCAATGACATCAGGCAAAGAGCCAAAAAGAATTACCACCAGGCCACACAGACGGTGGCTGCAGGAGGGACCATTCACCAGTCAGCCACGTCCATAGGTCTTCAGTCAGTGAATACTGGAAGCTTAAATCATAGGGTCACTACTCTTGGCTCATTGTCTGAGTTTTTGGATTTTCTTTTTTTTTGTATTTAATGTGTGTAATATATATCTAATACCTAAGTTGAAACAGTTTAAAATATTCTGTGTAAGATAATATGTTCGTAATATACTTTTATATACCAACATATTGTTGTAATATACTGTTTATTTACAGTGCCAGAGAGACAATCCCTAACAAATAAAAGCTGAAATGTACCAGTGTGTCAAATTAGTTTGGTTAGAGATTGTCCATACTTGCATTTTCCAGGCGAACCTTTAACTAGCGTAGAACTGTGCTGTGTAGATTTGACCAAATCTCAGCAGGTAATTAATGCAAACCCCAATATCTGTGACGTAAAAAAAATTGACTAATGTGGCACAATTAAACAAATACGCTGAGATCACGTGAAAGGAGCAAATTAGCTTATTTTACTCACTGGCTTTTGATTGGATTGATCGCTGGCTGCTATTAGGCATCTTCATTCCTATTAACCACTGCAGAATGGGCTGAGTCGTTCATTCCCTCTGCTTGACTGCTTAACTGAAATAAACCTTGGGATAATTGCTATAGGAGTGTATGGGGGTGGCAAATTGAGGCTGTGCAGTGCCCTACAGCCTATTTATAGATGTTCAGCCAAGTGCTCTATGAACTAAAGTGAGAGAGCTTGAGCAGCAGTGTGGGTGCTAATGTGTGGGTGGAACCTGAATATAAGGGGGTGTGAGTGTGCTCACAAGTTTCCGTCCACTCGTGTGCGGAGTTGTGTGTATGTCCGTTTGTGTAGTTATATTTGCATTTTTGAATGTGTAAACCTGCTGGATCTCGCATTGACTCGTCAAGGTTGCGTCTCGGGCACATGAGGACTTCGCTCCCTTTGTTCGTCTGCCTGTAACAGAACATTTTCATCTGGATCTGGAAAAGGATTTATTACTTCACGACCAATGAAAGATTAATATTTTGTCAAACATTTCACTTCTTTGCATCAGCTCATAATAACATCTGTTTATGTGCGAGAGAGGGATTGCATTGGTGTGTTTACTATTTCACAAATCAATTTGCTAGTCTACATTTGTGAAGTCCAGTTCAAGGTTGCTCTCAAGCCATCAGAAAACGAAGAGGCAGCAGCAAAAGTGGAATTCTATTGTAAACACTCAATAGTTTATAAGTTACACAGAGTTTCTTTACTAAGTTATCAGCAGTTGTGCTGTATGGGGATGGCAAAAAAAAACAGTTTGGATAAAATCCATTTGAGATGCTATCTCTGCTGCAGTTACTGTGGTAGTTGCAGTTGACATGTCTGGACTGTAACTTGACCGTCTTGACTCTGTGTGGTTAAGAGCATTACGCAACCAAAGAAGTAGGTGATCTGTCTCTGCTGTGCCTTCTAGTTTCCCTGCGTGACCCCATGTGGCTGTGATGACAACCACCCACTCACACTTCACTTTTAGTTGAACTCTACCTGACAGACACAGACACACAGAGAAAACTCAACACTGTCTGGACCTGTACTCACCTCAGAATGTATTCAGATTCTTTCACTTTAAGACTTTTTGTTGCAGATGTAATTTTAAATAGGTCAAATTTTAAATTCTGCCCATCAATGTTTACTCAGTAATCCATTATAACAAATCGGAAACATGTTTTTTAAATCTAATGTTTAGAGAAAATCTAAAACCTCAAGGTTGAAAAATTTCGGACTATTAATTTTATTTTTAAAAATCAGTTTCTATATCCACTACCATTCCTTCGAGCCTAGCTGAGAGTTTATACGGAGTGTTTACCATGTCATATATAATAACTATAAACACATATCTAATTTAAAGCTACAAATAAACAAGGCTCTCACAGGGATCACAACACAAGTCCAGGCACATGCACATACAAAGCAAACAATACACACACACACACACACACACTAAATGAAATCATGCATCAAATAAAGGCTCCCAAACATCGGCCTGACTCTCTTCGTTAACTCGCCTGCAACATACACTGAGCAAGACAGTAATGAAAACGACTGTTCATCTAACGTTAATTGATCAAGCAGGTCCCATGGGGACATTTGTGTGAACAAAAGGAACAATTGCATTATTCAAATCTCTTGAAAGGTTATATCAATTAGTTATGTATCAGGCCCCGAGGTATCAAGGATAAAATACATGACAATGAGAATTTTATATATTTCTCAGAAAGACACACTGTATGCGATTGTGACACAGTGGATGACGGAGGCAGTGAGGACATTGGGGACATAGGGATATCTATTATTACCTTAATAAATTATTAAACAGATTCAGACTGTTATGGGAAAATAACTGTCTAACACATATAACGTGTCTATCACACACATTGACTCAACAACAGAACACTTTCCAAATCTCTGTGGCAGGCAATGTAAAGCTGTGCTGTGTTCCTCTGTCAGGCCATGGAACCCTATTTAGGCTTAGCGTTAAACGGGGCTTTTGGGGTAGAATCTGCTCTCAACAACTCTCCTTCCTAGCAGAGCCAAACGCCCCCAGCTAAAGCTGCGGGTGATTATGCATGCCTATCAATTCAATTCAGCCTACTGTTCCAAACTTCAAAAATGGACATGAAGCCTTCTAGTTGCATTTTGCCCCGTCCATTGAGATGGTTGTTTATTTACCCAATACAGGACACCAGCGTGTGTCTTGGTAGTGATAAGGAATAATCCAGAGGATACACATTTGGCAGAAATCATTATGTGCTAGTGATGGTCCATGGCTTAATTCATATTGCATTATGCCCACTCCATGACTGGCATTTTCAAGTTGGGATATGAAAGATTGCACGGAGTGACACATCATCCTTCTGTTCCACAGTTCATTTTCTAAACTCCAAATCTAAAGCCCCGAGAAACATTTCCAAGAAATCATTGTTTAAGGCGCTAATTTCAGTGGCAAGCCTTGAAAATCTTATCAGGGTCTGCTGTTATTTGACATAGCCTTGGGCGCTGAATATTTAAACAAATCTTCTCCCTGCTGCCCTCAGACAAGAAATGTGCGAATAAATAGCTTGAGTGGCTCCAACCAAATTAATTTTTATCTCCTCCTGTTGAACGGTAGCCGTCCTCAGAAAAAGATCAGGCCAGACTTGTCTTTCCATTATCTTTGTTTATCCTGAAACTTGGCATGGCACATGTCTATCATCCATACTTTCAAAAAAACAAAAGTTACCGTGTAATCTGGAGAACGGGCGAGGATTAATAGGGCTGTTCATGGTCATTTGGAAGAGTGCTTTCCACATTTCTGAGTGACTGCTGTGGCAGGTGTATGTTATGTTGACTGGGCACAGTACTTTACCTAGAAAAGCTGGGCAGATGTAAAAGCTTCACATTTCTTCCACTTGCTGCCTTGAATTACTATTGTTGTTAGTAAATTTTGATTATTTTATCATCTATCATGAATCTCACACTGACTGAAGATGGTGATGTCAGAGACCAACCATCTCTGAGTGTGTGGCTGGATAGAAAGAGCAGAGCTATTTAGTTTAATATGCCCAACAGCATGATCATGAGCGCTAACCTATAATTAGATGCTTGAAATTAAGCAGTGCCAAAGAAATGAACAAACACATGACCAAGTCACTGCAGTGATGCTTTTAATAGCACACCTTTTAACTCAACTGCTGATGATAAAGTTGGTTTTCATGTGGCAATGCGGTGTCACTGCATAAGGCCTCTGAGGTTTAACCTGTACTCGGGCTCTCGCTAAAACACAAGGAATACACACCATGAATAATCTTACAAGACAAGTCCTCACAGCCTCATGTTATCTGATGAACTGGGCATGAGCTGAAAATACAGAAAAAGTTCAGCATCACAGAGCACCTACCGTGGCTGCATTAGCGCCAACATGCTGGCATCATTCTAGTGATAGAGAGTGTCTTTCAGAGACGCTCGAGAGACAATATTCGACAAAAAGAAGAGCGAGATTGTCCGGCGCAGACCACGAGGCAGAAGCTTGTCACCTCGTGGAAGGTGCAGAGAGCAGAATTGGGCTAGTAAAAATGAGAAGTGACAGGATATTGATTTGCTTATCGCGGTCGTGCAGACACACAGATGTGAAGGGCAAGAGAAGGGGGGTGTGGTGAGGTGGCAGTGGTTATCAGGCTTTCACGTCTGATAGGGAAACTGAAAAAAAAAAGAAAAAAGAGATTTATCAGCTGATTGCTTCGCCTCAATTTTTGTGCCACTTTCTTCATATGCTTTACTATAAAAGACCCTTACGTTTTGAAATTAAATAAAAAGTGCGCCCGATTGTTTGGTCAGGTAAATGGACAGTGCTTTCTAAAATACTTATTGATGTTACTCATCAATATTCTGTGTCCTGTAATTGCAAAACATAGATGGACATGTTAATTGAATTACACAGTACGATCACGGTGTGGACCTGACAAAGCCTATTTCATGGTGTAAGACACACATCAACAGTGGTTTTTTACCAACAACATAAAACACAAATCTCTCATGCTTTTATCCAGAGGTTACAGTAGGTATGAAGGAATTAAGTAGAATTTCTGCTGTTTTATAAGTAGTACAGGGATCATGAGGTCATTGTGTCTCCATAAGAAATACAAAAGTTTAACGAAGGAGAGGCAACATGTTTTATTGTCGAGATGGAATAAAGCTGGTAAAGAGACTACATACAGTTAAAACTTGCAGCTGAATTAGTCCTGTTAAAAAGATTAAGCAGTGATTTAAATGTTAATCACGTGTTAACATTTTGGGTGAGAACAGCTGATAATAATAATAATGAGTTTCCATCTCATGTCAAATAGTCCAAATATAGTCAGCGTTTTCTTTGGGCTGTAAATCCTTCTTCTATCAGGGTTCTAATGGTAAAATGAAATGTGTTATTATTAGTGACGTCAAGCACTGATGGAGAGAGTGAGAGTACTGGGGAAAAAAAATGGAATCATGAAAAATACTATTCACAACATCTGGGAAGTGATATTAATAAAAAATGTGTCAAAAGTCAGTGACTGTAGTTTCACCTAAAACCAAAGAATACACGGTATAATTTTCTTTCTTTTGTTTTAAACATAAATAGAAAAAAACCCTCTTTGTGCTTTGTGATAGATCAAACCAGCCATAATCTAGAAAGAACTCAATGGTCAGTAAGCTGGTTCTGGTCAAACCTGATGCAATCCTGTATCGGAAGGTTAAAGTCCCCCGACATCTGTCCCACACAGCAGCAGGCACACTTCATTTGCTCAGTTATTGGCTTGTAAAGGTGGAAAAGTAAGACTCATCTTTATTAGATTTATGTGACTTCTGTGCTTGATGTAGTTTCCTGTACTTGTAGACTGGGTTGATTGGTTGTGGTGCCTATAATATACTCCACCAATAGGAAAGTAGAGCAGATCAAGCATTGACAGACGTGACCCACATTCAGAGTATTATACTACAATATGAAAAGCTTTTGTCTCCCTAAAACCTTGACCTGGTGAATTCTGATTTCACCGTCATGTTCGGCAAGTGCATTTTAATTAAATGTGCTCCAAATTATTCCATTTTTTGAAAATTTGTTGTCCACTTTTTGAATAGGATTTACCTTTAGTTGTGGTTGTGCTGACCACAATGTACAAATGAGTTTGTTTCTACACTTCCTATACTGACTTTTTGGCATGACGGGCCAATGTTCTATGTGGGTTGATCAGTACTCCGACACTACCACCACCCCCGTAGTCCAACGTTGTTTTAGACAATATGTACAGGATGTAATATGTCCACCATAATAAAGAAAACACTGCCAATGACTGGTTTAATATATATATAATTCGACATCCAATATCCATAGGCTTATTATCCAAGTGTTCCTGGCAGCTTTGTTTCTTACTGAACCGATCTAACGGCCCTCATGAGACAAATTTAAGTGTATCAAATAAGTCTGGAATCTTCAGAACGTTCAATTAAACATTTTGTTCTTTCTAAAAATTACTCGCCCAGGGATTCCATTGGATTGCCTTATTTCTGGCTAGAGCTTCAGCAAATACTCATCCTGTTAGATCTCTAATGGTTAATGTCGAAATGGACAGGGTGGGAAAAAGTTGAAGTCCGACACCCTTTGCCAAAGTTCACATTCAAGCAAGGTTGATCGCAGTTTCTTTGGGCACTGAAGGGATAGAGTTATCAGCTGGGTTAAAAAAAGATCGTATGCAGTGCACTCTC
Source organism: Microctenopoma stevenorrisi (assembly GCA_032270685.1). Lineage (NCBI taxonomy): Eukaryota > Metazoa > Chordata > Actinopteri > Anabantiformes > Anabantidae > Microctenopoma > Microctenopoma stevenorrisi. Next base: position 11,411,520 of record JAUMTR010000002.1, on the reverse strand, counting down.
AACTTCTCTGTTTAATAGAAAGATCACACTGTCACATGGGAAAAGACAGAAAAAAGAGACAGAAAAAAGGCAACTGATTAAATTGTCTTCATTTACTTAACTGGCTGCTAATATTTCAATTAGAGCAACTGGAATCAGTGACACTGTAGGGTTAAAAATGGAACAAGGGAAGAATTAGTCCAGCGATTAACAGGAGGAAATGAAGACTTCTGTGCACACAGGAGACAACCCTCTGGCGTCGTTCATCAATGACACCGCCCTTCCCATATTTGCATCGCTTAGTTATACCTGAAAACGACATTTTACCCTGTTCTCTATATGCAGACCACATAGAGAGTTCGTGTTGCACCAACTGTCAGCCTGCAGAGGTACCCGTTCAAGCAGCCAGCACCAGCAGTGGGTTTAGACTGAGTTTGACAGAAAACACATCGAAGACTTCCGTGCCCCTCCTTTGCCTTTTCCCATTACCATAAACCCACTCACTCATGATAACCATTAATGTAGTGTCTTATTAAAAACCTATCAATACAGCTGCTGCCAGTACGGTAATGGCCAGGAATCCTTCTCAGTTAAATCTCGACTTTGGTCTCCACTCTGGACTAATGAGAGCCATCGCTCAGCATCTCTTTGGGCTAAATCACCTTTATTTGTATCTGCCTTCTCATGGTGTTGGCAATTTATAGAACAGAGTGCATTGAGAAATGCATTGCAGCAAAGCCTAAGGGCTGAGGACAGGGGCAGTAGTGGTGGTTGGGAGAATAATGTTGGGCAGGCGAAGGGAAAGTACACGAGAGAAACCATGCTTACCTCGCCATTCTAGTATTTTATGCTAGGGACCATGGTGAGCTATTAATTGTTCAACACTGAAGCTTTGGCAATAAAAGAAGGCCCCATTGCTGGAACCACTGATGAGGCATTGTTGTCTGGGAAAGTTTATCTCCAGTGCAGAGTCACAGGGAGGGCAGGCTTGATGCAGGAGCGCCACAGGAGTTTGCCCTTCTAACTCAGGGGAGGAATTGAACATTACTCTATCAATCTGGGCATTTTACAGCTCAGACCTCCCAGCCGTGAGAAACGTGGGGGAGTGTTTATATTGCTGCTTATTGTGCGGGTTCTAAAGCAAACACTCTGTATCGTTTGGGAGGTGTTAGAATGAAAGAGGCACACTTCTCATCCGCTGCATAGGGGAGCACGTGCCTCAATTCAGCGAGGAAAACATGTTTCCCACAGCAGAATGAGACGTGAACTGTACAGTACAGTGTAACAAATAAATTAAGGTTAAATTACTCTCAGCCTTGTATGAGCCTCAAAAATTTTAACATATTGTACATTAAAATGGAATTTAAGTAATGGGTTTTATATCAACTCATAAAAATGATATTCTTTGCCCAGTTCCTCTGCAGCGATAGTACACCATTGTGTGGGACTATTATTTTCAGCGTTATTTTCCAAGGGGCAGATGTGCAGAACTGATTTTTCATTCCTTCACTCTCATTTAGTTGCTCATACTCACACCTATTAGCTTCTAAGTAAATGAGCTTCTCCACTGCTGCCGGTGAGGGATAACCGTCTAACCAGCTGATTTATATCAGCTTCAACAAAAGCGGACAGTTGTTCACTTGCATCCTCCAAGATATTCACTGCTGATTTACAGCGGCCCCTGATGCGGTGCCTTAATGTGTTGCTAGTTTAAAGAGTGGAAAATGTTGGTTATAAAAGTAAAGACAAAGCTTGTGTTGTTACAATAATCGAACAGTGCATCTTAATACATACTGTAAATACTTTGGCTTAAAAAATATAGATAAGTCATCATTCAATCTTAGTTATATGTATAACTACATGAGGTCAGTAGACAAGTCTCTAAAAACAGATAATGATGAACTCTCTTAAGCAGGTTCAAAACATAAAGCAGAATATTTTTATATAAAGATAAAAGAGATGTCTGTTTCATTCATTAGTGTAAATGTGTTGTTAAATGTTGCATTTATTACTTAATTCCCATTCTAAAACTAGGACGCTCATCATGCAGACACTGGGCTGATATACACGATAGACCATGCAACTCTTTATATTGTAGGCCAATTACACTGTATTAAATGATATTTTGTGCAGCTGTGGCTCAGAAGGCAGCGCAACCACTCGCCAATTGGTGGCTCGATTCCCAGCTCCTCCAGTAAAATGTCAAAATATCCTTGGGCAAGACAGTGAACCCCAAGTTGCCCCTGGTATGTTACATCAGCTGCACAGCAGCTCTTCCCCCGTGTGTGTGTGTGTGTGTGTGTGTGTGTGTGTGTGAATGGGTGAATGAGAAGCAGCGTAAAGAAGCGGTAGGAAAGTGCTGTATAAGTGCAGAACATTTACCATTAACTAATTGGCAGCTGTTTAAATATAAATGAATTATTATGAAAAATAAAGTAGTATGAAATTTGAGAATTCATCATGACCTCTGTTTTGTTTTTTCTTTATTATTTAATGGTTCCATTACTGTCCCGTTTCCATCAATGGCATCATTCTCAACGACAATATCAACGATCCGAACTGCGAAGTAGTAATGCATTACAAGGAATCTGAACTCCTCAGAGGCATCTCTCTTTGAAATGTCCCCTACTGTCACCTCTGTCAATAAGCAAAAAGCTAAACAGCTACCATACACTCGACACAGGCTGTGGCTGGCAGCAAAGGTAACCAAGGGCAGAGAGCCATTTAATATTTATTACACATGTCGAATCACTGAAATCACCTATTCATTAGTGCCCATATAAGGCTACAGCCCTGAAGACGTTGAGAGAGATGTATGTGTGAATTCTTGATACACTTGTAATAACTATCACCAAACAAGGCCAATACTTTTTATGTTATAGCCATCGTAATCATCATCTGTCTGAGAGCTCCAGCCTTAACCACCAGAGAGTCCTGTCTGCCAAGAGTACTAGTAATATAAATGCACTTTGAAGAATGGAAGGGATGGCATGTTCCTGGATAGGTGCCAGCTACGCATCTAAAGCTGCAAAATCACAGCCCCGCTGACTCAGGCAATGACACCGTGTTACTCCTTTATTTCTCTCTAGAACTGCCCGTAGAGAGCAGGGAGTCCAGAAGCAGTCGAGTGTCTCTGTTACATTATGTAAAAGTTACAAATTATGTCTTAGTTAGTTTCGAACTTAGATGCCAGCTACTGGAAAGGAGCGGATTTATTTCAAAGTGCAAACCACAAATCCCGAGAAACTACGTCGAAATGAAAATCTCTCAGTCTCATCCGAATACAGATGCGAGGCAGAGAAATATGCATTTGCCAACAGAGTCAGCTGACATTGCGATCCAGTCAACTGAGATGTGCCACTAAATAGCTTCTCTGGCTTGTCCTCTGCATGCCACAGTGCACTCACAAGAGAGTTTGATTCATTACCGCCTAACAAGTGATTGTGAATGGGAAAGCTGCAGGAAACAGTAATAAGCACTCATTAACGCTGATGTGGACAGTATGCTTACAAAGAGGAAGACGAGGGGAAGATAGGTTCAAATTTGTGATGGGTTTCTTCTTGAGTTAAAGCTAATGATGGACCCTGTGAGATGCACAGGTACTTAAAGTAATTCTTTAATAAGCATCCCAGAATTATAAAAAAGTGAGAGGTTTGAGGCAGCAACTGTGATTTTACAGATGCTTTCCATGTCCTTCCATACGGCTTCCCATCATCATATACGGTGCAGTACATCGCCAAAAATCTCTAACAAAGATTACTCATGCAGCTTATTGTTAAGCAAACATAGCTTTCGCTAAATTAATTATATGCTCAAACAAGCTTTCCTTGATTAACCAAATAGAAGAAAGTACTATGGACACACGAGTTCTACTCTGACAAGGAAACGTCCAGATGAGCAGGTAAAAGGCGCAGAAGTGTTCCCAGATGGATGTTTGGAACTCTGCACATGGATACGTTCTGCATGTCACCTCCTGAGTATCATTGCATCCAGTAAATGTCACTGATGCAGAAGATATATGACTGCCAAGTAGAGCTGTATTAAAGCAGAAACCATTGCACATTCACTGGACATCAGTGGCAAATTGACTGTCAAAAATTACCAGTCATTTACTGTCATCATTCTTGGAAATTACAGCTCTGGATGTACACAGATGAAGCTGTTGGCCTGCATGTGTCTGTCTCTATGGGAGAGCGTAAAGAAGGAAGATCAGAGAGACAAGGTGGAAGTTTGAGAGAACAAAAACAAGAGCAATAGAATAATCTCTCTTATTAAGTCTCAAACTTCTTGTAATCTTGTGTGTATGTGGCCAATTCAGTGAACATGTGCATGTGCAAGTGTGTCAGTGCAATGCTCCCATTCAGTTCACATCGCTTCAGGTTTGTATGCCTCCAACTGCAGGTCACAAAGTGACATTGTGCTTTTATGGCTGCTCTCCATGGTGCTTCACATAAGCCCCGAAATGACTAAATCCCTCAGCCAGTGTCCCTGACCCCCAGCATCCCTGTTAGTGCTGCTGCATTCACACTCTTTGATGTGGCCCTGAATTGGAATCGGTCATCAGCCTCATTCCAGGGATTGATACCGCCTCTGCTGTTCACAGCCTACAGGTCTGCAGAGCTCAGTGGTCAGCTTGAGTCTGTCTGATTGTCTGTCTGCGTCTTCTCTCCAGCACCAAAATGGGCGGCATCACAAGTGCAATAACCTTGAAAAAAAGATCTCCCTCCTCATACATTTAAGGCAGAACTAGGAAACGGAAATAAATAACTAAAATAAAACTCCTCAAGCCTCACATGTGTCATAAGTGTCATGAGAAAATGTCCTGCCGCTGTCCACCCACATCCCTGCAGATAAGAGCGCTCATTTTACTTCACCGAGAGAAGATTATCCATTCTGCAAATGAAACACGCTGACTGTTGAAAAGAAATTAGGTTCATTATACCGCTCTTTGTAAGACAAGGTTACATTACAGATATGACAGAAGCTGAAAAAGAAACTTTTTTTTTCTAATAAATGGTTGTCAGTTGAAGTATAGTTACGTGTTAACACTGTGTGTTCATACATCCATTCATGGACACAGTAGAGTGATTTTAAATAATCTGTCCATACATGTGTTATTACTGTTACCATTAAATCTATCAGTATATACATGGAGCCTTTCTGTGGACGAATAAAAAAATACGGGACAGTGAATCATGTGAAGAAAATGCAGAGTGAATAACACTGCAATGATTGCTCTCTGGTATATTATTACTTTTTTTCTCCTCAGCTGATAATTGAATTTAATTATTCAGGGTCTGTCTTTTTAATATGTTTTCCTCATTTCCGAGCAAATTGATTATGTATACCAATCTTCTCTTTTTTTTTTCTCATATCTGTTGACATCGCGGAGTAACTCACACTCACTCACGTGAATTTGCCTACCGAATTTACATTTTAGTGCAATACATGGTTCACATTGTGCTGATGTAAGCCCACTTTATCAGGCACACCTGTACCTAAGGTTTAAGAATTATTTGTATTGTAGTTATTAGTAGCATATAGATAGGTCAAAAAACAACAGTTTGCTTTTAATTTAATGCTTTGAAAAGAATTCCTGTCAACTGTACTTGTCACTTGGGTGAACATGAAACGTCTACCAAAGACGCACACGGCGAATGGCGCCACTCCTTTCATACATTAGTATTTGACCTTGATATAGAGGACCAGGTGATATTGACCTAATTTTCTGTTTGTTTGGACTAACCCCTTCGGGTAGCCTGGTCATGGATGACAAATGCTTTACTAAACAGCAACTAAGCCAACTCAAACTTCACATTTATAATGAAACGCACGCCAGGGTTAAAGTAGGAGGGGGTTGCTTAGCGAGCCAGTAAAGACAACCAGGAGATTTTAGACAGTTGCGAAACAGCTCAAGGGTATTCTATATGAGGCACCATCCCTCGGAGATTTGCTCTGGACTCAAACCAGGCTGCTGTACAGATACAGTGGGATACAAGTGTTAATGAGGATATACTTACCACAGCCAGAGGTGTTCTCTGTCAGTTGTCTTTGGGCTAGTTCAATATGTTGCAGCTTGTATTGTAACAGGATGTGAGGTGAAGCTAAATGGTGGTGAATCAAAAAAAAGGTGTCACACCGTGGTTAATGAATACGAATTTCCTGATGGATTTATAATAATTCTGCTTTTTAAAACGTGTCATTTCAACACTGTGCCCCTCTGTGCAGCACCGTCTTTGGAACACAGTGCGTGTCCTTTCTTCCCGGCAATGCCTGGATATATTTTTTGAGTATCATGGAAAGGGGGGTTCTCCTCTATGCCACCTTTCACCAGATCCCTTACTAATTGTTTCTGTCTCCAAGGTAGCATGCTCTTTGATGTTCAAACCCCTTCCTTCTCACAAAGGAGACTGACGGCAGGAGCAGAGAGAGAGGCAGATGGGCCACGACAGGATGCTGCGAACCTGACGTCTCTCTCCCCCTTTCAAGTGCTCTGGTTCAATCAGCCTTTGCCGCACAAGCTGTTGTGGAGCACCTTTGAAATTTTGGTGTCTGCACAATAGTCTCGACTGTTAATGACTTCTTGTAAAGTTCCAAAGCGACTCTGATTACACACCCTCGCACGCACGAATCGGCAATTGCAGACGGGATAGACAATGTCGTACATAAACGTGCGCGCTCACACGCGCGCGGCTCCGCATATGCACCACTCCAACACATAATTTGTGCTTAGAAACACGGTTCATCTCTTAGACAACAACCAGGGTGAGGGCACAAGTAAACAATTAATATGTTAATTAGGCTAATGAGTGAAGCCAGCTTACTTGTAAGAAAGAAGATGTGTGCATCAAACTTTCATGGTCCAACAACTTTGCATTATGCCGTCTGGGTAAATGTCTGCTGAGAAAGCACATGCTTTATATTATTTTGTTGAACTTAATAACATGTAATTGGATTATTAATTGTCCATGGAACTGTGGTACAGCTTGAATATACTAATGTGCACACACTCATAGGCATATGTCATCTCATACTGAAAAGCATTCTGTACTGGGTTTGAATTGGTGCCATGTTACATCTCGTTATAAGCTACCAGCCTTCTTCAGCCATTTTAGAAAAGTGCTATCAAACAATACAAGATGTCAAACATGCAGGTGTTCACCCCTAAATATAAGGCGCCACAGCTAACAATGTGCCTGGAAAATACAACTAATGTCTTGGACTGCCTTGAAGGAGAGCGGGAATGCAGTTCTCTCTGGAGCTGAAACTGCAAGGACTGGCCTTAATTAGGTGGTAGGGATAAAGAAACTGGCATGTTGAAGTGTGCGTGTGTCTGTGCAGGGAAGAAAGACTACGGCACTGTCCTCTACCTAAACTGGTGAGGGATTTTTTATTCAAATGTTCCACAGTGTTATCCTGCTGTCAGATCCGTCAGAGAGGTTTCACCTTAGTTAACCACTGGCCAAGTGCGATAAGTAAAAAATGTTCCTGCTCTAGGTATAGGTCGTCCGCACAGGTTCACAAGGTTGTTCATCAGTGCTACAGAGCTAATGATGAAATAATCGGAAGTTGTGCTTTCTGTGATGTTTGAAAACAGAAACCTTTGAATTGGATCTCATAGGATCCGCACTAGAACATGTTACAAACAACTAACTAGTCAGAGGTGCTCTGTGCAACCTGCATAAAGTGTTCATCTGCTGAGGTTGATATGTTCCATGTTCTCTATAGGTTTTAATGTTCTAACATCACAGAATTGCAAAAGGTAAATCATACTATTGATGAAGATTAATAGCTCTGTTTTCCTGCCTTTACATCTTGTTTGTAACCTGCACTAGAAATAAAAGCTAAGAAAAGTAGTCACATACACTATATTGTCAAAACTATTGGGACGCTTGTCTTTCCAAACACATGACCTGCAATGGCTTCAGCTCTTCTGGGAAGGCTGTCCACAGGGTGTTTACGGGAATATCTGACCACCCTTCCAGAAGAGCGTTTGTGAGGTCAGGCTTTGATGTTGGACTCACAGTCTCTGCTCTAATTCATCCCAAAGGTGTTCTATCGGGTAGAGGTCAGTCACGTTCCTCCACACTAAACTTGATTTGTGTACTGAATTCCTTGACTTGGAGGGATGAACCGATACCTTTGGCATCATATCACGTGTCAAACATGCATTCACATATTTGCATCATTTATTTTAGTAGAAACTACGTATCTCTCCAAGATTTCAGTGTTCTTTTTGAATATTTTGGGTATTTTAAATTGATTGTACATAATTTTAACAGTGGACACATCTGGCATTATGCCTTAAAAAAGAAATACATTTGTATAATAATTTTTGCATTATGGTAATGATGCCAAAAAGACGAAAAAGCAATGATCAGATTCTACCCAGCATCAAGTCATTGATGTATGTAGTTTGAAAGCCCTGCCTTTTGACTGATTAAGTTCCTTTAAAGCCATCTGAAGGCAACAGATATGCAATTATACATGCTCACTAGTTACCTTGATTACATCTTGCAGAACCAATGCCAGGCTTAATAACCACACAGATATCTGTGATCCTCTGCACATCAAACAACTTAGTTAGGGTATATCCCACCATCCAACACGGCCTGCCAGTTTAAGCAGTGATGCGAACTATCCATAGCATCAAGATGATCAGCGCTTGGTTATGTTAAAAAAAAAAAATCAGAAGGCAGTACGTTTTTAATCTAACTAGCGCAGCTCTATCAACTGATGAAGCCACTGAAGTTACATTAAGCTCATTGCATCCATAGGTCTATCGGTATTATTAAAAATGCGAAGCTTTAGATCCCAATAAGACGAATAAAAAAAACGTACAGCGTGTATAGATGTCCCAATATTGGAGTAATAATGTTGGAGTTTTTTGGATGTGAGAGCAAAGACGTTTGGTGGGAATGTTCTCAGAGGTTCCAATTATTTATACAATTTCTTGTTTACGTTGTACAAAATACAACGTTGCAACACTGTAACTGCCAGTCTTTGCATCTAATTTTCACTCAGTGGGAAATAAATCTATAAGTGTGGATACTGTTGGTTTGATAATGATAATGTTCCCTGATGCTGTAAAGAAAAAAAAACCTCTTGTTTCACAGTCTTGTCTCACTTTTGTATACAATGATTAGCCTTATGACTCTCAGACAATTTGTGCATGTACAGCCAAACTGAGATGTTTATTCATTTATTCACATTAACACGAGCAGCCAACAAGTAAATAGCTGTAGCTCATTTAGCTGCAACATCTTTATGATTACGTTTTGCAAATAAACACAAACATTTCTATTTGTCTCTGGACATTCACCCGAAGCACATACAGGTCATACCCTGCACACACTTTATTGACTGCTAACATTAAAAAATAAATCAATCTGCACACTTTATTAGGGGGAAACCTTCTCTATGGATCCACAGTCAATCCCTTCACCAACCACTGCATTGCTTAGTGATGGAAGTGGGTGTTATAGACTTTCAAATTTGAGACTGTTAGCAGTCTCCCCATGCATGGGAGAAATTAAGCTTTTGTTTGGCCAGTCAGATCAGTTCAAGTGAAAAATCAGATACCTGACTGGTCTACCATAACCAAATCAGTGTTGTAATTACCTGCAGGACATGTCCTTATTAATAATTGCTGCATCTTTTGTTGTAACAAAATGTCAGTGCAGTCCATTCATTAGAAGCCAGCACTACATCAATCCCAAAATTCAGAAACATAATATAGATTTAGATTTTATGTGTTTTCTGTGAATTTGTAAGAGAATCCCATTTGTTCAACTTTCATCAGAATTACAAAATGCTCACTGCCACCACAACACAGTTTCCCGAATAAGAATGCACAGGAGTCTAGACTGTAAAATTCAATTGGTGAGCATATATCAATTTTGGACAAAGGATTATGAAGTTATTGAAGTTCATGTCTACAGCACACTGCTGGATAAAGAAAATAAAAAGGTTTCTGCTGGTAATGTTTATTTTCCTCCATTTTTAAAGAACAATGCGGAACTTATGCTTTAATACATCTTCCTCCAAGAACTTAATATGCGAGAACACTTCATTTTTATGTCTAAAGAAAGCAATGACAGCACAAGGACAAAAGAGTAGTCTGTGTGAATATGGCTGTGTGGACAGTGATTAAAATCTGATCGATCTGATAATCTTGTAATTACAAAATCAACATTAGTCTCCAGGTGTTAAAAGATTGCTATACGCGAGTATGCATTCTATATTTGCACAGCCAGACAATTAGAATCGGACAAGCTTGACCATCATTAATACATTTCCCTCTTTGGAATTATTTTCTCACCTAACAGTGAGTTCAATTGATTTCGTGTCAGAGCATCATTGATGAGGCATTTGTCTTGTCGACTATCGTCTTGGATGTAAATACATTTCACCTTGCAGCTGTATTATTTTCACCCGCTTGCGATAGATTCTGGGAATAAATGAAATCATAATATTGGTATAGAGCGATAAAATGTGCCATGCTGAATTTCTGCCACGTAATGAACTACACAGGTTATGTTAGTATGGTTTTGAATTATGGTGTTGTTTAAATTATGTCACAGAATCAACAACGTTCACCGACTTACTGAAAGTCTTTGAAGCCCTCATGGCTGGGACTGAGACGGTACCCCTCACTCTTCTTCAGTCTCTGTTGATCTAGGTAATAGATTGTGTGTGTGTGTGTGTTGCGTTTCAAAGTGTGAGCACATTTGGGTTAGAAAAAGCCTTTGATTACAGATCTGCTTTTCTCCCTGTGTGTCGTGTGGAAAATGCATCTCAGTCCTAATGACAAAATGAGGTTAACATTGAATCTCAGAGATGATTTGTTGCATCCCATTGGACATCATCTAGTCCTTGTCTTTTTTTTATTGTGCCACAGAACCAATGCAAGCAGAAGTGATTGTGTTCTGTGTCAACATGATGTGGCTGCAGCCCCGCCAATGTTTGTGGCAATAGATGAACCATGCTGCCATGGGAAATCAATTCCATAGGTGTCAACACAGACAATTGAGATGGCCATTGTGAGTGAGCTAGGGTGGGGATGTTTACGTGTGCATTTCTGTGTCTGTCTAAAGCTTTAACATATGTCTGAATCTTACATTTAACCCATTCTAATAACTATTTATACTCGCTGAAGCACCAGTATGACACAAATTACTGATAGAAATTTGTCCGCTTTTATCCAAAGCGACTTACAAGAAGCAAGCGCTGGGCGTCTGGCTCAGAGACACACCTGGTAGGGGATGGATTAGGAGTCAGACGGGGTTCGAACCCACAACCT
>JAUMTR010000002.1:11374386-11400107 GCA_032270685.1 Microctenopoma stevenorrisi | reverse complement strand
CTGCGATGGACTGGCGATTTGTCCAGGGTGTACCCCGCCTCTCGCCCGAAGGCAGCTGGGATAGGCTCCAGCACCCATCGCGACCCGATTTCGGATAAGCGGAAGACAATGGATGGATGGATGGATGAATATAGGTACAATTATGCATGTACACTACCAGTCAAATGTTTGGAAACACATAGGCGTTGCTTCTATTTCAAAAGCATGGTTATTATGTGTCTAATCTTTGGCTCTATATCTTCTATAGTAAAATATTACGTTTATATAAGGTTTTTAAGAGTTATCTACATTACATTAAATCTGTATAACTGTGTTTTAAAATTAGTTATAATATGTAACATTAACATTGGCCCGGTAGCTCAATGGGTTAAGCGTCAGACTGGGATGCAGAAGGTTGCAGGGTCGAATCCCTGTCAATTCTCCCTACCAGGTTTGTCCCTGAGCCAGACACACAGCACGAGCTCCCTGTAAGTCGCTTTAGAGAAAAAGCGTCTGCCAAGCAAAGTAAAGCAAAAACATGATTTTTAGTAGTAACTGTAAGCTTGATTTGTTTTTTGCTTTGTTTTTGTTCTAATCGTAGAACTAAGGTTTCAGCACGTAACCATGGTATTTTGAAATGTAGCCAGTCAGACAGCTTGACACTAAAATCTGCCAATGGACTAGCCTTGGCATGTGCTTGTGTCTTTTGTGAACTGTTCCTTTTCTTCCCTATCAAATACGGGTAATAAGTGTAATCAGTGCAATCAACACATTTAGTCCAAATGGATTAAAATGATTATCCATACCCAAACGATTTATCCATAAGATCTTCAGTAGGAGTCACATTTGACACAGTATATTTTGTTCATGAATAGTGTCATGCGTCCATTGTTTATATATATCAAAGAAAAGAATGGCTTTTTATCTTTTCACTATGATAATGATGATAATTATTCTAAGTAGTAGAAATGAATTCAAGCAATCAATCGTAATTTTGTGAACCACTTCGATGAAAAGCTAGAAACCCACTCAGGAACACAACTAGGCATTGATAGCAGATGTTCCTACAGCTGTAATCTCTTCCAGCTACAGAAAATGTTCATTTAGATGAATTTAATTGAACAGCACTGTCTATAAATGTATTTCAATAGCTTCTGATAGCATCAAATTGAGGCCTTATTGTAGAAATCTTTGGGCATATTAATATGATATTAATATAACATCTTGATGCATTAATGATTTAATGCTGTTTGCTAATGCACAAGTTGAAGAGAATTGGTGTCTCATTTTAGATTTTTAGACCATTGTAAATGGAGCATGTAAGATATTTTTACTTGTTTCTGGTAATACACAAGGCTCTGGATATGTGCCTGATGTCTTATGTATATGAAATTCCCCACCCGCCCTCCTGTGGGCAGTCTTTGTCCTCTACCAGAGGCCTGAGAGCTTGAGGGTCCTGCTGTTCTCTTCTCTTCTGGACAGAGATCTTAGATGTCCTTCCTGGAATCTGAGAGACACTTTTCCAGTTTGGGCGTCACTGCCCCCAGTGGTCCAATTACCACTGGGACTACTATTATTCACCCTCCATATCTTTTGTAGCTCTTCTCTCCACCCTTGGTATTTCTCGAGTTTCTCATGTTCCTTCTTCATAATGTTACCATCACTTGTGGTTGCTCAATCCCAATGTTCTTCCTCTGCCTGCTCCTCTGCTTGTCCACCACATTTTGATCAAGGGACTTCCAGCCCTCAGTGCAGATGTTCCTACAGTACATACACTACGCCAGCCACTTCATTATGGCGTTCCATGTACGCCATGATTGCTAGTATGTTGCACCCTGCTGTTATGATCTGGATTGTCTCTGCCTGGTGTGGTAGACCCCTGCCTCTATTGATCTTGTACATAGAGCTTGTTCCTGTGCTGCCAAGATGAGTGCCTATGTGCTATCATTCAGTCCAGTCTTGTCCACCCACTGGTAGGATTTTTTATGTCAGTCAAAGCAGCATTTGAAATTAAATCAGTTTATGTTATTTGAAGTGGTTATTGTGCTATTGGAATATGCAGACATCAGTCACAGAGCACAGGCCGATGTGTTGGAGTTGTTCATGTAAATATGCATCAATTTGTTCTTCTAGATTTTTCTGTATATATTCATATAATGTTTAAGGTCTTAAACCTTGTGATGACTTAGTTTGTGAATTAAACAAAATTAAAATAAACTGAATGTATATTGATGATATAGAATATTTGAAGAAAACCCAAAAACCCCACAAAACCCAGCCAACGGTGGAGAGGAAAAACTCTTTAACGGAAGAAACCTCCAGCAAAACCAGGCTCAAAGTGGGCGGTCATCTGCCTCGACCGGTTGGGGTGAGAGGAAAAAGGAGAAAAAGAGATCAAACCCACAACAAGGAGTAGCAGACAAGGCAAATGGCTGGACCAGTATTTACAGCTTCAGGGTCGAGGATACCTGCAGAAAGAAACAGAGAGAGAGAGAGAGAGGACGAAGCACAACTACAGGAGAGAGAAGATAAAAAGTTAAATATATACAATGGGGACATAAGAGTGGATAGTGGAGAGAGAGAGAGAGAGAGAGAGAAGAATGAGGGGAGCTCAGTGTAGTGTGGGAGGTCCCCCAGCAGACTAAATCTATAGCAGCATAACTAAGAGATGTTCAGAGTCACCTGAGAGGTCCTCCCAGTCTATATTTGGAAACTCTAGGAACCACAAGTAGACCTGCACTTTGAGAGCAAAGTGCTCTGCTGAGATAGTAAGGTTCTCCAAGGTCTTTCAGGTATGTTGGGGCCTGATTGTTTAGTGCTTTATAAGTGAGAAAGAAGACTATATTCTAGACAGGGAGCCAATGGAGAGAAGCTAATGTAGCAGAAACATGATCTTTCTTGTTAAGTCCAGTCAGAACTCTGGCTGCAGCATTCTGGATTAACTGGAGGCTTTTTAATGAGTTACTGGGACATCTTATCCGTAATAAATGACAGTAGTCCAGTCTAGAGGTAAAAAAATGCAGGACTTTACTTTAATTGGGAGACGCTTTTATCCAGACACCAGCAATTACCATTCAAATTCTCATAAAAGCGGAGATACCACAACAAAGAACCCTGATAAGGCCTAACTCGTCAAGACAAGGAACATGCAAAGGAATTGCTTAGTGCTAGACAACATAATAAGTGTGTGTGTGTGTGTGTGTGTGTGTGTGTGTGTTAGACTCACTTGAGGTACTTTTTGAACATTTTTTTAAAGGTGATGATACTGTCAGTCAGTCGAATGGGGCAGGGGAAGTTGTTCCACCAGCCAGGGACCACAAAGGAGAAAAGACTCGATTGTGATCAGAGACCTCGTGAAGATGGGATTTTTAGCCTCATTTCATTCGCAGAACTTATCAGTAGTGTGTGAACTAGTTTCTCAGCATTTAAGACAGGATGTCTAATTTTAGCAATATTTCTAAGATGGAAGAAGGTCGTTCTTGATATTTGTTTTATGTAGGAGGTAAAAGAGATATCTTGGATAAAGAGAACTTCAAGATTCTTCTCACTAGTAGGCCAAAGCTATGTCATCTAAGCAATCTTACTAGATAACATGTCTCTGGAGTTTTAATGCCCAAAATTATATTTCGGCCTAAAAGCTCTGAATTTAGTTGTGTTTAGTTATTAGTATTTAGTTATCTTTGAATCTGCCTACATTCTACCAAAGACTAACTGTTAAAACAGTACGTCTGAGTGGGGACCTCCACACTGCTACTGGATTTTCTTTAAAGCATATGTTCTGGATATTTACTGGATTTTATTTTTAACTAAAGCTCAAATATGTCACGATTCACACTTGGGTCTAGTTCAAACTTTGAACCTGTAAGTGTCATCGTTTTAGTATATTATCCTGTGTTTGTTGACTGGGTTAATCTGTTGAACTTAGCTACATTAGTTGCACATAGATATATACACAGGCTTCTGAAAAGCATCTGTCACACCGCCAGATTAAACTGTAGGACTAAACAGGAAAATAAAATACTTTTTTTGTCGAGTTTTATTTCAGTTATAAGTCAGTTATCTTAAACCTTTGTTCAATTTGACAGCATTAAAATATGTAGGGATTAAGTTACATTAAATGAAAATGAATACCAAGTTATGCTAACTATCAGGTAAGGACATTATTGTAGTTTTATTAAAAAATGTAGGATGCAGACATGTCAGCAAAATAATGATTTAACAGCCAGATCATATAGACCTCTGGGTTCATATAGAGGAACACACTTACTGTACTTTAAGGGTCAATGCAGTCAAAAAAAGAATGTCAAAGAAAGATATGCCAGGAATCTAGTTTTTCTTAACAAAAATAAAAATAAAAAGTACTGTTACATAATAGGAGTCTGCTTTTTATTCCTTTCTTTTCATCTGAATTTTGCTCCCAGTAATATGATGATGTCACATGATTGCAAATGCCCTGTTGGAGCTTGTATGTATTAGGGAGATGATTGGGGTGGAGGCCTCACTACAAACTGAACCACTTTGTTTAATATAAATTTAAATGTCAAAAGAGATTCAATTGTTTCCATATGTTTGCACCTACATGTGCATTTCATCTGGTTTATTCTTGTTCTTAGACAATTGTGCAGCAGAGAATGAATAGTTCACATCTACATCCAACAAGTCTGCCAATCACTCTAATTTCTCTTTAATTTTTCCTCTCGTTTAATTCAAGTGCTAGTGCTATGCTGTGATTGCTAAAAAAATAAACATATACTTACACACCCCCCCTCTCCCTCCCACCCATGAACTCGTGCCCCCCGAAGTTCTTTTTGAAATATGGCCTCATTAAGTCTTACTTGTAACAGCACAGTCTTCGGCATGGTGTTTGTGTAAGCCTAACCTACTGTAGCATTAGCATCATCATGCACACATGGTGCTAGTCAACACTGAATTTGACCCACATACTTAAAAGTATTTTATGACTCTATGAACAAATGTACTCACCCTCCTGCCGGTAGTATCTGCCAGCAATTATTTGGAGCAACCCCACAGGAAGAGCCATCTGTAGCTGATTTCAATTTCCACACACACACAGGGGGATGTGTGCCTTAAAATCTTTAATTGAGATGGATTGGGTCATCCAATTAACCCTAACACACTTGGGTGTCCTCTGTGCAGTTGAAGCTTTTGCTTTGGGGTATTGTCACAAATCTTTAAGTCAACACAGAACTAGTACACCTGTCCTCGCTGTCTTTATAAACCTTAATTGGATTGAACACTTCCTCAATTAAAGCTATTTTCTCAATTCTTTTTTCCGCCTTTTCACAGAGAGGCTGTGAGAATGCACATTTTAATATATATATATATATATATATATATATATATATATATAGTATGTGAAGACAAGACGGGGATTTTGATGTGAAACGCATTCATCTGCTAAGAACACAAGACTATCGTTGATCAGGGTTTTTGCTTCAAATATGTCACGTTAGATTTCCACTTTAATTTGTTCTGGTAGTTAATTTCAGTCAGTGTTGTCAGTGGTGTACAATGCGATTTTGCGCTGCTGCTTTGTCTCACACATATCAAACGTGACTGTGGATGTGTATAGGCAACCTGTGTCCCCGTTTGCTCTGATGTGCATTGAAGTCAGACGTGTTCTTTTTCTGCTGTAAACGGTAAATAGTGTGCCTTGTATAGCACGTTTTCCACCATGTTCGCACTAAAATCACTTTTAAACTGTGTCTCATTCACACACAAGCACACGCACACTCCCAGCTGAACTGACCTGCCAGCGGCAACTTGGAATTCATTGTCTTTCCTTTGGACACTTTCACACATGAACCAGGAATCGCAACGCCTCTATCTTCTGACCCACACCCGCTTTGTGTAGTTTTATGTATAATATTTGTTATATTTTGTATATTTTGCAGTGAGAATGTATAAATAAAAAAGTAAGGGTAAAATTATTTCTTCATACACCAGAATTTTATGTCATTTAAGTTTGAATAAAGTAATTTTCACTCCGACCTAAATGTTCACAATAATCGAACAAGCAAGCGATGGTCTCTACAGATTCATTAGAAAGACTGGCAAACACAGAAAACAAAACCAAGCAAAAAAGAAAGTTATCGCCTCGGTAAAAAAAAGAGTTTAAATGGAAGTCTCCACACCTCCTTTTTCTTGAATTATACATAATAAGACCTGCCATATTTAATTGTTCAGGAGAAGTAAAGCATGCTCATCTTTTGGGGCAATTTAATTTGGAACGCAGTTCTTAAAGGCAGGGAGAGCAGCCAGAAGTCACGCAGAGAAAATAGTCTTAATTGTTTAATCCATATCAGTTATGCACCATATGGGAGAAATTACAGGTGCTGCGTGATGGGATAAACACTACAACTAAACAAATGTCTGAGGGGCAGTCTACACCAGTTTGTGTCTTTTAAGACCAATTTGTCTCAGCTTTTTCCCCTCAGACCAGCTAATAATATGTGCATGAATTAAAGCAGAGCATTCCAGTGTTAAAGGCTCAGTAAAATCCTTAAATTCCAGTTTTGAATATCTGTTAAATATAGAGAACAGACTCTCTAAAATGTGTTGTTCAATAGGCAATAATTTAATTTTCATGAGCCTTCAGTATTACTTACATTAAATGTGAGCCATAGACACAGTCTGAGTGACAGACAAAATGAGAGACAGACAAAATGATGTTATCATGATATTTACCTGATATTAAAAATCACTTTATTAAAATATACCACTATAACACATTTACACTGTTTCATCCCACTGATTTAGGAGTGACTTTAGCACATCCAGCTAACCATGTGATTTCTATCATTAATTTTAAGATTTCGTACCATTCATGCACCACATAGATGATAGTTTTCAGTAGTTTTTTCTTTACTTTTCTGGACATTGTATCATTAGGATATGAGAGGTTTTATTTAATGTGATTTATTTTCATCAAGGTAATGTGTTTCGCAAAAGACTTACCACCACTTATCAATTACCATACAATTTATTTTTCTATAATTTAATCACATAATTAATTGCAACAAAAAATCTGTTTCCTAAAGAAAGAAAACTGTCATTTTATATTGTGTCTTTTCACATATTTTCTCATAATTTTATTTTCCAATAAGCACGTCCCTGTATCTGTATGCATCTTGTTTGTTGCTACTGTGCGATGCACTGTGAGGGTTTCACAAAGATAGACTAATAATCAGATTTCAGAAAACGATCCTTTCACTTCGACAGAATACGTCTGCCACCCGAAAGAGTACAACAGGTGCACAGGTGGTTCACTGGTAATATTCAGTGAAGAACACAACAATACAATAACCTCTAAAACTCTAAATACTGTTTATCTTTCCATTGCCTAATATATAGTGTTATTAGAAAACCACAAATTATGAGCTGTGCCTTCTCTTCTTTTTATCAGCAGGAATCACTGGTTGTTACCATGGAAACATGCTTAGTTCCCAGTTAGCCTGAGGACAGGGTGGCTAACTTTTTAAGCCTAACATATAGTGTGTCAGTTTTTATTTTTGTGTAACTGTCTAACTTATATTAGAGAGAGCAGAATTTAGATTAATGTATATGTCTTCAAACCGTCTGCGGCTTTCACTGTCAAGTTTGTTTTCTAGTGAACTTCCGACAGAAACAGGTAATGAAAAATACACAAGAACACCTTTTGCTTTCCTCTTTTTGCTTTTGTTCCTTCTTTGACCAAACAGAATCATGCAATCTGCTCTTCAAACTCTTCCTCAATTCTTTGACTTCAAAAATGGTTTTGTTTGATAGCGGCAATCCTGGAAAGGTCACAGGCATCAAGAAAATAGACGGAATGAGCCTGGAGGATTTCAAGTTGTATTAATGAGGACCCCCTTGGCCAGCAACCGTCTTAGAGGTCAGGCCATCACCTAAAATGATAAAGATTTATCATTGCGAGGCAAGGCTGGTCAAAGCATTCTCTTATCTCAGGCTCTGCCTTTTACAGAAGCAACCACTGTCAAGTGTCTAACATGGATGAAAGACTTGGCTACTCTCCACCACTGCTGAAAACCGCCAGAAATATTCTGATGTCGGTAAATAATTCATCCCCTATATTTTGTACTCTTTGAGAATTTTTGAAGAGGTGCGAGTACATTATGCCATGCTCCCTACACCAGGAGACACATAACCCAAAAAAAAGATATATATATATATATATAAAGGTGGCTACGGCCTGAGATTATATCAGAACCATGTTGAAAGATGTTCTTTATTCACTTCTGCATGTGAAACTGTACATAACTACATTAAAATCCAAACTATGATCCAAACTTTGTGCTTGCCATACTTTGAACTATTGAATAGAAACTACATTTTTTTACTTTTTTCCCCCGCGTGTGTATCCAGAATTTTGTGACATAATGTATGTACATATTTAGCACTATGAATAAAAAAGAAACTTGGGAATGGAACATAAGGGAAACTAAGGCAAATTGAATATTTTTAGATTTTTAAATGTTTGCAGTAAGTTATATATGGATATGGAAAGATTAATCATATTCAGACCTTTACTTTTGAGATGCAGTGTAAACAACCAATTTAACAGCAGAATATTGGTTACAATAAAACAGTGGCACTGCAAGCCAACCTTAGATGTCTAAAGTAAGTCATGTATATGTATTTGTCTCTACCAAAGGATCCCTGTGATGTTGGAACACCAGTGGCCCCTGAAGAAAAGAAAACATTGTTGATATCCCAGCCATGAAGCTCTGTTTTGTTTTGTTTTTTCATTTTGAAGCCTGTGTACTTTGTGAAAGCTGATTTTTGAGAGAGAAATGCTATCAGCAATAATTAGGTTTGCTGTAATTTCTTTGATTAATAAAGATAAAATATGTTACCTTCGCTTTTGGTTTGGGTTAGACAAGATGTGTGTCACACAGTTATACAAAGTATAAAAACATAACCTGTTATGAAAAATACATTTACACCCAGGTGTCATGTGATACAGAAATAATATTCGGCGGGGGCAAAATCAATTTTCCAAGTCAGGCTTTTTATTTCTCAGCCTTCTTTAATGTACTTAAATAATACAGTTAGTCTTTTGGGAATGCACCAAATTCTCAGTGGACAAAATCAAAACATCACATTTCTTTAGATTATATGATGGTTTTCATGACACTTTCCAACGTTAGCTCTCCCCACGAGGCCTTTTCAATTATGATTAAGAGCAATGAAGCACATTCAAGTCACAATAGTGCCTTTCAATAACAGTAATTGTTTTCACAAGACACTGGTCAGTAAGGGAGTCTCTAGCTAAAGACACAGATTTCATAAACTTGTGGGCTATTGTAATTTTCGGCTGATTAGATTTTTTTCAATAATTCGGGTGGGTGGGGACCGATGTTGTTAACATCTGGGCTTTGTGGTTTAAACAGATTTGGCTCCATTTGTGGTGTGTTTGCACTTCCCTATCCACATTTGTCTTGGAAATAGAGTTCAGCAGCAAGGAGCAGCCATTGCAGGCCACACCATCCACTAAATGTTTAACTTTCCTAAAGGAGTCATTCAAAACAAGAACGGGAACTTGTCTGTTGGGAAATACCTCCGGATTAGGGGGGCTGAAAGATTGAAAAAGTAATTTGAAAAATAATGGGCTTTTTAATGACTAAACCTATGGGACACCCAGATGTGCTCTTTGTTAATTTTCACTAGTGTAATGTAAAATTCCAACTGCTTAATTACTCTAGGACACACAAAGCAACTGGTTTTTAACGAAGCAATTATGGGAACAGCTTCTACTACATTGCACCACAGTTTCCATTCTCCACCAGCTCCTTCTGTGATGAACCCCTACTTTTTGGTACAAAGTTATCAAGCTTTTTATGTCTTAAGCAGTGATAGAAAACCCACAGTATTTTTTTAATCAAAGGTTTGTTTGGTCCCCCGAGACCTCAAATCATTTGAATATGGCCTAATTCTCAATTTCCTACAGAATAAAGTGACTTAATAATGAATGTTTCATAAATAATATCGATATTTACCACTAATCCCAGCCTTTCTGAAATTCCATGTGTTGCATGATAGATGTTTTCCTGGATGGTGATCGTTCAGCCATTTCTACTAAATCGGAATTTTAAAAATAAATTCTGTTGTTACATACTATTTTGATGGAGTCACTGTTTTTTTTTTTTTTACTTTGCTTTCACATAAATATTATAAAAGAAATTAAAGTCTTGTGACATTTCTTTTTTTTTCCCTGCATGCCATAGATCAATGAAGGCAACTATCCAGGCAGCATTAAACCCCCCCTTAATCCTCTTGGGACTAGCAGAGGAACAGCTGTTGGTAAATATCATTACAATATTATATTCTTTATTGTTGCTGTAATGGTGAAATATCAGATGTCCAAGCTCAAAAGACATTAACATTTAGAACAATCAATATAAGTTGCTCATTTTACAAAGGACATTTTCCAGCTGATGCTAGAGGTGTCATTCATTATGGAATGCTCTAAAGATTATTATGATTTGTGAGCTCTTGGACAGGATGTGATCTTCAGATGGACTTGTCATGTTTGCTAATTAGGCTTGCGTTGCCTGGATTTACATACATATTACAGTAGATAAAAGACGTTATGTACACACACTGTTTGAAGTAAAGACGTTACTATAAGGCTGTATTCATTTAGTTTAGTTTTATAATTTAGCATTATTTAGTCATATGCCCCGCAAACAAAAGACAATATGTTTATATTCAAAAGGCAGCAGCATCAATGAAATAGAAACTGCATTACCATCTCTTTGTTTTACATCAATACGAATGTCAGTGTAACCTCTTTTAATAAATTATACCAAAAGGTGCAGCACTTTTGGTTATAGATCACTGTATTATCTTTTATTATTAAACTACACTGTGTTCGCTAAGGTTCCCAGGACGTAAATGGAATAGAAACCACTAAAAAGAAGGAGAAGTCAGCCTTCCTCAGTGCCAGAGCAATTTCAAAAATTAAAATTGTGCCTTTGAGATGCAAATGCTCAAACAATATTCTTCATGTCGGATCTAAATTGCTAATGTACATAGAGTATATGCCCAGTGTGTCCCTTTCAAGAGTGGATATCTTGTAGACATGAATGTGGTGGTGCTGGTGTTGATCAAAGGGGCCATGTCATGCCTCCCCCCTAGAGAGTAAGGAGTCACTGAGATGCATGAAAATAAGCTTAATCCTCGTAGGATGTTTATGTTGCTTAACAACTCTAAACTTGTAGTGTTCTTTGGACGTGGAGTAATGAAAATAACCCAAAGCAACACAATATAACAAAAAGATCAGACGAAACAAAACACGTGTAGATCATGCTTACATTTTAAGTCATTCTCTGAAACAATCGTTTTAAATTCAGGAGGTGTTAGGATGACAGCAGGCTACTCTTTTTGATCCTATCCAGGGTAGCGCCTTGATAGACCAACTATATGGATTAATAGCACTAGTTACAACACAGCCTTAGGCCTCCTGTATCTACGTTAATAGAGCCTATCCATTCCTGTCAGCTACTGGGGACTGATGGAATTGCAGGGGTGGCTGTGTATCCACACAGTAAATCATAAGCCCTCAGATATCGCTTGGGCTAGATGACTGCAATTTTCATTTAAAATCAAAAATATTACAGTGAGATCTATCAAACATAGACATTTTTCTCTGAAAGGTGTATCTCTCTCTCTCTGTGTGCCCTGGACTAGGGGAATAGCTTCTGAGTGCCGGTTGCTTGTCTTCATTTCCAGTTAGGTGGCCAGCAGACACACAAACACACACACACACACACACACACACAGTTCGATCTGACTGATGCAAACACTTGTCTTTGAGCACCATCATCACAAGAACAAGTGTATCTGAGCAGAAAGAAAAACTGTGTTTCTGCCAAAATCTTTCATGTCAGTAGCCGATCTTTCTATCCAGACATCACCAAGGAGCCACCTGCTTGACTTGACGGACGAGAACACCTGTATGAGCAACAAAGTTGGAAGTAACACAAGACTTTCTGTTAAACAATTACAACAAGGAAACAACAAGAAGGTGATGAGCGTGCTGAACGTTGCATTACTGGACATTTTCATAAGAACAATGTGAAACTTAGAAAATAGACAGACAGACAGATAGATGCAGGTAGTTTACTCTTCTGCACAGTGAAAACAGTGAGTGCAACAATGAGAACAACAAAACCCATTCTGCCTGGATTTTGACAGCTTTAAATTTTTGATGATTTAAGATTTGGCCGGAGATAAGTAAGAAACGATTTGTAATAGTCACCTATTATAGGAACTGGGTTGTCAGCAGTGAATATAGCTGTATCCACCCATCCAACATCCTGACCGAAGCACTTACTTCTCACTGCACTGCAGTCAGGAACAGTACAACTAAACTCAGGTAATCTTTACATGCCAGAGAAATGTATTTCTTCCACTCTTCATGCACAGAGCCGGTGTTTTAAGTGGCATTGTGCTCGTTTCACAATCTTTCAAAAGACTAGGCGCTCAATTTAGTCAAATAAAAGTCATATTCTGCATATTTTGGTATGCACTGCACAGAGCGCTGAACAGCTATGCTTTCGCCCTCCTATTTCGCAGTAAAGACAACCTGAGCTGGAGATTGATGCTGAAATTGCAATACATGACTTGATTAAACTCTGGTATGTATGGGTGACAAAAATGATTTAAGTGTAGCTTTTTCACATCACAGGCTCATTAATTGTCAGAACTATCCCGTCTGGGGCAGAACTCTCATTCTGACAATGAGTTATGGTTTATTTCATAGTGATACGATGACAGATCTTATGCATCCCCAGTGTAAATAGAATGACTAGGACGAACCGCACAATAAATCTCTAACCTTTGCTAAAAGGCTGCTTTCAAGTAAAAAGTCTCATGCGACAGTGTTGATCAGGGGAGCTAATTCCATCAGTGCTAATAAAATCCCAATTAAAATGGTAACATTAAGACACTTTAGGGCTGGTACAATGTAAGCATCTTGACAGAAAAAAGGAGGACACCTTGAAAGAAGAAATCAGAAGACAATATTCAGTTCTGTCAAGTTTCATATTTCTCCCTCTACACCTAATAATGACAAGGTTGCTCTTTGATGTAAGCGAGACAGTTTTTCATTTTCTACTGACTTCAAATTCCAGGTATTTAATCCTCACTGGAAATGCCAAGCTTTGAGGATGTTACCCCAACTGTTCTTCAGAGTTCAGTCCCTCAGGAGAGCAGAGCAAATATGAAAAACAAAGTGGTAGAAATTATTTCCTTTTTGTTGTTTTGGGTTCGGCTCTTGTTTTCTCAAAAGTTGGCAGCTGGGGTTTTTGCTCACCTCTCAGTGTGAATGTGACTCAAACTCACAGCTGGGTTGTGAGGAGAATTCAGAATGAAGAGGACCCTCAGCCTCGGCTGTGATTAGGGGAGGTGTGTGTTCAGCGAAAGTCATAAACATATCCATACACAGCCATCTCACAAATTCATACTCCCACGCATGCAAACACGACCGCGTGCATGTGTCAAAAGACCGGCGGGTATGCATTCATTCACAGAAACACCAACAAATGTCGCCTCCGCCACAGGAAACCATTGTAGCCAACAAAACAGAAAGGAGGTTTTTATACGGGGCATCCAACACGCCTTCTTTAGCAAAAGCAGACTTGCAACAAGAGACTTATCTACTGCTGAACAATACTGTATTCTCTCTATGTGACAAATTGTGTTTTCTGCATATTGTATAAGGACTCTGGAAGCTGGAGCCACGGCGACTGCAGGGATTATTCCAGAACACTAAGGGATCCTTCAAGGCCTCTCTACAAAACGTCATTCAAACCTTTTCAACTTGAAAGGTCTTCTGCACCATAAAGAACCATGTGCAGCACTGGAATTAACAATGGGAAACTATACTTTTCTGATTCTTTCAAGGACTTCAGTGGGATGGACAGCCAAAGACACAGTTCATGATGAGAATCACAATCCTTGCCTTATAGCCAAATTCTGTCTATAATGATTTGAGGTTGGATCAATCGACCCTGTAGGCCCACACTAATGACCGATGAGGCTTTGATCTGAGAGCTGTAATTGGATTCCAGTAGGGCATGGAGTCATTCTTCTATTCCCTACTAGCCCGCATGTACAGTTTCGGGACATGGCTGCTTGTCACAAGTGCAGGCTTGACTGGACAGGGAAGAAGATATCCACTGGAGACACAGGGGCTCTTCTGGCACGGTTCTGTGTCTGTAATGACCCCCATTCACAGACTCTTCATGAAAGGTTTTACATGGGAACTCCAAAGGCTAATTGGCCCATGGAGATCAGGCTTATTGTTAGTTCTGCATGGCTTCAAGCCGCCACGGCTGCCATATGAATGCCTAATCACCACAGGGCTCCACACCTGACTAAACAAAGACCACTTTTCTTAATTCTTAAAAAAAGTGTCTCTCATCCTTTATCTTTTCTCTTCTTGTTACACCTACTCTCTCTCTCTCCACCCTCTCTCTTATCCCTAAGGTTATGTAACGGGTCAGGAATCACTGTATTAATACCTATAGATTTTTTTTTAATTAAACCATACACTATGTTGAATTCTTAAAGCCAATCATTAAATGAGTCCACTGAAATCCCCAGAGCTCAATCTGGCTGTTTATAAGCAGTATTACTATGTTTACACTATGGTTGATTTCTCGGTTGGAGGAGAACGGATACATTTTCCTCACGAAAACTGCTCTATCCTGACTTTGTCCATTGTCCTAAATGAGCGTAGCTATGGATACCAGACTCTGCTTACTTCGTTAGGTTAGACACACTACCATTACCATTATATGCCAGGTCATGATGCCAAGAGTTATTGGATTAGCTGTAATTGGTTGTTGTCTCTACAGTGAAACTGCATTTTGTGGACACCTGTAATAACTCAAAAACTACATGTTATAGATATCTAACGTTAAATCTCTCAATGTTTTAAGGCTCACCACAATACCAAAGGTTTCTAAAATGTCATTGAACTTTAATGTCTTAGTCTGTCATTTTGATTTTAATACACACCTGATTACCCCATGCAGGCAGAGCTTTAAGGCACCACAGGGCTTCCATTGTATACACACAACCTGCATAATCTCTGCTCCTAAAGCAGGCAGAAGGATGTTTCCTGTGCTGACGTGTCGTCAGAACATTTCGAACATCTACAGTCTTATACAGTATGAATTGCATCTTTTTTTTGCACGAGCTATTTCCAAGCCTTGAGTGCAGTTTGACAATATTAATAATTGTGGTTGGCTGAACTGCAAGATTCGCTTAAAGCATGTGAAAATATATCAGGAGAGAAGTGAGCCATGTTCCCGAAAACGACGCTTGGATATGGATCTGAATACCATTTTGTAACCTTTTGCAATCATCAACAGTGTCACTGTTACCTTAAAACATATGAAGATATCAGATACCTAAAAGCTGGAATATGACTGTGAATGACAAGCGCTGAGTGTTGATGCCGAATAGCAAATACTGCATCACTCTCTTTACTAATTAATGATTTCTTGCTTTCATTCTGCATGTTAGTCGATCATAAGACATGCAGGAGACAGGAGTGGGCCTGAGCAGTTAAGTAGCTCATTATGTGATGAGGCTCCATTTAGAAAGGATACAGACATTCAGTGGGAAGAGGTATGTTTAGTCCGTCTTTAACTATTAATGAGTCACTCACTAACTCCATTGATCCATGTATAATTTAATCAGCTCTGCTCTGATATTTAATCATTAATATTTATCACAAATGTTCCTTGAAATGAGGTGAAACAAAGTCTTAAAGGTGACAAGTTTGCTGCAGTGGTAGTTTTGACATCAGATTTTTTTTCTCCTACTGATCAGAGTAAACAGCAGGAAGGGGATTTACATTTCTGTTTGTTGTTGCTGGCTTTTAGAGGGCTTCAAGATATATTTTTTAGTGGAATAATTTTATTCCTGTTTGGCAAAATGTTCTAGAACAACACCTTATACTGTTGCTGAAATTGGAAAAGCACAAAACCATCCCCAACCTTTTTCATCCCTGCTTGATCCCACTGTTGTTGGCTTGACTTTAGTTAACAGCAGATGTAGAAACACTCCGTGGCTCGCTATGAGCAGCCTGAGGTCACAGTTTGAACAAAGATTCTAGGACACAGACACTGCGTGTCCAGAAACCGTCATAGTGTACATGCCTCAATTACAAACAGGGGTACAAATTCAAAAGAGCCTTATCACTTCTAACTACTGTGGAACTAATGGTGGTTATAGGGCACTGTTGTATTATGTTCTAAAATAATTAGGCAGAGCAACAGAAACGCTATTTTACCTCAGTTTATTTTTTTTCTACAAACAAAGAGATATATTCACGATTGTCTGCAATTTAAAATCCATTAAATTAAAGACTTTTGTGACTTAATTGGTACTGACTGTACAATAGTGCTAGAAAATTACTTTTGGATTGAACATGGGCATTAAATTAACACTTTAAAGCAAAATAGGGAATTAGTGCAGTTCAACAACAATGCATTTAAAATTATATTAAGAAGGGATTTTTCATCTTAATTGTGCAGTCATCTTATTAATGAGCGCAATGGATGACCTACATAGAGCACATTCTTTTTTTATTAGGTGGTTTCTTAATTTCAGATAATCACAGTCCTCTCTCAGTAATACAAGTAACTATTTTATCACTTATTTTAAAGAAAATATCTCGTCTCATTTTGCAGAGCAATATTACAGCACTGCTTATTGTTTCTTCTCCTGTAGCAGTGTGCAAGCAAATGGCTTGTAATTATTTGCTCATTTGCTGTATGGGACATGACCCTTAAGGAAAAAAATCATTTCACAAACTGGGAACAAAATAGCACACAAACATTTTATAAAAACCTTTTTTCTTTGGGTGTTTAAACGATAAAAAGTGCATCAATCAACTCAAACAATCAAATATCTTCACAACGTAAGATCTGTATAGTTTGGCCAAACCAGCCAGAATGCTGTTCACACATTTCACACTCGATGCCAGATCATCGTGGTGTATTACCACTTGTATTTGTGCGTACACAGCCAATTTTCTATGTGATGAAAAAGCGTATTCAGTTATTAATTGATCTACCTCTGCTGGTGCCCATTTCCTCACAGATAAAAAGGCCTATTAGACTTATTTCCTCCTTGTAGATAGAATGAAATATCACATCTTTAATGGATAGGCCTATTTTAATCTCCCGCATTAATACTTTAGTATGCAGGATATTATTGTTCTGTACCAATGACTATAATTACTTTTGTTTAATAATCTCTGTCAATCCTAAAATTGCTCACTTTCTTGGCTCCACATCTTCCTGAGAAGATGATTGTTTTCAGTCCCTATAGGGTGGTAGATGAAGATCATCGATGATGAGCTCAAATGTTAAAAAGCTGACTTTGTTTTGTGCATGTTATAAATAAAGAGGTTAACTGTATTCTTCTTTCCAACGATAAGAAAAAATGAATGTCTAATACATTCAAACCACTACCTATAATGCACATTTATTTGTGCTAATACAGCTGAGTTTCCCAGTTTATAAAATTGATTACAGTGGAGGAGGCCTACAGTGTAGGTCAAGTCATAGTAGGTTACTCATTTCATGACTTACAGTTTCAATTGACTTCCTTCTGTTAGGGTAAAACCTTTGGAAATCAGAGCTTGTATATCGAGCTGTGCTCTTATATTCCCCTCAAGCGTAAAACGCACTGTTTTCCTGTTGAGTGTGTAAGCAGCTGTCTGAAATAATGAAGTCTGAAATGTCTATGACCTGCAAAATATTGTACAAGTATGGAGAGAAGCTACGTAAAGAAGTCAAGTTTGAACCAACAACTTTTTTTTGTTTTTTTTTTATTCGGCCTGGTGCAAGATGAGGGACCATGGCTCTCATCTGCAAAAATCTATAGTGTTATATGAGTGGATGGGGAAATGTCCCAATGTGTTTCACAAGATCACACGTTCACAGGAGCACCCTAAAATACACCTGACTCTACGTGTCTTCTAACAGCAGGAGGACACTGAAGCATGCAGGTCTTTGTCTCATTTTCAGCAGATTCAAATGCCTGTGAACACACTAGAACTCACTCACAGTTGTTGTAAACAATTGCGATACACGATGAACAGTCCTCAGCACTTCGTCACAACAGCATCAACCTTTCTCCCTGCTTCCCTCGTTGCTCAATGACAAAGTCAAAATGGCAAAGCCCTCCAATCACATGACTGTATACCCGAGAATATTTAAATGCTAATGTTATAAGCTCACACGCCTAATATGATAAGCTGACAAGCTTATTATAAGCTCTGAAGTTTTAAGAGTTTCTTCCCATTAGTTATCACAGGAGGCATTAAATTGCATCGCTTCACTGTGCCAGAAGGTATAGATTTAAATTCTCCTGCAGAAGAGATTATTTTGGCTGACTTCTGATGTACAATCCTGCACTATACAGTGGCAGGATTGTACATGATAGTTTGTCAAGAGATGGGAAGGTGCACGGAAAGTGGAGCGCAAGTGCTTTGAGTTCTATGTGCATGTGTATGCACGTGAGCGTTACATGCTAGTTTGTTTAGGCTATATCCAAGATATTTTAACCAATGGACAGCTGCACATGCTCTGTCATCCTTCCTTTCTCTCGGTCCTGATCAAAAAAGCAGGCGACAGCACCCAAACCCGTCACTGTGGGTAATGATGGACTGTGAAGCACAGGACAAAACAAACACTTATACTTACATAACACATCACTCTCTCTCTCTCTCTCTATATATATCATATCATTAATGATTTGCATTAAGTATCATTCTGTTTTTTAGAATAATACCAAACAGTTGCCAGCCTAGTTTCTTTCACACTGATATCTGTCCACAACACCCCAGTGTTTAGTGGTGAAATCTATTCTGATTCTCACAACACCATAAACAATTTACAAGCGCTCTCAAGAGGAAACCTTGTAATTCCCCATGATTCAATTGAGCCATTTACATTTTGGGTATTTACATTTTAATCAGGTCTTCTGTTCCACAGCAGTCCCATTGATTAACCTTATCATTGGATGATATACTTTGGACACACTATGAACGACGGGATGTGAACGACTGGCCTGGGCCTTGCTCCATGAACATTCGCCGTTCTCAATTAGTCAGTGATACTGCATCTGAGTAACAGCTGGCAGCTTCTGTCTGTCTAATCTCTCACTGCAGCTGTGCTGGAACAGCCAACATGCTAGCCTAATTAGCCATGGTGTCTCCATGGGAAAATGAAGCCTTGGGGTCTTGGATCAATGTTTCCATCCTTTATTCACTCTCCACCTCCACAATGCATAAACAGGAACTCTAAGTGCCCCCCCCCATCACGGAAAGATACAATAAAAAGCCATTGTTGTCACTGAAATGGTTTTATTACACCCAGTGATGAACCGTCATCGTGTTGTTTCTCCATCAGCGCAGAGAGATGTGTAGATATGTGGCAAAAATAAACACTTGTGTCTCCTCGCGCTGGTGCAGTCGTGTCAATTTTCTGCATTGCTACAGATGTGATTTTAAATTGATTGAACTAGATTAGGTCTTTATCAGGTTCTACCGCTAATGATTTATTTATCACATCAACGACACAAACACACACGGCGGCTAAGGAAGCCGCGATGGGGAGTTGGGTTTTGCAGCCAGCATTTCGACACTGTGCACATTTGTTGTTAGCATTTTCGAAAAAGAAGGAGACGTTGAATTTCACTTTTACAGTTAGTAAATTTAAAGACAACAGCTTCAGTGTGTAATGCTGATGACACGGTCAAACTGCAAATAAGTGTCACTTCACAGATAAAATCATCATTTTCTTCCTACTAACTAATAATTATGTGTTTTTGCAGTTTCAATAACGAATCTGTCATCTAACGTGCTAGTTAATAGACAATAGTTTCAGCAGTTATATTGGCCTCTATGCAGTCACCTGAATCAACACATTTTTTGGCATTTGCACAGCAGACTGATATAACTTTTATAAGTTTTACACTCTCATTTCCTCCTTATTTGGGGAAGGCTCAGTTAACACAAAATGTTCATGGCTATTTTCTCACTCTGGAGAGAAAATAGCCAAATTAATCTTTTACAAGTGATAGTTACAAAGTTTGTTGTACAGTATATTGGAAATGTTTTCAGTGGAGAGTACTTTCCATTTCCCCGTTTGTAAATTGAAACATTTGTGTTCAGCATTTTTATTCTTCTCTTACACTTCAGCAAATTCAAATTAAGAAGTCAATTTAAACCAATGCAAACGGAGGAAAAAAAGAAAAATCGTACTTTTCTCTGCGAGAGTTGTAATAAAATATTGAAGGATTATCCTAATTATTATTTGTTTTATCTATAAAGTCTGACCATTCTAAAACAACTTGCTGAAGCTATCACTTCAGGGATTTCACAAAGTTTTCCTTGTAGTAACAGCTTCCAGGCTGTTTTGTTTGATGTGGAGATGCATGGTGTCATTGCAACGACCCCTGTTTGCTGAAACAACACTACCCCCCCTCCTCCACCCCCGCTCAGCAGGGCCCAGCGTGGGTCACAAACCTGTAATAAACAGGAGGGGCCAAGGCTCGATTTGGGAAAAATGGGCACTTTCCTCAGCATCTGAAAAACGTCTGGAGTAATGCACTAAATTATTGGGGTCAGTGACTCCACCCGCTCTGTTGATTTGTCTGTGGACACAGAAGGCTCATACTGACATTGAAGGACATTTTTCCACCACCAAGGACTGTAAATTAAGAGACATTCCTGCACCAGAGCAGCTTACTACAGAACACCTTTGTTGATGCAAAACACATAAACTCCACCCTGTGAGGGTTCGAGGTTAAATGGGTAGCGGCTCTAAAATGATGTGTTAAGAAAAACACACCTCTTTATTATTAGCAACAAATAGATGTGTTAAATGTGCAATCAAAGGAGCTACACAGTATATCTGTGATTTAACCCAAAACACAGACACACACAAAGCACCAGGAGTGTATTTTTAAACATCCGGCATCCGCAGAGTTGCACAATTGCAGCTAATCAGCCTAATGAGCCAAAAATTGCAGCAGTAATCAGGCGTCATTAGGTTTATGAGTATTTATTATCTGTGGCATGGAAATAATATAGAAGAGCACCTCTTGTTGATGGCACACAAAGTAGTGAAGCCCTGCAATCTGTTTATTAATGGAGCCCTGTCACCTGGCCACCACAACTCAACAGGCCAGGTCATCCATCAATGTTGGGCCCTGACACAGAGAGGATAGATGTCTTTGCCTGTTCTTACCTGAATGTTAGACATTTCAACGCTGGCACAAAGAGCCACACATGGTTCAGGGGATCGTGTAGGTGGCCTCGGGCAGAGCTGTCCCCCTCGTTTCTCTCCTTGTTGTATGTTTGCATGCACACGGGTGCGTCTGTTTCTGCAGCAGAAACAGAGCATATGTAAGTGTGGAGAGTCGATTTGTTTGCCTTCAGTTCCAACCATGCCTCATCCCGTTTGCCTGTGAGCAATGTTTCAC
Source organism: Microctenopoma stevenorrisi (assembly GCA_032270685.1). Taxonomy (NCBI): domain Eukaryota; kingdom Metazoa; phylum Chordata; class Actinopteri; order Anabantiformes; family Anabantidae; genus Microctenopoma; species Microctenopoma stevenorrisi. Next base: position 11,378,591 of record JAUMTR010000002.1, on the reverse strand, counting down.
ACTGGTTCCAGCCAGTTTGGGTGACTGGGGATTGAGCCGCCATGCAGGTCTCTCTGTTTTTTCCCTGTTATTTTTGCGGCTTGCAAGTGATGTCATGCTTGTTAGGAATCAAATTACATACATACTCTAACTGGCTACCCAGTGTATCTTGCTTGCTTTCTGTTTAAAAAGCATTTTTACATTTTCAGGTTAAAATTGGATTTAGAGCTGCATTTCCCAAATGCTTTTACCATGTTTGCTGAAAATATCTGAGACTGTGAGGGACGAGTGCATGTGTCTACGTGAGCGAGAGCGAGACAGAGTGGGACAGCTGGAGACAGAAAAGATGGATTCATGCAACTCGTCATTGTGTGTGAAATACAACCTGCGCCTTGCTTGTATCAGCTGATTCCTCTTGGGACAGTTGTACACACAGATTAAGAAGGATCTTGCGAGCGAGGAGTTTTATCTGTGCATGTTACGTGTGTTATTGTATCGCTTGGATTAGTGTCCTGTGCATCTCTTCAACCCACAGCAAAGGTGACACGGTCAAGCTCCATTCAGGCAGACATGTTCATTATGCCTCGTATCGTTGTTGTTTCCCTGTTGCACATCTCTCCACTGAAGCACACTCTCACCACACAGGGAGACTTGGTGAGAGGTTGAGAGTCATCTCGCTACAGAGAAAACATCAAACACACACACACACACAAAAATAAAAAATGCATAAACAGGCTCTCTGTTTGCTGGTGCCTGTCATTCAGACAGCAATTTAACAATTCTACGATGAAATAAAGAATTTGACTTTAGTATATGATTATTAAAATGCAGCTTGTACAGCACATTTTCACCAAGCAGATCAGTGTTGGTGAGCAGTGAGGTCCCGCTCCTGTAGTCACAGATCCAGCTCACTGTATCTGAAAACAGGCTTACATTAGCCAAGAGCTATTTCACAGGGACAGCCAAGCAGAAAAATAATTCAAAGGTTTGCTTATCAAGAAAGCCGGTGTGAAAGTTCAACAAATGATTATTCCTGACTCAATGTTCCCATAACTGGATTTCAGGCACAGATTCGGATTCAGTGAATTAATTGTTATCATAATCAGCCGGGGACAGGGGTTGAAGGCTGCCGGCGCGGCAGCGATCGCCCCACAGGACGCTCATAAGTGACAACACAAACAGAATCCATATGAGGTGGGAATGATTGGTGAAAACTGCTCCCTCCTTAGTTCCCCACACGCAAGGAAAGACAAGAAAAAAATAACAGAGGAAGAGACCATCTCTGTGCCTTCGCATATTCCACAGAGGCAATTCAGATCTGACACGTTGGTTGAGTGTGTGCTTTTATATCACGACAGAAAAAAGTTCCCTTCCAGTTCTTGCCCAGTCTATTAGGGAGTTGTGTCATAGCAAGTTTTCTCATTTCCATTTCATTAATCTATTCATCAAAAAGAAAAATGCATGAACCCCTTGGTAATAAGTTGTTCTACTAAATGTCTTGAAAAGGCTGCTATGGGAATCAAGAGGCACACGTTACAACTAATGGTGTACCATATATTTTAAAGTGCATGCAGTCTTGGAGGTCAGGTCATCTGCACTTTTTAGCCATGCTGGTAGCAATGTTCTCTGGATGGTAAAGTCGGTCTGTTGACCTGTCAACAACTCCAGTCTGTCAAGACTAAAATATTTTGGCTATTGGATGCGTTCCCAAAGAAAGTTCTAGAGGTGCACATAGCTATTGAAACAGCCGGACAACTACTGCACACGATTGCCATGAAATTTGATTCAGACATTCATGTTTTTCTTTTGCAGCTTTGGAGATCTGCTGACGTGTCACCTGGTACCATATAAAAACACAGTGGTTAATGACCAAATATAAGCGTTTGACTGCTTTCTATTGCCAATGTTAGCATCCTAATGTTAGCATCCTAATGTTAGCATTAAGCGCAAAGCACTGTGGGAGTCCCACAGAACCACCAGCATTTGCAGAAGACTAATGAACCTACAAATTTCCTTACAATTATTTCTTTTATTTGTGAACATAGCCTATTTTAACAGGAAATAGCGAATAGTTTCTCCAAAGTCTCAGTAAAGCTGTGACCTTTATATCGCACGTCTTTGTATAATTAAATAATTTAACTGAAGTTTAAAAAAAAAGATTATTCTAAAACATATCGCTGTCAAACGCTTTGTTGTTTTTGATGTAATGCATCTGTAGATGAATGGCAGTTCTGTTTTCTGATTTGATTCAAACAACAGCAACAACATGTTCATTTCAGGTGAAAAAAGGAGACGGGGGGGGGGGAAACAGGATGAAGGTCCCTGGGCCTGATGGTGATAAATGTCACACTTTGAATCATATGTTTTTACTAAAATTATCTGACAGACCAAAGGAAGATTTATGAGTCTGTGTGATATTTGTATTCTTTCTTTGGCATCACCATGGATGTGCCCTGGCACAGTCAGCACCAATTCAAACACAGCTGGCCTGCTCTGGGAAATTCATCTACCTTCATTAGGAATGCCAAAGTGACTCTGAAGATGCAATTCATTAATCCTCGGCAGTGAACAGTGTTCTTCATATTGTTATGGAAAATCAATGTGATTGAGCTGGAGGGCTGCCAGCACGGGTTTCTGTTGAGGAGTCATGGAGCAGAGCTTCAATTTATGCAGGCGGCATCACCAGATCAAGGGAAAAAATCCCAAAACACATCACACAGTGTTAGCCTTGCTTAACCGCGGGGTCATCGTCATCACAGCTCAACAGTGTGTTGAGTGCAGGTGGGTATCTGACAAAGTGTGAATAAGGATAATAGATGATATTGGAGCATTTTGCTTCATCCTGCCGTTTGCACTGTGTTGGTTCCGCAGATCCACAGATCATCTGCATGTTCTAAATAAACAGTGGCATCATTTCTTTGACAACATTACCACTTTGTATCTACGAGGGGCTAAAGACAAGACATGAACTGAAAACATCATCAAAGAAACAGAAATCATCTGCTGCTACTTCAATACTCTTTAAAAACAAATGTATTGGCTATAATTTGCATTCTACACCAATAAAACCTTTAACTTCATGTCTTCATTTATAGTTTTGAATGTGAGTACAATGTCTTATAAGGAGGCTCAATTTCTTTGAACAGCAATCCTAAAATTGCTATTTGATATTATGTAAAATATACAAAACTCAAATTTACAAATTTCTAAATGTCAAGAGCTCAGGTAGCCCATGGGTATTCTTTCGCTAAGTCTGGCAGACATTTGAAATTCTGTTGCTTTTCCAAGATTATGTTGAGGATCATTTGAAGTATTTTCAGGGCCTCGCACGCTCCCTAGAATATGTTACATAGTAACTGATGCCGACTGAGAATCATATCGTTTTGACATTCACAGCAACATGTAGCATATAGACTACAACTTTCTTTCATTTTCTCCATTCAAAGAAAATGTGGGTGAAAAGAATGCGCTCTGGGAGTAGAATATTTTTGTCTTCATAAGAACATTTGTAGGGGATTTGTGTTATCTGTTAGAGAACCAGGAACAGAGACAGTGGTATGTAACAGTAGGGACTTTTTATTATAAAATAAATTAACCAAAACCAGAATGTAAATAAAAATGTATGCACAATATGTTGTTATAAAATTGTGGCATATCACATTACGAAACATAACAATATTTATAATTGTTGCTGAGTGACTGTGGTTATCTATTGTCAGTGTTTCTTGTGCATGCACCTGTCTTACTCGAGACTGTCAGTAAAATCTGTGGAGAGCCAGAGTCAGCTCACCGGCAGTGACAAGTTCCACACCGTGTTTGTATTGTCATACACTAAAATCACCAGAATGAACCCAGTAGTGTCACAATATCGTTGCTATTGAGTCGGTCGTATCGTGTAATGGCCAAAGACATGCTTCAACACAGTCTCGCACAACTTTTCTGTAAATATAACATCATTCCTGTTTTTTTGAAAGTGGGTAACGATGTGTGAAATATGTCAGCTTAAATGCTTCCAGCATCTGTCAAGAAATGTACAGTTAAAGCAAAAACTTGTATTTAAGTCTAAAGCAACCTTGTGCGTTTCTACCTTATACAGGTCCTTCTCAAAAAATTAGCATATTGTGATAAAGTTCATTATTTTCTGTAATATACTGATAAACATTAGACTGTCATATATTTTAGATTCATTACACACAACTGAAGTAGTTCAGGGCTTTTCATTGTTT
>JAUMTR010000002.1:11288095-11374286 GCA_032270685.1 Microctenopoma stevenorrisi | reverse complement strand
TCTAATGTTTATCAGTAAATTACAGAAAATAATGAACTTTATCACAATATGCTAATTTTTTGAGAAGGACCTGTATAATAAACTGCAAATGTGTTTCGGAAAAAAACATAATAGCAAAATTTTATTAAATTTTCTATTAACATAATTATATGTAAGGATATGTTGACAGTAATTTGCAAACATTATCTTTATATAAACACATGTAAAAGGTTCCTAAATGCTAGGTTAAGTTAGGAGACAAAAGTTAACCTAGCTTACATGGTATTTACTAAGTCAAAACATATTTAGTGCTCATCATTTTTTCTAGCAATAATGTTTTGTTGTTTTTTCAAATCTTTCAAACTTTTTTTCTCAACTCACTTTCTGTTGTTTGCTTTTGCAAGGTTGTATTTAGTGACAATCGATCTTGTTAAAGAGAGAGAGAGACATTTTATGAGTTATTTATGTTTTATTTCTATTTATTGGAGCGCCATGGTAGAGCAGTCGTGAGTGGTTCGATTTTAAGTCCTGGCAGACTACATGTCGAGCTGTCCTTTGACAAGACACTGATACCCTGACCCTTGGTGCCTCGCATGGGCAGCCTGTCCACAAAGAATGTCCTCAAGGGCATCAATAATGTTATTATTATAACTTTCTACTGAAGTTTCTGCTCAGTATCCCTCAAACCTGCAGTTGTGAGACAGTCAATTACACTTTAACACTACAACATTGCAATTAAACACATAGTTAGTTAGCTACCAATCTGGTTAGCAGCTACTAATGAGTGGGTGAGACGTTATTGTACATTACAGCATAGTGAGAAATCACACACACATTCCACATCTCTGAAAATCCACTTCGATTTAACTTGATGTCTGAGATAAATATATTCTAACTTATTAATAAAATAATTTAATTGGCAATCATGATTTTTGAACTTATTAAGCAGCAAAGGATGTCAGCCTTTGCCCTGTTGGCATCATATCACTGGGTTACTTGTGTATGTTTAATTAGTGTTGAGAACTGACAGGCCCGCTGCTCCAAGTTCCTTGATGTTTACTGGTTGCCTTTGGCATCACTGACCACATAATCATTGCTGGGCACGGCAGGGACAGAGCTTGATTTTCAAAGCCTTTCGCTCCACCGATTCGCTGTGCATCCATGAGATTGATCACAGTGGTTTATCTGTGGCAACATGTGCTTCATCCCTTCAGATTTGGGAGGTGGTTGCCTGAAGGGGTTGTGTCCTTGCTCAGACTCTGGCTGAGGCACCACACAAACGGAGAGGAGGATGAACGGTATGACAGCAATACAGCCATGGCCCATCAGAAGGTGCCTGTGCCCCCCCCTGTGATTTAAGCAGCGAAAGGCAGAACGAGAGACACATGGAAAGGAAGAACAGGAGAGAAACAGAGAGAGTATAAAAGATACCATCGGCTGTTGCTTCAAACGAGGAGATAAGGGTGGCCTAACATTCATTAGGTCTTAAACTCAATTAAACCAAAATTATTTCTTATCTCTCCTCCCTCTGTAAACTATCAGCATATCAAAAGCCTGAAACATTGTCGCAAGCTGCAAGATTGAAAAATACAAGAACAAAAAAAAAAAAACGCCCCTCCATCAGTAAACAAACAGTTTGGGTCCATTTATATATTTCCCTCGCATTTAGGAAGAGAACAAAAAGTATCCGCGCGGCGATTACAGAAAGTGAAACTTCAGTAGATGGGAATGAATGCAATGGTGCTAAATCAAAAACAGGAGGTAGTTGCTGCTGTTTTGGTATTCAGAAGATGGTGCTATTTGTTTGCGTATGCATTGTATTCATGAATCTGTTTATTTGCTCCCTGTGGCTTTCACAGCTGCCCTCTGCAGAAAGATTGTGTTTTATCAACACTGCTTGAGAGAGGCACAAGTCCATGTTACAAACATATGCACATTCTTTTTTAATTCGTTAGGGTTTGCAAAAAAAGGAAAAAAAAACACAAAACAACATTAAAACATTAAAACAATTTAGTTTGAATCAGGGAAAATATATATGATCCTAATGTGTAATAGCTATGCATATGAGGAGACATTTATCATTACTGTAATTGCAGTTTTATCCTTCCGCAGCTTACATACTAGACTATACACTAACTAAGAGCCTGCTGATGTGTTCCGTGGCACGGGAAGCTATAAACACAGCACTGTCAGCTGGGACCAATCATAACATTGAAACACGAGTCCAATTTTTAAGTAAATGTAAAAATGTAATCAGTCTAAACAAACTGATTCGCTGTGTGATCTTGTCTTGTTCTTTTGCCTCACTGCAGCTCTTTGCACCGGTCGTACGCAGCAGAGGGACTTTTGACTGAGGCAAGAGAGGAAAGAGTTGGGGTAATTTACACTAATTTGAGCCAACTCAAATCTCAAGCCTATTCCACAGGAGACCTCAAGAGCACTTTCAGACGCTCAGAAAAGTGTGGTAGTGTAGCCAGAAGAACAAGATCATTATTTCCATTGCACTTGTTCTATATACTGTAAGCCAGAGACAAGCCCAGAGGGAAGAGAATTGGCATTGATTTTTCTTTAGAAATTGATTTTTCTCTTCACTGACAACAGTGCGAATGCTTCAAAAATATATCAACAGCAGTGAATATGAACAGCAGTAGTTCATGAAGTACTTATTCCAACATCCATACTTCTCATCTGGCCATAGAATAGTTTGTAAGTTTAGAATGAGGTGGTGCATGTCACCCTTTACATTTTTTAACTCTCAAAGTTTATTTGGAACAAATGAACAATGGCTTGTTCATTTCTTCACTCTGAGAAAAGTGTATGTAAAAACATGTCTTTTTTTAATCAGGTAACATAGTTTAAAACAATTAAAACTCCACACAAACATCATAGATATTTTCAGATCAGGGTCGACATGAGTAAATGAATGCACTAACATTATCTGAGATAATTAAGTGTGATTTAAGGAGGTCTACAGCTACGTCACAGTCAAAGTTAGATTCTGCTTGCTGGAATAATTTTACTGTGAACGAACTGTAGAAAAAAATGATAAATTACACTGCTAAACTAGTATTTAACTAGAACTATTTTTATTTTAATTTGATAGACATATTTTTGGTCTTTGTCTTTCTTCTGTCCATCAGTGACTACAGACAACACGTGGCCTCCTGAAACAGAACGTGTTAAAATGCTAATGTATCTAAAGCTCAAATGCATCCAGCGCTATAGGACTATAGATATTCACACTTGAATACTGACTAAACACTCCCTTGGTCCCTTCACAGTCACTTATGCACACACCTCCTCCTGCTTTGTTCTCGTGCCCTGATTTCTTTTTAATGGGAAACTGTCAATAAGTCTAACAATGTACAACCGTGAGGGCACCAAGAGTTCACATCTCGCACACCTCTGCTTAGTTTATAGGTCAGCCTCCTGTCTCTGACACTGATTAGTATGGCGCAACACTGTGCTGTGGCAGCCTCACATTTTATATACTGTCATGTAAATATGCAGCGTTTTAATGTAATTATGTAAAAGCGCCCGGTGCAAAAGCTGTGCAGAACTGACATGTCCCATTCAATTAGGGGCCGCACTGATGTAACTGATGCACTTACTTCCAAGGAAGTGACACATATTCTGCAACAGATTTCACTGCTGTGGGCCAATTTGATACACTTCCAGTTTTGCTGTGAGAGAGCATGTCTGGAGTGACACGCTGCAGAAATTCTGTGTGGTTCGGAGAAAGCATGGGATTAGAGGGTTTTTCTCTGCCTCTGTTCTTAATATATCCATCAGTGTGAAGGGGACATAATTATTCCTGAAAGGTGGAACAAGGAAGTGGCTTTTACGCTCGCAGAAAGCATTCCTCAGAAGAATGACCGAAGGAAGTGAGATCAGAAGCAATTAACTAGTGAAGGGAGACAGTCGCAGCGCTCTCAATCTTATTGCTGTGCAGCTCTTTGTGTTGTTGTTTGTGTTGTTGTTAATTACCAAATTACTACAACCTCAACACTTTCTCTATTGACTCTTGCTGTTGTTGTTTTTCACTCCTAGTGTGCTTTACAAAAAGTGGGGATGCAAATTGGTTTTTGTTGTTCCTGATCATCAGGAACAACAAGCTTGATCCACTACAGCAACTTTGGAAAGCACTGTACTTTACTTGGCAGACGCTTTTATCCAAAGCGACTAACAGGGAGCTAGCGCTGGGCGTCTGGCTCAGGGACACGCCTGGTAGGCGATGGACTAGGAGTCAGACGTGGTTTCAAACCTGCAACCTTCTGCATCCCAGTCTGACGCTTATCCCATTGAGCTACCAGGCCACTGTAACTTTCTTGGTATCAAGATGCTGATTGTGTGAAGGTGTATTGATCCTAACCTCCCAAATAAAACAATTTTTAAGGCTGTTGGTGTGGCTTTGATACTCTGTGGTTTAGATTGACAAGCGTTAAATAGCTTGGCAGCAGCTCCTGTATGCTCGATTATCACAAGAGAGCATATCGACTGTTCCTGTTTAATGCATCGAGACTCCTCCTGTAGCCCCCTGTCTCTGGCCTTCATCTATGATTCATTTTTATTACCCATCATTCCTGGGACACAGTCCCCCTGAGGCTTCAACATGGCACGTGGGGCAGAGCGGAAGTTAGCTGACACCTAATCTGCTCAGTGATGGACTGGCATTATTTATTGGATCTCTTGCTGAATCCTGATTCACTGACAAATGGGGCCAGAAGGAAATCAGGCATTCAGTGTACATAGACAAAACATATAATATGGTCAAAGCAAGGTTACAGGGCAGACTCTGTTCACATCCTATAATGAAAAATACCATAAAATAAAAATTCATAGCATCATCATCAGACCCCACCCACCATACTGTACCCTGTGAATATCTTTGGTGGAAGCTAAGCCCTATTCTCTTTCTCTGATTACTTTAAACGAAATCACTTTGACCAATATGGAGTGATTATCTACACAGACTGCTCTCCTGCTCTGCAGGTAATTTCCTAGTGTGCATATTCTCTTTCTTCACCCTCTATCAATTTTAATCAGTTTCAACTTTTCACACAAGCTGCCGCAGTGTGGCCGGTAAAAATGCAACACGACTGACAACAGCAGAACTCTATTAATTCCTCGACCACCTAGGCTGCTGGTCCTGTGAAATATTTGTCTTAGCCTCAGGGAAGGGGGTATATAAATTGTGCAGGATATGTTTCAGAATATCAACGATTACAAATTCTCTTCCTTTTCTTTCTCTCTAGTATATTGCATAAGTGATTCTTTGTTTAGCAAACCTTCAAACAGGTGTTTTGTGAAATGTAGTGCACATGCTCACGCCTGCTGCATGTACAAAACCCAACGGCACTGCATTATATTGATTTGCAGTTTATTCTATCAAGTGCCGTATCATAAAACAGCCTGCACCGCGAGTGATATATAAATTCATTACTCTATACAAGAGCACCTTAATTAATCAGAAATTATAAAGCATTTGGTCAATGACTGGCAAGTAACTGTAGGCACAAAACCACACAAAGTCAGCAACTACTAATTAATAGCAAAATCCCCTCAAAACCCTCCTACCTTACCACTCTATCAGTGCGATACTGGGCTGTACACGTATGCATGCCCGCATGCTGACGTTCCATGATTTACAAACTCCCACTAATTTGTTTAGTTGCCGTGGTACTCATTTCAGCCCCTTTTTGAGCAGATCAGGGATTGTATTGATTCGATGAGTGTTGTTGCAGTCACTTTCTCTAATGGATATGCACCAGACAAAGATAACACATCATCCTTTTTCACTAGCTGCATGTGCAAAATTTTGACTGAAGACCATTATTATTGATGTTTGTCACTGTGATGTGTGTACTGTATGTACAGTATTTCCTGGCTGCAAATGCATTTCAGGCTTTGACTCAATAACTGCCTTTCCAAATTGTAAAATGTGTTCTGTGCCACAAGGAAATTAGGTTTTCTCTCAGTGTAAATCATCGTTTTAGACAGAAAGGCAGCATATTAGTTTCACCAAACTCTGTGCTAACCCCCGCTCGTTCACTTACTCGCACACTCGCGCCAAAAAAAAGCACCCTGAAGATAAAAGGTGTTCAAAAGTAATTGTAGTATGGAAGCATCTTACGTAAAGTCACCCATCAAGGACACACAAGTTTATTTCACATCTCTAATAGTCCCTCCGAGCTCTCACCAAAGACCAGAAAGGGCACATATCTGGAGGATACTGTTGTCTAGAGTGTTTCAAGCTTGTCAGCTTTTGACAGCTGCAGCAGTGAAAACCAACCACAATGGGTTCAGGGTGAAAAGAGTCTTTGCAGGTTTTATACCTTCACTCTATCTTGCTCCAGAAGACAGAGTGGATAGATGATGTCTCATCCGCGGCGGCTTCTGGCACCTTTCATTGTTGGATTAATAAATAATCTGTGAAAATGTAGCATTATTGTAATGGTTTCCAGGCCGCCTGGCTGTGATACAGCAGCTGCATTGGCAATCTCTCTCTTTAAAAATGCATATGTTAAAGAGCAGAGGTTCCATTAGCTATCCTTCGCATTTCCATTCCACCTTGTTCTCAAGCCTCTTGCACTCAAGCTAAGTGTTGTGCACAGCCAAAAGTACTGAATGCACAAATATGTGGAAAAGTATGTGGCTGTTCAGAAAAGTTCATAGAGTCAAAATATCACAGGAATAGAAACTCAGTTTTAGCTAGAAATGATGTTTACTGATGGCAGTCCTTTGAATGGGCCCAATATCAGTTAAATATGACATTGCCATTGTCAGAGTTAATTGGTCTTAAGGGACACTGTCACATTCTTCATTCCTTTTTTTTTCTGTGTAAAACAGTGCATGTCCAGCAGCTTGTAACACTGAGCACTCTGCTTCTGTGCGTCACTGAGCATTTTGACTTATATAAATATCAAGGCTTAGGAATAATACACATTAACCAGTGGGAAAAGCCAGAAACAACAGCTTTCTGTCAGAGAAACAAGAATAGAAATGTCATTCCTGTCAAAATGGATACTGACCAAAGTTCTCCCTCCCGCTCACCGCCTGGTCTTCTCTGTCTCCCTCTTGACAGAAACTCACTTTGACGATTTGAAAGCAAGGCTCTGTTTCTTCCATTATTCAAATATTTGAGAGCTTGATATTAGTGATAGACCCAGACACCCCCTTATGTCAGCGGTGACCCTGCCTCCATTTGGAAATCAGAGCTCAGAATGCCCTGAAACATTTATGCTTCTTTTTTTCTACTTCAAGGAATATTACTCTTTATTACTATATTTCTGATGCAACATTGTGCAAATTCATCTGGCTGAATTATTCATTAATTGAAATAAAGTTACGGAGCACAGATCGGCACGGGCTTTATCATTGCACCTCAAACATTTACGGCACGCATGGTCTTACACATTTGTATTTTTTTCATTTGGAAAACGCCCATGAAATATAGTTCACATCAAAGAAAACATTAGGAGCTGGGTAATACTTTTGCACTAATTCATGAAAGAGTATTATCATTACTTTATGCTAAGTGGATGCACGCAGAGAGACATCATGGTGTATTTTAACTTATAATACCTTGGAGTTTTGCATGATTCTTCACCATGTTTAAACCACACACTAATCACCTTAAGGATGATTGAAATGTTTTTTTTTCTCTTTGGACAACACAAATCACTAATGCTATAAATTAATAGCACAATAAAAAGTGAATAGAAAATGAATGTACTGCTAAGACTTTGCATATTCATTTTCCTAATAATTTGAGTGGGCAGATCACGGCACTCAAACTGACATGGCATGTCTTTTGTTCCCTTGGCTTTATGAGTATATAATAAAAAAGTAGAGTATATGGTTGGTATGGCAACAGTACAGAAGTAGCCAATTCAAAAAAAAAATCCGACCTTGCAGGAGTACTAAAAAAATAAAAAATGAAAAACATTAAATAAGGTTGAATTAACACTTGTGAGCTAAGAAAGAGCTGCCAAGAAATGAGAAATTTCTCACTCTGTGAGGTTCATCATCAACGTCCTGAAAACATACATTAGATGCTTACATGGAAATTATTGTAATTTTGCAAAGTAATTTCTGGATTTCTGTTCGGTGAGTACTGGTTTTGACAGACATATCACCACCCCTTGTGGCATCAGCTTTACACAGTCACTCCCTTATCTTCAACAGTTTTCATCATGCAAACACACACACAGAGACCATGCTTGTGCTTTGAATGCTCCAGCAGGCGCGGATAAGCTATGGTTTCAGTCACACATATCAAATGCCCGAAACCACAACAGCAACAAAGGCTTGCAACATCCGGCTTCTAGTTTTTAAACAGGGGTTTGACAAGAGAAAAAAAATGCAAAAAGAGAGAATGATAGAAGGAGAACAACACTGAAGTTTATTTCAAGAAAAGTTCATGAATAAGTTAAGAATATAATGTAAAATACATATAGCACATGTGTGATTTGATGGTCACCACACAATTTAAATAGAAATATATTTAAATGAAGTACTAATGCAATCCTTAAAGCAAATTAAGCTAAAATTATCCTGAGCAACTTACATGTGAACACATAATGTTACATTAACATCTGTGCCTCTTCTGTATGATGTGGGTTAACAGTTTGTTTACCAGTAGAGATGGCGTTTCCGATGCAATTTATCTGAAATAATGAGAATTGTAAAATGTTGACAGTGACGTAATTTAAACAGTTATAATGTCTGCAATGTGACATTCATGCAGCTATAGTTATACTTGGTGGGGAACTAAAGAAACATCAAATGGAAATATTAACCTGTTTTACTATATCATTATTAATGTCAGTAAATCTCAAACGATCCTCAGTGTTCTCTCAAAGAACGTGGAGCATAGTGCTATTGCTTGATGACGATCATCATCATTAGAATTTAGCTAAAACTGAGATTAAATATTAACTGACTTACCCATATTTCACATTAGCTTCAGTCGTAGAACATTACCAGAGTGATTTATTGCGTGATGGCATAGTGCAGCTTACAGTTCCTGACCCTTTGTACACTGGAGTGTCAAACCATCAGCTCACATCAGCGCCCGTGATCTTGAGTTCATTTCAGGGAAATTAGCAGTCGTTTTAATAAAGCTTGTTGCCCAAGAGGTCAGTTAAATGTCTGATCAGATGTGACAAATTCGCTGTCACTGCTTTATTACAACCAGAGTAACCTGCAGCTCACTGAAATACATTATCTGTGATAGCGCCATGTACAGTTAGCTTTTTTCTCTAACCTCTAGAACATACTTTAAGTAGCAATAATGTTCACCAATTAAGAGATCTGAACATCTGCAACATCTGTTTAGGTGGTCTTTAATTTCCATCACACAAATCAAAATGAGTTGAAGAACCTTATTCTACCTCCATGTTAAGCAGGGCAAAGTGAATTCAGTGAAAAGAAAGGGAGAGGAAGCAACTACACAGTCGGCCAAGTGTGAATATATCTTACATTTGAAAGGGAGTCCAGGTAATGAGTTCCTAAAGTTGGAAATCCAGGCTTGAAAAATACATTTGAAATAAAGTATGGTGCAGTAGTCACTGGACTATTATGCTTCAGGAGTAAGTGGACTGCACGGAGTTCATGTTTAATGTTCAAGCATGAATGGGAAACAACCAGAAATTGAAAACCGCAGCATGTTCCGGATTCTTCCTCATGCCCTTATTTTACTTGCATATATCCCTATATGCAATGAAAGTAACACAGAATACAACAATGGTATACATGACATTAATCCCTTCTTCTAATACAACCTAATAGTTTTAATTGAAATGAAAATCAGAATGCTTCAAAATTTCTCATTATCTTTAATGCATGTTAATTTAGTTCTGAATGAATGTCACTAGAGAACTTGATTGAACCAAAATTATAGCTCTAACCTCTGTAAGGTCCTGTCAGTTATTTTAGGTCCCAATCATGTGTTTTAAGCTGTACGGAGCCCCCTAAGGTTCAAGTCGTTGGAAAAACTATTCAGGTGAAATAAGTGGCAGAAAAAATGGGAGAACGTGGCATAACATAAAAATTCACAAAATAAAAGACTCCCCGCCAACACATTAACAAGGCGGGCGATTGTGACATCAGATCCGTAGAATTACTGTGGCTTTGACTCTCCTCGTAAGGTGTGGATAACACATGTAGAAGTGTTAACCCCACCTTAACACCAATAACATGAGCCATACAGATGCTATCAATTAAAACAATTAATTCATAATAGTGGCTCTAGTCCATTTCCAAACCTTATGTATTATGGTATTTTTCCAGTTCTATGTTGAGAGCAAGGTCTATTAACTGCTCACAACTCTCAGTTATAGTTTAAACTTTTGTTTTTAAAATAATGGTTTTACATAATTAACCTGTTCAAAAGGTAAAACTCCATGTTACACAACAATCTGTGACCAATTCCTCAGCTGAAACATCAATTACAACAATTTAACTGTTGTTTATTTTTCATAGTTAAATGAGTGAAATGCATACTGGGTATTACTTTTTAATATATTACATAAGTACAATTATACTACAAATATTGGCCAAATGTACTTATCTGTATACTTGTCAGTATACTCAAAGTGCTCTATACTTTACACTTATACTTTATATAAGTATAAACCAAATCTACTAATGTAAGCTTGACAGTATACTTCAAGTATAATTAAGTATGAGTACAAATATGTGCCAAATGTTGTCGTAAAATGTGTGTGTACACATCATTTATATTGTATATGTATATGTATACAACATAAATGTTGTATACTTGTTGTAAACTTTATAATTATGCATTATCTGATTGGTTCAGGAGTCAGATCCACAACAGGATGTTCTGTAGAAACTTTTTACCTTTTATTATAAAATAAAACATTGTGTTTTGCTTTAATTTTTAATGCTGACATTGTGTGTGTGAAGAGACTGTATGAAGTGACATTTTTTATCCATTAAGCAGCCCCCAGTCTTTCACTGACCCTGCCCCACTGCAGTGATACCTGATCATAAAACACTTTAATATCACTACACTCACATTGGATGCTGAAATGTAAAGCCAGATATTTTCCTTGTATATGAACGCACTTTTTTTAGACAGGGCTGCGCTGCTGAGCTTCTCCTGCTCTTTTGTCTCTTCTCTAATCACTGCTTCATTCACTCTCTAAAATATGACAGTGATGTGGACAGTGCTAATTACAGTAGTTGCAAATTAACAACTTAATGTGGTGTAAATACATGTTGGAGTTCTGGAGTTACTTTCAAGCTAACGGACACTTAATCCAACAGCAACAACTGTTAAAATGACACTACGCAAAAAAAAAAAATGTTAGGGACACTTAGGAATTAGTTCCTTTGTGTACTTTAATTAGAGAGGTTGCTATTTAAAGAAAAGAAAAGATGTGATCAGTGCCTGATTTCTCTTTTCCCTCTTTTGAAGCAGCTACTCGTTTCCTTTCTCAGAGAAATGCAGACTGCAGAAATGCTTCTATTCTCATGTTCACACATGTGCAGGAGTAAACATGGCGGTATGTTCTGTCAGAAAGCTCTTCCGATTAGTGTGTTTGACTGGACAAACTAAAAATTGAAAACAGTGCGTGCGACTGTGTAGCAAGAACAAGAACATGGACGGGAAAAAAGCAGTGTACACATACATATCGATGGGTCGTAGTTATTACTTATTTACTTTATGGCACTTTTATCCAGCACAAATTACAAAGTGCTAGTGCTGAGTGTCTTGCTCAAGGACAATCCTGTCATGGGATGGGCAACGAGTCTGGGCTGGGCTTTGCAGTCCGATTCTTATCCCTTTGATGGACCATGCATCTTTTTAGTCCATGTTGTGTTCTGTTTCCACTGGAAAAGCAAGAGTTCCAGTTCCTGCCCCCATTACGTTTTTTTATCTCTGTAGTGTAGCAGACCAGTGCTCCTCATATGCCAATTCTATAAACTTTGGGCAAACAGAACAGCTATAGAGAACCTACATAAAAGACTAATCAGCTAATAGCTCATGTCCTCCTGCTATTGTATTTGTTTTGTGGGAGGTAATATGGCTTTAGAAATCCTGAATTAAGCTTACATTTTAAAGATACTGGGAATCAAAATAGTGGCTACATATTCACTCAGTAGTTTTTTCATAGCCACCATAAAAAAAGCTTTAGCTTTGTAACATATGTCATAGAAAAATGTGATTTTCTTCTTGCTCACCTGTAAAATTATGGAAGACATGGTTTTGGTGTACATCAACAAACAAAGCTCGGTTCAACATAAAAATAAAAGCCTCTGTGAAATGACCACAGGTCATCTGAGAGTAGGAGATATCTCACAGGTCACAGGGTTAACTGACACTAACAAGAGATTTATTTGGATGTTTTTCAGTGCGATGGTTGTTTTGTTGTGTGCAGCAGTGAGATGCATGACATGCTGTCATTTTTTTTGTCAGCCTGGTAAGAAGTTATTCACAAGACATTATGTCATTGTGAAGGCATCTGCGTGTAAATCATGTCTTCATATGAACACTTCGAACTCAACCACTCAACATACACACAGCTTTATATTAATACAATATATGTTCCCAAGAGTTTTGGAGTTCATTACCCCATCTTAGCACCATTAAAGATGTAATGTGGGACAGCACATGCTCCCCTAGCTCACAGCTATCTTCTTTGGAATAGAGATCTGTGAATGGATTGTGTTAACAAATATTAATTGTGTTTTGCATGCTACAATTACAATATGTTGGAAGAGGTGGGCTATAAAAGGGCAGAGCCATTGAGCCAGTCTTTAATCCCAGTAATTAACTTTCATTGTTCCTTTAGTTTTATTATTTACTGGGAATTGTGAGCATATTATTAAAGTGAAAAAAAAAAGTTTTTTGTTCACAGTACATCAAGTCCAATACGAAACACATGTATTAAGGTGTATCAAATTTAACTGTCCATTTCCAGTACCACTGTTAAGTGCTGTTTATTATTTCCACCTTTAATCTGAGTTATTTCTGAGTGAAGACTACTCTACACGAATGTGTCGAAATGCAGAATTGAAATTACCCAGAAGCAAGAAGAAGCTGTATTTTAAATGACCTGCTTTGATGTGCATTATAATATTTATCTAAACCGTCTGCAACATGTCTGTGTGACAGGCTGCCCAAGGTCGTTGCTCTTTAATTTGGCACAGAGTGTCTAATCAGATCATTGTGTGAGAAGATGGCTGTCACTGATGTCAAGGAAAGGACAGCTGACAGGGACACAGAGGCTGATAGACAAAAGAGAGAAGTGAATAAATAGCAGACGCTTTTGAAAACAAATATGGAAATAACTTAACTGCCAGCAAACAACATTTTATCTTAGGTTGAAGTTCCTGTTTGTGGCTGAGGTACTTTATAAGGACACGCGCTGTAATCTACAGCGCGTCGCACACACTGAGACTTCTTTCATTTAAGCCTTCGTCTTAGTTGGCATACGTGTGAGTGACTTTCAACTTGCATTTTCATTGCATCAGAAACCAGCAATAACACATTTTGAAATGGACATTCTGTTTGTACTTTCATCAAGTACAAGGACTGCCTGTTAAAGCATTTCACAGTCTGAACTCGAGGTCGCTTCTCATCCTGAATCTTGCAGTTCTATCACAGCGGCAGAATGTACTACTATCATCTGAATCATTAAGCCAAATTAATGATGCATAATATTCACCGTGCTTCTATGGCCAAGGTTCTTTTTTGTGGAGGTTAAACTCTTCAAATATTATATGTGTGAGTGAGAGAAAAAAAAAAGTCAAATCATATGGGGTTTATTAGTTATTAACCCCCGGAAAGGGGTGATCTTAATTATATCTACCAAAGCAGTTCAAAGGATTTTTGGTTCTCGTCTGTCTTGCTTGCGCTACAGTAGGGTTTTTTTTTCACTCAGTGATGGTGTGGATATGGCTAACTAGACATCCATGTATGTGTATACGGTTTTAAAGTGACAGTATCCCGAGATGTCCTCATTACCAGTGCTGGGTAACTAGTAATCAAAGAGCTTGCCTTGTGAAAGATGCAGGGCCTAGCAATATGTCTATTATCAGCACAGTTAACTTTAGAAATGCTCCTTTAGATTCATGTCTCAGTCTGCTTTGTGAGTCAAGGTCATGTCAATGATAGATTGGACGGTTCTTTTGTGCTTGAATTTAGCCCCTTTATCTTCCTAAATCACCGCCTTAAGGCTCCAAATTGAGAAAACAGCCAGGGTCTCATTTCCAAAACCATCTGAGCATAATAAGTATGAGCTGTCCAATGGCATTTATGTGTCGATCTGCTGGAGTGCAGAGATAGAGTGCAGGCTCCACCAAGGACCCATTATTTTAGACCCCCACAGTCTTAGGGAATTGCAAAGGTACCTCATTTTCATTTACTACGTTATCATACAACGTGTCTTTCAACCTACTTGTAATCAGTGTTTCTTCAGATCACATCAGTTTGGACTATGATCTCTCCACATCGTGTTTCTCTGACATGCTACTGTACATCAGTGGAAAACTTCTAGAAACGTTGTCTATGCATTTTCTGATTTAAGTTTATTTTTACATAAGTATGCATTACAATGCATGTGTTTCTAATACCACACAGTGCATGTTGTCTTCGCCTTCGCCGTAATGGGTTAACTGTATTCACTGTATCATGTAACTAAAATATCTATTTTGATATCAACAGTGGACATTGATATTCAAAATGTACATCTATGTCCGCTCCACTTCAGAAATAAATTGAAAGTCTCTTCATCTATTTTTGGCTTTCAAGTCCTTTTGTCTTTTTATTAAATTCTACTTCTTGTAAGGGCTGTGAAATCTTTTTCGATTATCCGTGGATAGAGTGTGGTTCTAGAATAATACTAACAACCCTAGATATAATCTTGGATGGATTTCTTATCCATAGACAAGCCATAGTGCTTTCTTGAACATCAATTCAACTTTAGGTTTTGCTCGGCTTCTATTATGAGAAAAGGTGCTATGTGTGTTTCAGAGGACACGTTGTTATAGAGGGAGCCTCATACAAAATGTCCACATATCATAAAAAAGAACAGGTGCGTTAATGAGGACAATGTATGCTGGAGGTCTCTGGCAAAAAAGTTATTATCTTTTCCCTTTGGCTGCATAAGAGCCTTTGAGCCACTCGTTGTTTATCCCATTGCACTACATGATTCCCACCTCACCTTGTCTCACACCAGTGGGTTCTTTATGTTACTAATGACAGTCCTAGCCTAAGTGAGGGTACTTAACCAACAACTGGCATTTGGCACTGTTTTATCATTAGACACGCAAGTTTCTAAAATGCAAGCTCCAAGGAGCAGAATAATTATACAAACCAATTCTCACTGTTCTTAATTAGTCTGATCTAATGTTGGGTTGAAGTGTCACCATTACAGGTTGGAAGATGTTACTTCCTGGTGGAGCTTGATGGAGAATCTCAGCATGCTACTAAGGAGCCGGTAAGTGCTTCTACAAGCCCATATGCTTCCTGTAACCATGTTTGAGTCATCATTGTCAAAACCACTTAGCATTCAGGTGGAGTGAAAAATGCAATTTCTTGAACAGCTACCAAGCAGAATTTATACAGAAAACCCAATATAATCAGTTTTTTTGCATTTATTGTCATTGTGCCTGTACAGCTAAGTTGTACAAAGTAATATATTTGTGTATGTATTTTTTTTTGTAAGATAATAATATGCAAAAATAGAAGTATTAATTAATAAATTTAGGATATTTACCCACCCAAGGCCTGCATTCTTTAAAACTTGTCAGATGACAAAACACAACATGATGCCATAGTTTCTTAGGTCAGAGTGTCGCATGATTATAAAAAAAGATACAGGACCCTCTAATAACATGAATAACACTTTATTCACATGTTTATTTTGTTCAAAATATATCAAATTATTTGATCTGCAAAATGTCAACACAATAGTTCAGAGCCCAAAGTAATGTCATTTTCCAATGGCCCAGAAATAAAATGTATTCAGTTCACAATAAAGTAAGTTAAAAAAAGGCAGACGCCCTTTCACAATAGTTCAGTCTAAAATCTGAGCACTTTGTTCCTTTGGCAGAGGTTCCAGTCAGGTGCACTCTAAAAGGGAAATAATAAAAAAAGAGCTTTGTGATTGTTTTCAGATTTTGCATGCACTTACATGGCTGAGCAGACGCCTTTAGTGTGAATAAACCATGTGGCTCAGTTACGCTGACGTAAGACACAAATCAGTGGCGACTCGCCATGGAAAAGCTAAATAAATCAAAAACTGCAGCGGCATGCAAAATCATACACACGTTACAAATATACATTTATACATCATCATATAAACATAAAAAACTGCTATAAGTCATAAGTTAGAATCTTGACTGACATGCTTATACTTTCCACTATCATTTTCTCTCCATTCATATTAGATATCTGAAGTGCAACCTTGGAACATTTTGTCCTCACCACCTTTGTTTGATTATGAATTCAAAGCCTTAGTTGCTGAGCTGGTGTTATGATAATGCATGGCACCCTTCTGTGATATATAAAATTGGTTTTGACAACAGGCTTGTTTTAGATTCACACTGCCCTGAGACCATAGATTTAACATAAAACACACATCACACAGAATCTCTCCCCTCTTAACAGTGGAGGAGGGTAAGTAGGGGGGTGGGGGACTAACTGAAAGATGTGAGTGGCCAAGAAATTCATAAAACACTGTCGTTTTGCCCGACACATACACTTGCTTGCTTCTCCCTGCGGATCTCCCCTCTAGTTGGAGGAAACTTGCCCTTGACAGTCCCAATGTCAGCTGTGATTTTGTCACTCAGTGGGCAGAGCACATTGTGGCGATGCAGACATCCTGGATGCTAATAACAAGTGGGGGAAGTCTCTCGATGACTCCATAGTTTAATAGGGAGCTACCGGTAACTTAAAGAAAGAAACCCACACTGTTTTTCAGGAGAAGAGTTGTTGAAGTAGGCTTCTGTACAACCAACGCTCATTAGACAATCTGTTTTAGGCCATGTTGAGTGTTTTTCGAGATGAAGTTTTTGGCCAGAGGCCGCAGCATGCTCACGAAAAATTTGAGCGACCACTCTCGCGTGCATGCACACGCTGACGCTGCTGACATCGGCGGAAGGTGATGTCGGAGTGAGGGGCCGAAGCGAATCAACAGATTTGGCTTCCAATCAAAAGCAGACATATACAGACACACCAACCTGTGAGAGGACATCAGTAATGGGCTCACATTTTCCTAATCTCCTTTGATGGATTCAGGCCATGATTTTCATTTAGTCAAAAAGAGATAACCAAACTGTCAGCTGTGCTGCTGCTTCACTTTAATCTCCGCCTGCAGCCAATAATCACCCTGCAACCCGCAACCCTTTGTCAATTGTTAATCTTGTATTGAAGACATTTAGATGCCAGGATGGTATTCTGCATCCTAGGATAATCCAGGAGGCCACTGCGGAGAAGCAAATTGGATTCATTATTAAATTCTGCATTATTAAAAAGACAAATGAATTGAGTTCTCCAAAGAATTTGTAGAATCAATTTAAGAATAATCATTAACACGCAGATGCATATCACGTCTTCTGCAGACTTACTGAAAGATTGGCAATCTATTATCTTTAAACATGAATACAATCTCCATTGTTTACTGTAGCAGTTTAGAGTAGTAACTCATTCAACAGCATTTACCATGTCTTTCCAACCCAATACAGTATGTGGCCTTTCAGTAAAAGTGACCTTGAAGGGCAGCACACCTGTGCTGTTGAGGAAATTCATTGAACAACTCGATTATGTTGATGTATTGAATTTACAAAAAACTTTGAAAACAAATAAACATCGGAGACACATGAAAACACTTTAAGTCATGGAATCGTGCCGGTGAAAATCTCAAGGAAAGTTTAAAGGTGCAGCCCAGGTGCTTTGACAGATGGAACAACAGTCTCAGGTTAAAACGAATCAAACAGAAACTGATTGGCGGTTCAGCCCCGACAATTTCGTGATTATATTAGCAAAGGCCTTCACATTTAAATGAAAATTCTTAAATAACTTCCCATTTGCTATTTGCCTTGACTGAGGAGCATACAACACAGGATATGCCGAGGCATGCTCAAACAGAAGAAAGACAAAGGAGCCTGATTAAAGTTTATCTTTCAGGGCAATAAGTCTACTGGCATTCATTATTGCTTGTCAGATTGTAAATGGTCTCTGGGAGAGATATTATGCAAGCTCACACACATATGTTAAAGGGAATGATTTAGTCATGCCGTTCAACCACACACTATCCTGTTTGTCCTCGAGTATTTCAATGATCAGTCTGATAGGTGACAGCATCAAACAGGGGAGAGCAACAAAACATTATCCGTGGAATCTGTTTGGCAGACAGGCCGCACGTCTCACATCTTTGTGTGGTTTATTGATGAGAGGAAATTAAATAATCTCTCAGTACCCATCCACAGTGACCCTGAAAGAATTATTTTGCTGAAATTTATATCAAAAGACTAGTAGCTTTATTATGACAGGCTTATCTTTATATACAGGGAACTATTAGAAAGTGCAGGGGGAATAATCTCAACCAATAAGTGGAAGTCACACCTTTAAAGTATCTAATTCTGAACTCTAAATGTGGTGCGGGGTGCAAAATATGTTATACGTCTGTGTCCCCAGTGAAAATAGAAAGGTGTGGAATGGTCAGCCGGGATGCAGAGTACTATTAGAAGTCAGCATGACACCAGAAAGAAAACTAAATAAAGATGTAACAAGATGTGCATCAAGAGCATGACTGCTGAAAATAAAAACTGTTTACCTGTACTATCCATATTTAACACCCATTTAATATATCAACACCTCATGTGTTAATGATAGGTGAGAGCTATTGTCATGCAGGGAAAGCAGCAAGTACCTTCTTCTCTTATAACGTGAGCTATAAGAATCAAGACAAAAGAACCGGCAAAGTACCTTCCACATGTGAGAGGGAACTGTGATATGGATTCCATTTATTTAATCCATCGCATGGTGCCCATTTTTTGTCATATATATCATATGCAATAACATGCTGGGACTGTGACAGCAGCAATAAAAATATCAGGTGTACTCGGCCTCCTCCTTTGCTGTCGTTGAGTAAAGTGGTATCACTACTCAAGCTGACAGCAAATAACAGCCAAGAAACCAAAAGGCTCTAACTTACTCTCCACAGCAACTAGCATGCACATTAGAGCGTATTAATAATGGGAATGTTTGCATTATTGCTACAACACCTTGAATACACAAATTATGCCTGCTCACTGGTGTGCACAGCGATGCTGAAATATTAGATCCGATAAACCACATTTCCTTCCCGTGAACATATGTTGCTTTATTTCATTTTGTGGAGAACACATTGACATAAATTCTAAAATCAAACCTGGTCTGAGCTCATTCATTTTGATGAGATGTGTCGTGTGAGCAAAGGGACCTCTCAGTGTAAGGCTGCTCAATAAAATCTCATTGTCCCCAGGAACATAATGTTGAAGTTTACCAAGCACTCAGACAGTCACTCTCTCCCATAGATTTCTGTAACGTAATACTTGTGGCAGCACACACATCATATTTGGCCTAAGGAAGTGACTCATGCATGTCTTTCTGGGAGAGTTGTGCTTTGAACTTGTTTATTATGTTGCCTTGTGTGCTCCCTCCTTGCAAGCTTGTGACCAGCCCGCGATTAGTCTTGCGGACGCAGAGGAGTGTGAGACCCTGCTGAAGACCCCGAAGCAAGTCAATAAAACACACAAACAACAGGTCTGCTCTCTGATTATCACTCCCTTGACTTTAGGGGCGCACAAAACAACATGTTGAACAAATGTTTTGAGAAACATTCACAGCGCAAATGTCAGAACCGGACACACGATGTTTCACTACCGCTTCACAATGTCTGCAAAAAAACATTATGGTAAACTAAATGTGAATAAAGAGTTGAACACAGCTACAATACAAAGCACCCAGAGTGGTATACACAAAGCCACAAGTTCCTTTGAGCCATATTCTTTGTGTTTTCTGGGAGAACTATGACATTTTAAGAACGTAGAGAGAACAAAAAGTTATCATAAATAACATACAGGTGGCATTTGATCCATTATAGACTGACCAGACAAAGTAAGCTAACAATGCCACCAAACATCCAAAAGCAACTTTTGATCCTTAACAGCTTTAAATACTTTGCATTGCAAACATATTTTGTTTGGTAAGTTAAGGTTTGGGCTTAGTGCTATGAAGAATCTGCCCACCCTCATTTAGTCCTGGCAGTGTTCAGAGAGCTTTGAAGCAACTGTTAAACCTTCATGACAGGACCAAAAAATTGAACAGAACATCAGACATATATATATGTTATTGTGTGTATACTGAAAAGTGCAGTTCCTCATGATGACATTATTGCATTGCTAGAATTATACATTTCTCCAACACAGCTGCACAATGTGTTTAAATTTTAAATCAAGTATCTCAAAACTGTACTGAGCCCCTGCATTTTTTATCAAAGCACTGCGTCAAAACACTGGAAATGTTATAGCGAGAAATCTTACTCTGCAGAACATGTCGGTCTCTAAACAATATCTGAAAATGATTTGCTGTTGGTGTAGAAATAACCTTTCAAACCTAAACGAACTAACATTCTTGCCACTCAGTGTACACCACTCTTGCTTGGACAGTCTTCAGTGTTCCACAAAAGGATAGGTGCTGTTTGGGACTTGAACAGGATACACTGACTGTCTTCCTCGATATCTTGTAGGAACCCATGTACAGCGCCAGAATTTAAATCAGGTCATGCATATGGAACGGTCCAGTTGGAATTTCCGTATAGTAAAACAGCTTGTCACTCAGAACGTCAGCATCAACTTTTGCCCTCACAAGCCTGAAATACAAAATTCAGAAACTATGATAAATCTGGCAGGCCCAGCTCACTGACAGCTATGTGGAGCTCCAGAAGAATGACCTGCTAACTGTGTACTGCATGTATAGGGGGTTCTGATCTACTGCCCCGCAGACAGAAGACAGAGACACAAGCAGACAAGGGAATTGGGAGGGTCTACATGCGAATACAACAAACCAAGCATGCGTTCAACTGCATCCCCTGGGCTTGGAGGTTGTCAATGGGCTTGTTTTCCACCCTTCAGAATTGTGGTTTACTTTTGAAGATTAGAGAGGAATAAAATGGTGCACATAGAAAAAGAAAGTTACATTTTAGAGTTGGGGTTTCTATGCCAACTGGAATTTATCACAGTTCAATTCTCCCTTTTACATTTTTAAACCTCTTTAGTTTAAGAATAAAATTGCCATTGAGAGTCTTGCCTTACTTTTAAGGGCACATGATAACAATCAAAAGTCCAGCATGACCCAACTTTTCTGAGAACTTGAAGCAATGATCAGTCTCACAGGAGATACTGCTTTAACAAGATAAGCCATGACACAATCTCATCGCAGTGAAACCGCTCTCTACTTCCTTCCCTTCGTCTTATGCAGATTGTTGTATTTCTGGTTTAGACAGTCATAGTGATTTCTTATGTCAATAAGATTATATTATGCAGCTGATCCAAGTTGATCCACAAATCCTAATCCCAGAGCCCAAGAATGCCCGATTTCTAACACCCCCAATCTTCTTAGAAGTTGTCTAGCCTACATCTAGGGCTGTAATAAGGCTGTGTCTACCTTGTGAGAAAGCCAGCGTCTTACTTGTTCTGGGTCTGAGGGGAGGGGGGTCAAAGCATGCTCTCCCATTATGTATTCTGCACCCATCTGTACCCCAATAATTAGACCCATTCCCCACCTTGTGAACTCACTATGACCTGTTTTTGCAGAGGGAATCAAGGCTGTAGGTTGTTCTTGGGATATATCCAATCCATTTGAGTGGATGAGAAGTGACAGAAGCATAAAAGCCCAGAGAGCCATGCTGCAGATTCTGAACACGAAATTAGCCCTGTCCCAGGAGAACATGCGGTTAGACTACTTATTCCAGACCGTACATTAGCAATGACATCATTTTCCAAATAGACAGCAAAAAAAACGAACCCCCCCTTTACAATAAAAAGAAAAGGAAAAGGAAATTATTAGTAAGATAAAATACCATAAAACCGAGCAAAG
This sequence comes from Microctenopoma stevenorrisi, assembly GCA_032270685.1. Classification (NCBI taxonomy): domain Eukaryota; kingdom Metazoa; phylum Chordata; class Actinopteri; order Anabantiformes; family Anabantidae; genus Microctenopoma; species Microctenopoma stevenorrisi. The sequence continues at coordinate 11,352,190 of JAUMTR010000002.1, read as the reverse complement.
TTCATATGAATGGCTTTGTCGGATTATTTCCTTCCATGTTCCTCAATAAAATGGTGTAACACACCTACACCTAAAAATCAAATGCATAACAGATTGATTTTGTGAAATTAGGTCATTGCCACAACTTTGGCAGAAAACGTACGTCAGAAATGTCATTAGTTCTAAAAACAATCAAACCTTATTTGTTCCACTCCATGGATCAACAAGAAAAAAGAAGAGCGAATTAAAACAGCTGCAACAGTGATTAACAGTGATTTTTCATTAATTTTCTCTGATAAAACTATCTACTTAATGGGAATATCTGGGTCTCCTTGACAATCAACCTTTCTTTAAAAAAAACGTTCACCTTGTATTTACTTATGTTACTTGTTTCCACTCTGAAAATGACTAATGTGCTCTTTAATTTGTGTTTTTTTGTCAGTGTTCATTTAGCTATTTGTAATCTGTTTAACCTGTTGTACTATGATCAGAAGGCTGTTTCCTTCTTACAGCTGAGGCTTTGGCTAAGCTAGGGAAGCATCTCTTAGTTGGAGATTATCCTTTACCCTTGAGTGGGATTCTTCACTGGAGGGACTCAAAGACGGGCCTTGAGGGACATAGATTTCCATCTCGTTTTCTGCTCTCCGCCACCCCTTCTCTCCCCCACTCTCTCTCAATGTTGTCTCACCTCCTCCTAATGTTGACTGTGAAACATGGAACTAACGTATTCAGACCCATATTGTGCATGTGAATGTGTTTAAAATGGCACATCTTTAATAATGCACAATCACAGCTTATTGAAAGCCTGCACACGTATAGAGCTGTACTGTATATACAGTATTCTTCTTTGATAAAGTAGCTTTAAAATGCATGAGCCATGTCTCATTTACATACTCGTTTGGGTCAATGCCATTGAGAAATCCAGGCGGTCTGCCAATTCTCAGCAAGCAGAAATCTGTTAGTGTGAATAAAGGTGTGAGTGAAAGCAAGGATATCAGTGTGAACAGTATGCTTTAGAATTTCAAAATAAGCTCCCTCAAACTCCTGGCAAGTTGAAAACTGCCACAATGTTTTAGTAAAGCCATACTGTACTACAAAGCACACACCGTTTTCCCCCTTCGCTCTTCATCCTACGGTTGCAGTTGTCGAGGTTGTCTCTTGTCTTGACGCTAATGCTAATCCCGCGTGTCAAACAAATGCAACTTACTGTCCACTGCACAGAAGAAGAACTAAGAATATTATCTTCTGACACAAACAGGGGTGCTACAGTGTTCATCAGTGTGAGCCCTACATACATATTCCGTCTCTTCTTGGCACATTTGGAGGCTCATTATGGTAGAAATCTCACATCACGTCATGTTGGCTGCAGGTGAAGCGTTATAACTATAAGTAAGTATTGATTACAATATATTTTTGGGCAATTTAAAAGATACTGCAATATGTTTTCTGTTGTTGTTTTTACTAAAGTTATTAACACAAAACATTGGCAGGGCGGGACACAGCAGGGAGCTGGAAATTCAAGTGTGACTTACAGATATATAAAGAAAATGCAACAGCCATGTGTGCACTCTTACAAGACTCCCGTTTGCTTCTGAAGCCATTTTTAATGTACATCAATCTGTGCAACATCCAAAAAGTCCGTCTCACCAAGCGAAGGAGATGAATAAATGAGTGTGTCTGACAGAGCAGTCACAGGCAAGATCAAAGAAGAAGGAGATAATTAACAGCAGACTAATTGGTAACCACCCCGAGTTTTCATCAGATATGAAAAAGACTGCAGCTTTGCTGGATATTAATTGGAGGAGAATGTGCATGAAACATCTTCGAGCGGGGCATTTTCAGTAGTAGATGACTTGACACAATCACACCGCACTGCAAACTATCAGGGCTAATGAATGAACATACTGTAAATACGATAAAAAACTACATTTTGATGAAATATGCCACAATAAAAGCACTCAGCAGTTTCAAACTGAAATATATGTGACATTTAGGTTACTGTAGTTGCCTTTTACATTGCTCAACATACGATGCCTGTATTAAGGACAAAGCCATGTGTGTGCATCTTTATGTCTGTTTGTTTTTTGACATGCATTATGCATGTTATGCATTGCGGAAAATATGGTTTGAGATTTTTTTAAAGAGTATCGAGATGCTCCTAACAGCTCTATTCTTGTCTAAACTGAATGATCTATCATTGCCTTCAGAATGTCTGTGTGCTTCATGTCGTCTCGTAGGACTCCTTTTCAAAAAATTGCCACTGAAGCACCACCTCAAAGCCTCAGAATAGCAGAGCAGTAGCACCGAGTACTGAGTTGTATCAACATTTTACAGGCAGCACCAGTCAGGCAATGCATAATCAGTATTTGATGAGGAATGGTGTAAAAATGTTAATGGCTCAAGTGGCATTATTTTCTGGAGTTACAGGCTTTATGCGCTTCCTCTTTCACCATGTGTGGATGTGGAGTGGCACCTGTGCATGTCTGTTCTGTTTGACACGTCTCACTAGATAGAGAGCCAGAGCTGTGACCAGAATGGCAGCTAAATCAATAATGGACATGACCAGTGAGAAATTTTAAAAGTACTATTGTACTTTTGACAGTACGAGCGTATAGTGAGAAAATTGTGCCTTTTACACCCAATTGTGAGAAAGTCAGTTGTTCGTGAAGGGAAAGATGAAGTCTTTTTAATGCCGCCAGTATTAATGAGTCAACCCTGGCCTAATAAACAGTATGTATCAATTCATCACTTTAACCGACAACACGTGTAGAAATACAGCCTGAGGGAGGCAGAGCCACAGTCTCAGGTGGGACATTAAAGGCCGTATTTATAAGTCTGAAAATGCCTCGTTCAGCTATGAGATATGGCGATGTTAGAGGCTCAGAACAGCACTGTGCCCTGTGGTACTATTGTGAAGTAATACTTTGCAAATAAAAGGCTTACATACGTAAGATCTTTTTAATCTATTATTACATTGCAATTGAAAGGCTTTGAGTGTAACTTCACCTTTTTTTAAAGTCACCAAAAATGTTATGTATCAAGCTGTGTTTACCACTACGCCTCATGCCATGAAAATAAATCTCCATGTATAGGCAAATACATCTGCACAGGGATGTGTTTCTTTCTTAAAAAATAGGTGTGTGTTGGTGGGGGGGTGTTCCAACTGATATTGGTAGCAATAATAACATCAAAGAATGTACGTAGTTTGCTGACATACAGATTCACATCTTAAACGAAACCTTGTCCCCTATCTGCTCTGACACACAATATAACGTCATTTGAAAAAACATTCATTTTTTAAAATCAAATTGTACAATTATCATTTCAGTGAGCAGACAGTGTAAAAGCAGACTACGCTGTGAGGACATGATCATAAACCAGAGACATTAGCCAGATGTCTAGAATCATACAGTTAATAATGTTTATGTTTCTCTTATTACCAGTAGATAAGAAAAAAATGTCCTTAGTAACCGACAGTTAAATTTCTATGGTGATGCTGGATGAGGTAGCTACAGGATGAATTTGGCTTTTGAAGAGTACAATGCCATTGCCTTGGTTACCAGGCCATTAAAAACCACCTGCTTTTGATGGAACATTATTGCAGTTAATAACATAATAAACTACCTGATTGTAAGAAAAAATGCATTTTTAGTTTTTCAACAGTGGAGGAATTTTAGAGAATCCTCGCATTTGAAATTGGATTTTAGCAAACAGTGACTGAATATTTAATTAGCATTTGTGCAATTCCTTTACATTCTTTTTGACAAGTACAAGCTTACATTCTATTTTACACTCATTACAACGAGATATAAGACGTGCATGTGGCAATATATGAGCAGAAAATGCCAGTTAGATTACAGCATCGTGGAAGTTATCCTTCTTTTATCTACTAGTTAATTTTTTTGTGGATGACAGGTACGACAGTGTGAGTTTTATTCTTAAATTAAATTTTTTTTGTCACGTAGCATTTAAAAACCTATGATTACTAGCCATTTTCGCATAATTACAAGTTTGGGACCACTGATTAGCTGGTGAGAGCTTCGAGATCTGTTATTGTATGAACTTTTATCCATCTATGCAAGGTCAGTGGCGGTTTGTGATGTTTTTAATATTCTGTGCTTGAAGACCAGTACTAGATATCATCACGTTCTCCTCCACACTGCACCTGTAAATGAGCAAAAACATTGCAATGATCTATTATGCAAAGTTTGTTTATGCTGCACATATAGGACAATAGCAACTTGTAAACAAATCATTCTCTGTGTTCTTTAAAATGCCTCCATTTCCTGAACATTTACTTGCAAGCCAACAGTGTAATAAGTCCCCAGGGATGCTCCTTTGCCCAACTGGAGTGGTAGAAATGTTCAAAAAATGTAAAATTAGATGTGTAGATTATTCAGGCAGAAGTGAAAACAGAGTGGCTGTACTTGACAGTGAGTTATTTAGTTGCAGGTACACACAAACACAGTATTACACGCTTACAACCCCCACTGGGAGCTGTGGGTCTAAAAATAAAAGGCCTAACAACACACATTTAAATCTCAGAGGGACGCAGATGTCTCCAGCCTTTCTTGAACTGCACTGTATCTTGTTACATCTTCCTCTGAAGTTGTGTAAGTTTTTGTGTTGTGTATTTATTCTGTATTGTTCACAATATTGTACAGCATGTCAGAGCTGTGATCACCTAAGTCCCTGAGACATAGAGGAGACAAGGCCTCGGGGACCTTGTGAACCAGTATGAAAACACCTGGTTGTTTGCACAGTTCCATATACCACTTGTCCTCATATACCCACAGAGATTGTCATAAAAGACCACGAAGGCAGGCAAGGGGACGATTCTAGAAGGTAGTTAGGATATAATGCTACCTAGTTCTTGACAGGTCACAGACTTGGTTCTCATCATCAGCAACTGCTTTAACAACCGAACTCCTGGCGAAACCACACTACATGCAGCAGTTATGAAGCCTGGATTTAGACATATTTTGTCTTTAACAGTTGGTAGATAGTTGGTCAAATATTGGGATCTAATATATAAGGGTTGTATCTATCATAAAATAAAACTGAGAGCAGTTAAACAGGCTTATTGTTTTTCTCTCCACAAATGCAGCACACATTATTTTAGACATGGCTCATATGTTATAGCATCACAACTGAGATCAGGGAGAAAAGGCTAGTCATGTACCAGAGGTAGGCAACCCTGATCCTAGAGCTTGTTTTCCAGCTATCGCTGCACTTGCAGCTTCTGATTGGCTGAACACACCTGATCCGAGTAATCAACAGTGGAATACGACCTGTGGCTCTCTGTCGGACCTGGGGTGCACACTCTTGTTCACTGTCCAAAGTTCACTAATTGACAAGTTGTATGTTCTGCCAACCGGCCCTATAGCGACGGCGCAGGCTGGAGAAATAAAGTGTTTGTAAAGAGCTAGTTACTTGGGTACTTCTCTTACAAACACAAATGATGGTACTCATGTCAGCACATTTCTTTATCTACACATATCATTTGTGACCTTTAGCGATGTAGGCAGACTTTCTGCTTTCTTACATTTTTAATCAGACTTCATGATATAGAAAGGTGGGCCACCGTATTCTGGCTCATGCTACTTCACACACACACACACACACACACACACACACACACACACACACACACACACACACACAGATATACAAGACTAATATAAATGTTCTCTTTTTCATCTTTTTTAAAAAAAAAAAAAGATGAACAGGAGTATTTTCCAAAAATGTCAAACAGTTTAAATTGTGTGTTTCTGACACATCAAACAGTTGTACAAATGTACCAGTCTCAGATAAAGCATGTCTACTTGATGACTTCTCCAATCTCCAATATCTATTGTGATATTTCCTTTCTGTCCTTTACTCCTGATACTAGATACTTCATGAACACCAATTTCTCACTGGCTATGAATACATATATTGAAACCAGTATTGCAGCAAATAATGTCTTATATAGTGATGTTCTCAGTGAATCTTGAAAATCCCCGACTAAGACACCGTGTGTTTCAATCTCACATTCCCACAGTGCTGGGCATATAGACAATCTTCATTTGTTTATTTATTTTTTTACAATATACTCCTGTCAGTTGAGCAGATATCATGCTGAACAGTACCTATTGCACTTTGAGTAAACAAGGTAGAACAATAAGAAAGAAATATGCAACATTTTACAGCAGGGGAAATACTGTATTATTAGCAGTTAGGACTCCAGTTTTAATAGGTTAACATATTGCTAGGTCCTGCACAATAACATCACATATCACATTCCAACGCTATAGGGACAAAGAAAACATAAACAATTTACTTGTATCCACTCTCTAAATGAAATGTCTGAAATTTATTTTAAATGTATCGACTGACTTTAATCTGAAAAATATCTTATTAGGCGTTAAGGCAGAGAGCTTATATGCAAATGTTTTTCTCTGGCACATGAACAATGTCACACATTACAAGCTAAAATCCTTGGCCTGGCTTATCCCCTGCCTGGCAAACCTGAGATCAATCATCCAATCAAGCAGAACCACACTGGCCCCAAAATGGGACTGAGAGCTCGAGGCAACTTTGTCTGCAATTACAAACTTAGGACATTTAGAATAGCTTATTAACTATTCTCCGTATACTTGTATAATCTATTTATACAAGTATTTTTCCCATTATCATACTTTAATTGTTTTTGTAAATTCAGATTTTAAAAACTATCAAAGTCAAAGAATAAAACCAAGCCTTTAATGAGCCAGCTAAATAATTCTACTGCCAACAGTCAACAGGTAATCTATTTTTTCAATCTCTTAAAATCCCCTGGAATGGAAGTATGACAACAGCATCGGACAGTAATTCTACACACACGGGCCTTTTTCTGGATCGCAACGGGAAATCGTTAAATGTTCACCACAAATGTTTGAACAGTGCAGTGGCACGTGCCAATGTTCACAAAGAGATGACAAACAGTCCACGGAGGCATTGTTCACAACAAAAGTGCAGCAAAAGCTTTATCTTTTCAAATGTTGGTGCCACGGTGAGGACAGGGCAAAATATGGAATTATGGCACAATATTACAGATTGGCTGGTAACAAGGTTAGAAGCTGATAGGATTTGAGGAGAACCTTGTGCTTGATTTCTGCACAAGGGTGACTAGAGTATCGAGCCCTGGTTAAGAATAATGGTTTTCCTTCAGGAGGATGTGAAATTGGATTGCTCATACAAAGTGCTTGCTGAGGATAAACCTGTGTTATCCAATTATCCACCTAAACTACATCAAAAAAAGAGGAAGGTGTGGAGTCCTGGCAACATTATTGCCCTAGACTGAATACACAGCGGATGCACTAATAGAAAGCACAGTCTCCTGCTTGCACATTAAAGTCACATAGTTTCTGTATGAAGAGTGAAAAATTATTTTTTTCAAATAAAAATGTTCGGGTGTGGTAGAGACGTCATTCTCACAGTCTGTCTCCTCTGATAACCGCTTTAGTACATCCCAGAGCCAATGCAGATAGCACTATTGCCCAACAGAGGGCAATAGTTTATTGCATAATGCAAACACACCCCTGCAATAGAATTTCTAATTAATTTTGTTTTAGCCTGTTGATGTTTATCTCCAGATTTGTAATGGTCACTTTTTGCTGCAGCTGTGACATTCTTTACAGAACTAATGTTTGATTACACCGCTGGCATAAAGTTGCTACAGTGCACAAACTGACCTTGAAAGAATTGAGCTTTGCAGTATTATATGCCTAGTTTTACACAGGCACTTGTCAGATGCTTTAAACTTAGATGTCAATATAACACAACCATGTACCACTGCAAACATAGTTTGATGTTGAAACAGCTGCAGTTATGAACGTGTACCTATGGTATGTTGCTCTGGCATTAATTTAATACTTTTTAATCATTGGTGATATTCATGGCATCTGCTAACAATACATCAGGGCGTCAGAAAAAAAGTGGCACTGTCTAACTAGATCAATACGTCTACACTGATTTACTGTGAAACCATGTAGACTCACAGTTTCAAAATGATCAGATCATATCTCTTCTTTTATAACAATGTTCATCGTGTAGCTTGAAATTTGCTAATGTGTAAGTGATGGTGTACATAGTAAGCCAGTTGTACATTGTGTCTGCGGCTCATTTAGAAGAGGGAATTTCATTTCCTAACGAGAGTGATTCTCAATAGGAAATACAAAAGCCTTTCTACTTCTAAAAGAGTCAGTCAGCACACATTTGCATAAAAAAGCCTTTGATTATGATAGATATTGCCTGCAGTCTCAAAAGCACTGGCCTGAGGTGGCTCTCCAGTCAGTTAGCCTCCAGTTATGGCTGATATGAAAAATTATGCACGACATTGCTTTGCTTAGAAATGTGGAAGTAACTCGCCTTTCTCATGTTGAAATTATTGAAGATAACATTCAAATTAGATACTAACCTAAACACACAAACAGGCACATGTAAAACTTTTTTGAGCTTGTGAGCATTTCCTTTCTACCACTTGGGAATGATAAGTTAAAGGATGCAATGAGTTCATAAAGACAGTTTTATTGTTGGCAGGATATATAAAACACCCAGCATGGGACTCAGCATCCAGACAGTCCGACTAAGTAAAAGATTAAAAGTGAAACTTCCAAAGTGGGAAATAAGATGAAAACCACTGGGTTCTGAAAAAAAGAGAGGACCAATGAATTAGTTATCAACCATTACTGACAAACCCAGCCGACTTCATGCTTCTTAAAACGCAAAGAAGACGAGAGCGGGGGTTGGTGGGGTGGGGTGGTGGACGGGATGGGTCGGGGGAATTAAAAAAAATATTCTGCATTTTCTGTCATGCTCTTTGAAATATATTATTAGGTACAAATGTATGGCAGTGCAATCCAAGGATGGCATCACCACAGCAATGAAGACCCTACACCAAAAGATGTTTTTTATTTCCTAAGTGAGGGCCACCCACTGTATAACGGATTGTTCTTACATACAGTAATTAGTGTGTCTGACACTGAATACACATTTATTAAAAGTAGGAGGGCTGGGTTTCTGCGAAGCAGAAGTCTGGCCCTACCCAGGCCGTTGGCCCCCTGAAGCGGTGTAAAGTGTGGGTAAAAGTGCTCTGTGGGCATGAGAAGCACCCTGTGCCATGTGTGATCGAGTGGAACACTGTGAGGAGCTCTCTTTGAAGGGTGCTGCAGTAATGACCTGTCCTCACTGTGTGGCCTCCAGCAGCGCGGAACCCTGCCACTGCGATGCTACTTTCAGATTAGGCCTGCGAGTGCCGCCACTGCAAGAGAAGGGGGATCACAGGCTCCGGATCACTCTTGTCACTCTGGGGGACTGGGGTTGTAGTGGGGCTCTGACAGGTCTGGTGGAGGGGAAGGACATAGAGGGAAGTCCAATCGCCCCTTTGCCCCCCGACACCCACCACCATGTAGGCCTGTGATTCCCTGCAGCAGAGGGATGATTATCTGCATGACAGAGTCTGGTGCATTTGCAGCCAGTGACTATGATAGTCCCTGGCAGCAAGCATTTTTTTAGTTCACTGTCTCATGCTCCTGTTAATTTGTTGACGGAGTCAGGGTGTGTGGTTGTATTTCATAAATAATATCACTTAGTGAAACCATTACATGGGGCAGATGCAATGTGAAAAGAAAGGGATCACAACAAAATCCACCCAGAATATGGGAAAAAGATATAAATTTAATGCTTCTTTGACTGGGTTTTTTTTAGCAGACAGAAAGCTGCTCTTATGTGGCGGATATCATGATTTAATACCAGACAAACACTACATGAGTTTCCCAGAACTGAGTACAAAATTTGAGCAGCACAAAGTTACTATAGAATTAGTCATTCGATTTGTAAAAGCGTAGAATTACACAATTTGTGACCTATTTGTTGATTTCTACAGTTGTTTAGTAAAATACATAAAAGTGGAAGCAATGGATATTATTGGGTTCTAGTTCAGAATGATCATATTCATTTCACATTCTACATCTCAATCTTATTTTCTCTGATAAGACAGAATTCCTAAAAGCGAATGATCAAAAGTGAATAGAAAAAGAAAAAGGCATGTTCTGCATAGCTATTCTGCCAGAATAAATGACAGCAATTAAATAATAGATTGTTGAATTTGAAAGGAAATGGGTTCATTGTGGGGAAGAATGCCTGTGATGAAATCTTTCTCTACATGTAATGAGAAGTGTAGTCACTTTACCCAGGCTGCAATCCTAGACAGGTCACGGGTGGAAAAATAATTTGCTTGTGTCCCAATTAGAGTCTGGAGGATCCTCAAGCCTACTGTGATGTGACATGGCTTGAGATGAGTTCAGAAGGCAACATTTGGAAAAAACGCTCACACAGTGTGAACAAGTCGTTGGTTTCTGATTATGCTCTCTGGTATTGCCATGACATAATTCCAGACCCTTTCAGAAGTTTCCTGTGCAGATGTGTCAGTGCTCATGAAGCCTGTGGTGATGAGGTGTGAATGAGGACCAACTTGCCACCAGGCAAGTTTTCTCTGCTTTACTTTTTTAGCATTACTTTGCATCTCCGCGGCAGAGGAAGGACTAGTGTTCTTTAGATTCACCTTCAGATTTGAGACCTACAGTATTAATGTGGCCTGAGCTTCAGTTGTCTTTCACATCTGCAGAATATGTGAATGTCGGTCACGGAGACCCGACTCCTCAAAGTAGTTACTAGCGTTACTCCTGGTTGGCAAGACGGTGGTTGTCTTTGCTTCCGTCCATCACAACACAACGCAGGTTTCTCTCCGGCCAAAAGAGAAGTGACACTGCTACATAAGCAACTTAGCTAGTACGTATAGCTGAACTAACGTTAGCATTAGGCCTGAAACTATCGAGTATTTTTGCAATTGAGTATTCTGTCGATTTTTTTCATGGATTATTTGAGTAATCAGATAAAACGTATTTTGCTTTTTAAACAATATTTATAGTGCATTATGTAACAGGAAAGGCATAATGCAAAAAGGCATATAAGCAAGCAATTGGCTGATTTTCCTGAATTTAATTTCAACTCATGCGTAAACTTGATTCTAACTAACTATAGTTAGCTAGTGTTTAAATTAGAATTAAACAGTGTTTCCTCTAGGTTTGAGGTGGTGTGTGTTTGTAAACCAAAGCCTGAACCAAGCCTCGATTCTAGAAAAATGCCTTGACCATTTTTTATAGTCGAGTTATACGAATAATTCGAGGAATTGTTGCAGCTCTAGTTAGCACACAGCTGGGCTCTCAACGTTAGCTATAGCAGCTATATAAACGGTCAATGGTACCTTCAATTCTTGTCCACACAAATAAAGTGTGGGAAAGAAGTAGTAGAAAAAAAAAGGTGAAAAAGGGGTAAGCAAGTAATGACAGAAAAAGATGGGTCTAGCTACTGAACAGAGAGGCGTACATGAAACAGAAGACAAAAATAGACATTATCAGATTTAATTTTATGCATTTGAAATGGAAACATGAAAATTGGGAATTAAACTGTGTGGGTGGAAATTAAGACTTTACTTTGTGTTTTGACCTGGATGTTAAATCACAGACGTGAATAGCAGATCTTTGGCACGTGAAGCCCGAGCAACAGCGGCAATATATCATTTTGTTCTCATATGAGAGAGAAAAGTGGTTAAAACGACATGGATCGTCTATTTTAACCGTTTGATTTCACCACTATATGAACCTGACTGCCCCGCCTCTCGCCCAGAGACAGCTGGGATGGGCTGCAGCGCCCACCGCGAAGCGACTGCGGATGAAGCGGAAAATAATGATAGATGGATGAACCTGACTATGAAGAAGATGACTGCTAACATGACTGATGTACCATTAGTTGACTTAATCTTTGCTAGCAGGGCTGCCAACTTGGTCGCAATATTTAGCAAGAATTCAGACCCCCAATCAATATAGCCACAATTGGTGACTTTGACTTTGACATGAAATATTGTTCTTACTCTGCTATACAAGCGGCAGGTGCTGCCACGGGGCCCTTCTCCATCCTAAAGCACAGGTGGCCCAGTCATCAGACAGCAGTTCCATCCAGCTGCAGTTAAAGTTGGAGCTGAACAAAACCAGCGCTGGTTGATCACGCTCGTGAGATCTTTCTCGTGAGTGTGGACTCATGCAAGTACATAGATACAGTAGTGTACATTTGCAACATGTAGTACGTTTCATGTTTTCATTTTGGGTAAGCACATGTCATTGGCTAACTTGTCTTTTGGCCTGGCAGGTGATGTGTTTAGTGTTTGCATGGCTTAATCTTATGAATGATTTAAGGTACAACCATTGGCCCTGGAGAAAATAGAAACAGTCTCTAATCCAGATTTTTTAAATTGTTACATTTATTAACCTCACTTTAAAATGTCTAATGCACGAGGAACCAGTACAATGAATGTTTAATGAAATGAATGTTCAGTATCTTATGCATTGTCTTTCTTAAGATCTTCCCTTTCTCTCTGTTCATCTTCCTTGTTGCTCCTTTGTTTCTATGATCAGTTATTTTAGGGGTCTGTAGCCTACGTAAGGATGACAGTAAAGCTTTAAGCTAAGATTTTTAGAGCTTATAATAGTAACATACAATCAAAAATAAGGATGTCAAATGAGAGTAAAGTTCAAGTACCACACATTTGTACAATAGGTATGCACATTATTACGTTTAGGCATTGCTTTAAATTCTCTTCATAAAACACAGAAAATTTGTAAAATATAGTTTCATTACATAATACATCTTCAACATATGATCACACTAAGGGCAACTCAGGTGAACAATAAAAAAATATATCAAGACTAGCAACAGTAACTGAAGTTCTACTTTACGCATTTATCAGACAAGTGTATTATTCACTTTCTAGACATCTAAAGCAATTTAGATGTCAATCTAGTGATGTAAACACTGGACTGCTTTCTTTGTTAATGTCCTTTTCTCACTTTGTGTCTAACAAGACACAATGCAAACAAATATGTAGCAGAGCTGTTAACAAATCATATTCAAACATATTCTTTTGAATGTTAGGGGTTAAATCATAAAAATATGATTAAACAAAGCCCTACAGTGACAGGGCTTTCTTGTGCATTGCTCTCATGTTGGTCATAAATAAACAAGCAGTACTGGAATACAGAAATCAGCTGGCCCACAGTAAAAAAAGTTATTTGTGGCTTTCTGAATGACAATTCATCTCAGGCAACATAAAAATGATTAATGTGGTAAGCTAAAACACAGTAAAATGGCATGCCAATAATATTTCAATGCAATTTCATCCTGTAAGATGCATCTAAATGTCATGAAGAACATGTTCTAGGTCATATGTGTTCGCTTGTTTGTTCCACAATTAAAGTGAATGAACATATTGATGCTTCACAGTACATAGTCACTAACACTGTTAGTTATGCAAATTACCAAAACATAAAGACTGTTGACTAATATGCCTGCATCAAGACTGACCAAAAATGTTTAATTTCATGTTTTCAGCTGTTGATTAGATTGCCATTATATATTTTCTGCTCTGTGTGTGTTTGAGCACTGCATTCAATATTCAGTAGGAGAATTTTCATTGTATTTATGTTAATTGCACATTTGGAAGATTCAAGAATTAACTTCTCTAAGGTCACCACAGGAAGACAATATAAATAAATAAAAATATATATATATACACACACACACACACACACACACACTCAAAAAAAACAGACCACCACATGCACTATAGTCATTGTAAATCCAGGACAGTTACTGCGTGATACCATCAGCAGGGGCAATCGACGTATAAATGGTGCCAATAAAGGTTAGTGTTCTTTACGATTGCGTCTGTGGGAACCAATTGTTTTCTAAACAAAAAGTGTCTCATCATTTACACTATATATGTATTTGAGACACTTCCTTGATTGATCCATGATTTCTGTGTATTACTTTTATTAGCAATACACAGCTGATACCATCCTTTTACTTTGAGCCACTGAAGTGTATTTCGTGTTGTGACATGTCAGTACTTTGACACATTTGTGATGTTTTCTGGAGAACTCTCTGAGATTATCTAGTGCTCACAGCTAGCTATGTGGAAAATGTGGCACAATAGCTATTATTCTTCCCAAGGGTTTAAGTGGGATTTGGAAGGTTGGGGAACACTAAGACCCATCGGTGGAAGATGCAGAGGGGAAAATTACTTACCTGAACATAACTGTCAAACTGGCTTCCACAAAAAGCTTGGGAAATTTATTATGAACTCTTACATAGGTTGTAATTCTTACTGGTACGTGATAGAGACTAACATTGTCCATAAGTTCACTGTCTGGCTGCTACATGGAGTTGTCCGGAATAAAAGAATTCAGTACACTGATCATTCAGATCATTATTAAAATAAAATTTATTATTACACAAATTTCCTATACTCATTTTATTATCACTGAATTTTATTATCACAATGAATGACACTGAAACAAGGAAATCTTGTTTTGTCACATGTGACTCTCATCTGAGTATCCGATTTAATATTTATGTCTGTATCTAAACATAATAACATTAAAAAGCACTTTCAAATGTGTTACTATATGCAAAGTATATCCACAAAATGTATTTGTCTGTATGTGTTTACCAGACATTTAACAAATGTGTGTGTGTGTGTTCGTATGCAGCATGTTTTATCAGGTGGTGTAGTCATAAGTTCACAATCAACTAGATAACTACTCTGCATAAGATAGCGATGTCCTACAATGTTTATGCATGAGTTTACAAGTTTGCCTGTGCCGAGTGATTTTGCACCCCCTGAAATCCTTCGTAGTCGGTGTAACAACAACAAAACTGGACTTCAGAGTAACAATATTGCAGATAAATTATAGCAACATTGCTTGTCAAATTTTAGACTTATTAATTAAAATGAAACAATATCTCACCAGTAAAGCTATCTACCTGCTGCAGGTCAGTGCTGCATTGCTTTCACCCTTAATTGTCTTCTTCAGATTGAAAACTGGTGCTTATGTTCAGCTGGTTTTAAATGGGCCTTTTCTGCTGCACATCAGGCTTCACTGTACTTTCTGTTCTTATTGGTTCATTGTGGCTGCTATTACTTTTCTGCAGTCTCATCCTGATAGCCACAGCTCACTGCAGGCTGTGTCCCTATGACATACTTGCACAGCAAATGGTCCAAAACATACTCTGAACATCCCCAGTGCTATTAAAAATCCAATTCAGGCAAATGGGGAAACTTTGGTGTACGGTGGTAATCAGACACAAAGTGCTAATGTAATATGATAATATTTTGAAGGAAAGACTATACTCTTTAACTGTTTAATATCATCACATCTTTCTATCTATCTGAAATACATGGGCCACCAGAAATGGTAGATAACAAATTTAACAATTACCAAATTAAAAGGACAAACAAAAGCTGAAGCTGAAATGTCTTTTATTCTTATTTTACCCAATTTGATCATCTTGCTGGTGTCACGATGAACTGTGTACTGCCTAACCCAGAGTGTTAGGGTATTACACTAAATATCACTAAATAAAATAAAGAAAAGAGCACAAGTATCTCAAGTGCCTAACATGACTCATTTGCTTAACAGGACTTGAGTGGAGGCACAATGGAAAACATTAATTATTTGTAACACCTGAGCTGGTAATTTGTAAATGTTATGAGTTTCTGCGTTTGCATTATGTATGGCTGTTAAAAATAACTCAGCAGGCGCATAGCACACACAGCGCAGTAGTGGATTTCATCAACATGGCCTGCTGTAAATCCTTGGGCTCAGCAGAGGCTACAGTTTATCACAAGCACAAATCTGCTCCCTTTTCTTACTTGATCCATTCACTGATACGCAAAGGAATTCAATCAGGCCAAGCTTCCTGACATAAAAAGGATTTCTCATTGCAGTGGTGAGCCTATAGTGCTGAACTGACTTCAATAGCTCGCTGGACTTTAAACATGGTCTTTTGTTGCACAACATTAAAGGTGACCCCACACTGTTATCCAAGTGATTGAGCAAGTGCTAATACTCATCATAGGTCTGAATTGAAAGATAGCTTGCCAACATCATGCTTCATTGAAAACAGAATGGTCAGTATCCTCCTTTTTACACAGTTCTAGGGCAAAATGGCTACAACAATGACTCTTCCCTGATTTAAATCTGCAGAATTGCAATGCAGTTCGGCTGTATTGTTGTTCGAGTGAGAACATTTTTTTTAAATATACAATGATTCAGCCGGAACACATTGTGTTTCTCGTAGCAAATCACTGAGCATTTATAATGAATACACCTAAAGTCATTTAAGTGTAAAAGTCAGTAAAGAGCGCTGCACAGTGGAATCCGTGGAGTCCTTTTCTCAATGATTTTGTGTTTCTGCTCAGCAACTTTTTTCAATTTCTGTATGGTTAGTTAAAATTTTAGTGAAGGTTAGGAAATGCTGTCTGTGGGGTTACTATAAATACAATGCAGCAATAGCAAACCTTCAGTCCCCTACATTACAGATTAAATCTCCACCATCCTTGATACCTTTTCAGTAAGCCTTGCTATGCTGTATGTTGAGTGAGGTACTTCAAGCCATAGCACTTAAAAAATGAACTGTGTTTAGACAAAATAACCTGTGTGTGTATGTGTGGGAGAATGCATTTTGACAAGAAACATTTTGTCGTTCAGCATAAACATAGTTCATAGTTACATGGTAAATCAAAGATATATATATGGTTGAATAAAAGAAGAAAAATAGAATATCTGACGTTTAGGTCAATTTACTTTTGGAAATGTACTTGCATAGTTTATTTTTACATAGCAACAGTTAAAGGTCATGAGTTTGTGGCGCACGCGTGGAGGGATATCTCATTGGGTGTGTGGTGAGGGGGTGCAGTCCCTTTCTCTCACCTGGAATCCTTTTTGGATAGCTGAGCCTTTGCCGCCCAGAGGAGAAGGAATTAAATCTGAACAAACGACACAAAAGGTAAATGGACAGGCAAACGTTCCCCTGCTCATCCCCCGAAGGCCTCGGCCCGTCTATTCAAACTGACACTTAAATCATTAGGTATTGGTGTTAAACAAAGAGTAGGAAACTGTAGTAGCTAATGAAAGATTGAAACAAATGAAGTTATTACCTGATGATTCTGTGGGTTCTCTTCCACCTTTAGTTTGACTATAACTTGTGCGTGCACTTGGCTGAAAAATTCTATATTCTGTTTGGCCGATAGGTTGACTACGCTGTTTGGGGATATTTAATTTATCCCTGTCTCAGATGTAATGTCTGACTGGATTGACCACTGCAGTTTTGGAGAAGCTGAACAGACTTTTTACACACAATGACAAAGGGCAATTATCTATATGAGGGGAGAGTGTGTGAGCAGCAGCAGGTCTGATGATTACTGATTATTTCATTGCAGAGCTGAACGTATTAATTAAGACACCGACTGTAAACTCCAGGACGTAGTACACTGAAGTACAGTACACTGAAGTCTGTGTACTCCGTGTAGCTGATGGAGTCCAATTTGTGTTGATATCATCTACTGGTTAATCTTACTTTATGCAGTAATCATTGAACAGGTCGTTTTAGCTTTTGCAGCTAAATGTGCCCCCCTTGAAAGATGTGCCTCCTGGCACTGCTGAATTTGGTGTTCCTACTATTATTGGCCTAATATGAATTAATATGATATTAAGCTGGAATTTTAAGGCTTGACAGTGAATTGATGATCATGCCATTTAAATTGACAGAGATTTTTTTGTTGGAGAAAGTAACCAAATTATTTGGTTGATATTATGTAATTTTCTCAAGTGGAAAATGTGATAGAAAGCCTAAAGCTTACAGTGCTTCTGAAATATACTGTAATATTCAAACAGTAAAACATGTATAGTTTGTGCTAATTCTGTGTAATACATTTAAAAATGTAAACTTAAAAGTCATAAATACTAATTCCTTAGATAACATTACTATGAGTTGCACATATACATTTTTGGCATTGAGTGATGCTTTTCTAATACTATGGTTAAGCGATCTCCCTGTACATATTGTTTCAGCAGAGAGGAAGCAAACTTAAAATTGAATCAGTATCACAACAATGGAAAACTTGCTCTCATAAATATTAATTCTTTATCTGTGAAATTCTAGAAGTACAATTTCACTGCGGGCAGACAAATGTGAAAGTGAAAGTAAATAATCTTACACAGAAAGAGTAAATTGTAACTTGACAGATTTTAGGTGAGTTTACGATGAGCATGATAACAGAAAAATGTAATGGAAATATTCAGAGACATAAAATCTTTGATTTTTATTGTAGACTCAACCCACAAGCATAGTTATAAGTTGCTCTAACAACTCCCATAGGGAAAGAAGTGCTGTAAAGACGTATGCTTTGCTTTTTACATCCGGTACATGAAGCGCTCCTATTATTGTTTTCTTCCACCCAAAAAGAAAACAGCTCACAGTAAAGAAGAAACTTCTAACCTGTCAACATACCAGCTGCACGACGTGGCCTTCCCCATAGCTTAAAAAAGGAAACATTCCTTTCTCTCTACTTTTCTAAATGTAGTGGCTTTCATTTCATGCCTCGTATTCTGATTAAGCAGTACATGACACTGCATGTAAATAAGTTTCTATTTCTAGCCTTTGTTCCACTCACTAGTAGTGGAAAAAGTTATACTTCTCTTTTTTGTGATTGTTTATGAGCCTGAGCTTTTTATCTGCTCATTTTAATAAACATCAAGCTGTGATGCGCTGACACGCATGAAGCCAAATTTAGAGATCAGTTTGTCTCGAACAAAATCAATAATAGAGAAGATGACTCCAGAGCTGCAATTGTCCATTTTCCTCTTTGATAGGACAGAGTTTCAAATACTGAATTGCAAAAGAAGACAGATAATTCAGTTTCTTTTTCCTTCAGTATTTCTTTTCCTAAAATCATGTTGCTTCTTTGAACACATATTTTGCCACTGAACTCAATGGTAAACTAGGTCATTAAGAAATAGCAAGCAGTGCAGAGGGCACAATTTGAGTGAACATGCTGCAAAAATAAAATAATTGATGTTGATTGATATGAACTTTTCATTCTAACTCATCTGAACTTTATGCACTTTTAATAATGCATATTTACATTTGGGCTTTGACTCTGCTTGTTACTGAGAGAAAACAAAATGTGCACTTATATTCTTGGACTGTGCCAAAAGCATGCCTCCTGTCTATGAGGGACACAAATGCCAGCACCTGCAAGGTGGACTGTCCTTTCGGTGAAAGGCTAAATTCTACATTAATCCCCTGATTTATTCACAGCAGTGAAAATAATTAACAATGGCAGCCATGTTGCCATTAGGTCTTGCTCTCTCATCACCGATCACACCATTTATCTGCTGAAATATTCCTCCATGCCTCACGTAAGAGAGGGACTTATCCCAGAAACAGTGCCAAGTAGCATAATTTGATTGCATTAGTGCCTTGGCATTTCAAACTGCTTTCTTCTAACTTTCCCCTAAGCAATTGCATGCTGTGTGTGCATCTGTAAAAAAAATGGCACGACTTAATACAGCACTCTTGTTTTGCATTCATTTGTTCTATTAACATGTGATTCATTAACGCACCATTTAGCCATTTTAGTGAGTCTCCAGGGTCATGGTGCTGATGGTGAGCCGCTATCTATGAGGATAGTGGCTGCTCACGAGGGTGGCACAAGCATGTGATATAATCCTGCCATGATGTGCTTGAGAACAAAAAAAGAAAGACAAGAAGTGGGACTGGAGTTGAGGGGGCTACTAACGACAGAGCACCAGCCCCTGCAGTGGCCACCATGCTGGCTTTATTAGTTTATATCGTCACAGGCTTCTCCATAGAGAATGTATGTGTGGCAAGATGGAGGGAATATAATGCTTTGTTTGTCTGCGCACAGTGTGTGTGTGTGTGTGTGTGTGTGTGAAGAAAGGAAGTTAAATGCACGTGTGCATCTGTTTATGTTAGTCACAGAATCATTTGTGTATGTAGCTGTGCGCATTTATTAATCGTCTGTGTGTGTGTGTGTGTGTGTGTGTATATGTCTAGCCCTGTGATGTTCTCACTCTGTTCTCTGACATTATTCTCCAACGAAATAAACACAAAACCCATGCAGAATAATAGACTGTGAGACCCAAGCCAAAACAAACAATGCAATTCTTTTAATGACAAGTTTGAAAACAACGCTGTAATAAATAGGGTTGACCTGATACATTTTAATTATTGCTTTAATAGGCCGAGTAGAATCCTCTGCGACCTGGAGGTTGTTTTCGTAGAATACGGGCACTTACTGCAGCAGTCTTCTCAGATGCATATATCTTAGGGGCAGAGACAAGGCACTAGGTGCACTTCTTCGAGCATGAACACCAAATAAGAGAAAACGTAGGGTAGGTGTTGCAAAATTGAACAGCTGCAATAGTAAATAAGGTTTATGTGGCAAGGGGAGCGCAGTCTCTCATCGGTCACCACGGTAACTGTGGATGTTGTTGATCCCTTGGGGAGGAAGAGGCGTCTTTTTCTTCACACCAGCATACTTACCTCCACTACTCAACGTAGCAACTGTATCCAATTATAATCTCAAGTGTTAAATAAAGATTTCTAACAAAAGCAATGCAAGGCTAAATTAAATAAAGAGATTTTTTTTTAAATCTGTTCTATAAGGTAAACACGGAAAAACTAGTTTCATGGAGTATAAGATTTGGTTGTTGACCGAGTGACAACAAAACTAAGAGACCTTGATTTAAGTGAGCTTAAAGCAGTAAAACAGATAGTTAAACACAGCGCTGCTGCCAGGAGAGGAGCAGTAGGGAGCCAGCAAACTATCTCCTTTTGGAGATGTTTGCCAAGGAGCTGGCTTTGGTCCAGAATCAGATTCTTGCTATGAATCTGAAACAGCAATTATTTTCAGATGGGGGCGTGTTTTATCATGCCTGCAGTGGTATATTTTCAGAAAACACAGATGGAAAGAATGAACTGTTAAGATTTTGACTTTGTTTGTTTCAATGACACCTTGTTTCCTGTGATTTGCGTCTAATAATAGCTGATTGTCGTGCAACAAGCCCTTCTAGGTGTTATCCTTTATCAGTAAGGGTAAAAAGAAGAACAAATTCAGCAAAGAGAGGGGAAACAAACTAAGCAAAAAGTTTCACTCCTAGAGACAAATTTGACGTAAAGAAATGTGAAGTTTCTTTTCATTCATTAAACACAGCAGTGTTTTGGGGGATCAGCATTGACTGTCAAATCAGTACAGGGCAGAGCAGAGGATACTAGCTAGTACAACTCCCTGAGGCAGAAACGAATGCTCCTCTTGTTTCCCTGTTGATCTCTCCCTAGTTGACATGTCCTGTTTTCCTCTCCGACTCATTCAAAGGCTAACAGGCTCATTTGAGCCATTTCTACTGGGAGACATGGATGTAGTCATTTGAATAGAGTTTCTTGGACCAGACTCATGGTGGCATGGCTTCCTGCGCATTCAGGCCAATTCATGATTGCCGTGCAGGGAGCCATTGTAGATTTCTCCACTATCCTTTTCATCCAGGACAAATCAGCCATTCAGCGAGCGTGTGCTTTTGAACTTCATTTACCCTTTGAAAAGAATAGATGCTAGAGGAACATACCACAATAAAATGAGCCTGTTATGCTATTGGGATGTAAATGACTCACACTTTTATAGGAAGCAAGTTGGGTGGTGCCTCTGCTATTTCCTCTTGACTTCTATTAATTCTTTTAAAAACACCCTCTGTAAAATGAATCTACGTTGTGGATAAAACATAGAGTCGTTTAAAATGCAGATCAATGTAAGAAAATATTACTTCACGTTACTTCACACCTAGCTGACCCTAGACTACTTTTACCATTTCATACTATACGCTGGCGCGTATGACAGGTAGCGTAATGCTGAAAGCAGTGAACATAAACCAACTGCCCATTCAACATTAATAAGCTGACACGCTATCTTTAGAAACCAAAAAAGCACACTAACCTCAAATATGGCCTGTGACCAGTTCCTTTGAGATGTACTGTTTATCTCTGATGTGGATCACTGATAAATGCCTGCTTTGGAGACATAGGAAGAACTGAAAGAACATGACAGACCAACAAGTCCTTCAACTTTAGCTTTTATTTGTCCCAACCCTCTCCTTTGAACAAAGTCACCTCCCCACGTACGTAGGTAAGCACTTGTTTAAATTGCTCCTCTTTTAACATCAGGCATCAAAATGGCGGCGTCTTTTGCTGACATTACAAATGACCTGCAATGTCAATTTTTCACAGGACAGTCTTGACAGACAATCACTGTGTGCTGTTGGTTATAAAAAAGTAATTTTATAATTTTGAATTTAAATACCAGGCAGAATTATGTAAAAAAAAAGACTCATTAAGGACATTTTTGTTTATACTGTTTGTTTATGCTAATGCTAATATTCACAATTCATTAGACACTAATCATTTCCCACTTCCCTCCTGTTGCAAGGTAACATTTGCATCTTACAAAGTTGCAGCATTTGAGTCTTACAAAGTCAAAGCTTTGGGCTACATCTGTACACATGGTTAAGAATTGCTATAACAATTCATTTGAGGCAACAAGCCAATACATTGATAATTCATTTATTGTTGGTAATAAAATTGAAAGTATTGGAGAACTGTCATTGTGGGTAGATGTTAAAGCAGTGGATAATCAAGCTTCTTTGTCGTCTAAATATATGATAAAAAGAGCCCAGGACTTTTTTTAGACTTTTTTATTGTATTTTCTTAGTTTGTAGGTCTAATAATTAATTTTAAAAGTTTTCCTACATCAAATATACATTCATCACAAAGTTTTGATATCTTCAAAGTATAAAACGATGGTCCTAAGATGAGGAGAGTCTACAAAAGCTAAGGAATATTTAGAAATATAAGTGCTGTAAATAAAAAATTCAAGTACTTTCAAGGTCGACCCTTTTATTTTCAAAAGAGCTTTTAAGGGTTGAGTTTCTTTTTCTCAAATCTACAACAACTTTCAAGGATTTTCAAAGCCCGTGGCAACCCTGAGATATTAATCTCTGAATTCAGAGAATTGTTATGTGTGTGTGTGTTGGTAATAATGTGTTATCTTGCTTACTACACATTGTAAGTTAGGGACTCAAAAAATGTGTGTGTCTGTGATATGTGTACGTACAATCTGCTTCCATGCTTCTTCACGTATGACCCTGAGCCCAGGAGATATGATCATTCAAACAACTAATACTGATGTAGAATAGTTAGCAGACAACTGATCCGTCTTTTGTTCATGCACAAATTTCTGCGATTTGTCACACATTCAACAAACTCAATGGATTTCAATAAATTAGTTTAAAAATCAGCAGGTTATATTCAAAAACAACAGTGGTCTGAGCTCATTAAACCACTTCTGTTCCCCTAACTTCCTTTATTCCTACAAGTGTGAGACATTTTTTAAAAGTCCACAGAAATGAAATTATTGCCTTTAATTGCAATGACTTTATCACTGTGTTCAAGTCATCACTGAACTTGAAAGCGGAGTTGTTGCTGTTGTTTTAATGCTGGGCCAATCAAGTATAAAAGGCAATATGCACATAATTTAATCTACCCATAACAATATCTCTTAGTTAGAAACCCATACTGCGTTACGCAATAACACGTTTTTCAACTCTTTACAGAAATGTAAGGTGTCAAAAAATAATGATGTATTCAGTTTGTGATATCGTGTGGTTAGTCATGGTAATTTCAAGCCAAAACACTATAGCACTAATTGGTGGGTGAACATTGTAAAGCAAACACTAGCTCTTAATGCTCACTCTGCTCAACGGAACAAATTACATTGAGCAATGTCAGCCTGACCTGTAATTGTAAAATTGGACGCTCCAATCAGGCTTCTCATTGTGAATCTACTTTGATAAACTGAGAGTTAGCAAAGTCTTACTGCGGTAGAAGACAAAAATAACCAAGAAGGAACATTTTCAGTCTTTCTGATTTTTTTCTTTTTCTTTCCTTTCTTGGCATGATACAAAATAACAAAGGTACTGTACAAATACTGACAGAAGAGGCTGACATGCAGGGTTCCACTTCTGAAACCTCACTTCACTTGTGTCCTGAGGAAATGTATGAGTGAAACTTCGGTTTGACCTGATTTTAGTGTAAGAGAAACAAGTGCTTGCAGCTGCTCAAGAGTGACCTGTTCATAGTTTTTTTTCTAATGATTCTCCTGCAAGATTTTCTGTCCTCTCTCCACAGGGAGGTCAGAGGTCAAAGTGCAGGGTCACACATAAAGCCATGCCCACGTAGTTGGGAGGTATTCAGAGTCTCATGTGAGACAACTAGGCAGGGCAGGTTACAGGGCTGATTATAGAATGATCCCTCACCACTATGCCACCCTACTGGCTGTAAAGCTTACAATGACCTTTTGGAATGTCATATCCCAAACATCACCACTGTGAGATAATAGGCTGCGCTGTCACAAAACCCAGCCTTCAATAATAAAAAAAATAAAAAAAAACAACGTCATGCAGAAATAAAAGTAAACCTGTGCTGGAAATTATCACACAAAAGTGTGTCGTGTAGTCATCAATCATGAATCTGTCAATCAATCTTGGGTTAACAAGTCTATCAATATGCTGACACTGACAATGATCCAGACGTTTGACCTTTACCATGTCTTAAATCTTGGCATGGGGGCTTGAGAGGATCTGACAGTAGAGTGTGTCATAGCACTGAGAAAGACGGGATGAATCACAATTTGGATTTTATTGGCAGGGTTCAGAAATTAGCACGGGCACTGGGGAAACATCCCTTGAAAGTTCAGAAAATGCCTGTGAAATTAAAAATAAGAAAGTAGAATCTTCCCCCTGGTAGTAATAGATATTCTCTTTTGTATTTCACCACTTGCACATACATTTATTAAGCTGTCAAATATTCACATGTGAATGTGTCGACTGGGTCGTTTGTGGTGATCTGTAGAAACCTATAATAACATGACTCTCTTGACTGCATCTTGCATGGCAGGAATAATGGAACTCTTTTTTGATCAGAAAACAACTAACAACACACAGAGCCTGCAGCAAATGCTTGATTTTTACTGTTGATGTAATAGCACGCTGAGGTTTGTAATACTGGAGAATTCAGTGTTTAATTACCAACGTGCAACACGAAAAGTAAACATTTGGTAGATTCGCCTTTTGCAAAGTTAGTAGAATACATTTAAACGTATTTTATTAATTCTGTCTTTTAACTCCAGACACAAAGTGGTAAGACTTTCATGATTTGCAATTGGCATGTGATTGTTTGAAAGGAGCAGCAGCTTCGTATCAGGACAATTCCTCTTTAATATGTTGAGCTGTTTTTGAGTATTATTTCATAGTTCACACAAATTCAGCCTTCCGCAGTTGCCATAAAGCTTTGAGAAGAATAGAAATGATTTACTAACACTAGCAAATCACTGGGCCATTAAGGCCATCACTTACATTTTACTCACACAGTCACTTTTACACCAGCCTGCTTTGACTATTCTATTTTTTACAACAAGTTGCTGGACGCGAAGCACATTCAGCCGTTCGTTATTTCAGTGCATCCACTGAGCGACGTTGTCTCAGGACAGTTTAATTACAGTATACTGTAAGCGTGTACCTGTATGCTAAACACATGTGTTGAGTAACTAGAAGCAAATGTGTTTCTTTAACCAGCAAAGAAAAAACAGCTGAACACAGTGTTGACACGATTACAGTAATCACGTAAATTTGTGCAGCATTAATCAAGCATTGTTATGCACTTGTATGCAGTACTGAGTGCTGGAAAAAATGACACTTTGTTCTGCCTACCAACACTTGTGCAATCAGATTTTTATTCTGTTATTCTTTGGGCAGTGAAAAAGTTTTGTGTATGGATTATGAACACCTGACATCCACTTATTTTCTTCCTTTCTGTTTTTGTGACCTTGACCTTTCTTTAGCCATTACACAAGTAGAATAAAGGTTCCTTTAAGACCATTTATTATTATCCAATGTGTTATTTTTTGTAGTGTACTAACAAATCTTATTCTATAACCTACAACCAATTAATTCTTGGACACAAAACAAATTTAAATACATTGGTTCTGTGCAGACAAAGGTACATACATACACATACATACCCCCTGCAAACTCACACTCACACACACACACACACACACAGACACACACGAGAGCCGTGAGACAAATGCAGGTAAATACCTGATACGACAGATCCAATCCTACTTGTGTAACATAAACAGGGATGGATAGGTGCAGACCCAAACAAAATATTAATAAAGCGTTGTGATTCTGAGATGTGACGAGAGCTACGGCATTACGGTCATTCATCTTTCACTTTGCTTTTCCTCCAGGCCATAATATTTCTCATCAATCAGCAAGTTAGGTGTCAAGTGAGAACAATTCAGTGCAAAGTGAATGTCAAGCTCTCTTCACTGCCCATTTTCCAATCCGGCAAATGAATGGCTCTCTCATGCTGATGAATATGTATTGATAGACTGAAGATGGTATGCAACAGGGGTCAGATGACCTCACATGCTAATGTGCTGGAGACATCTTCTCTCAGTAGAAGAACAAATTAAATCTCCCTCCGCAATGTGGGGGTTCACACAGGAAATCTCTCATCTGCTTATGCGTCCTTTTAAGTTAGAACACATCAGAAATGTTCCACATGATTTTCATCGACAGCCTCACCACCTTCAGCCTGCGCTTAATTAGTGCTATAGAGTATATCCATATACTGTATGAATACAAAACAGCACAAGTGTTCTATTACTGAGCACATTAGGAACTCTGCCCTAAAACACATACACATACGTCACATACACAAGGCAGTACCTCAGGGATTACATCATTGTGTAACTTTTAAATTAGCAAAGCACCGCTTGTTTGTGTCTCTGCTTGATCGTCACTTTTTAATTATGTTTTAATGTTAACAATTAGTGCTGAAGTGGAGTCAGCAACACTTGATTGGAATCCTTCATAAATGGAGCTATCTAAATATGTTTCATCATTCCTAGAAATGCAAAACCCTTTTAAATAGTAAGAAATGTTAAATGATAAATTAAGCAGGCTTTGAACTGCAAAGTACCAATCCGCTGTGTGAATGACACAAGTCATGAGTTATGGACTACTGTCAGCACTTTACAACTGGGCATATGAATTATTGTGCTGTTTTACACATCAAGTCCTGACAAACATCAATACTTTATTACCTGGTAAATTATCTGCTGTCAATTTTTATTGTGCCTATGCTGTCTGATTAAGCTAAAAGCTGCTGTCGGCAGGCAACAGCCCCTAACATCTTTATGTGGCGTGTTTCATCTATACCTATGTATGGCGATCTCTCTCTGGAGATCTTTGCAGTAGATGTCCCCATCTTCTGTTATCTATCATCTTCCAATTGTGTTCACAGCTGATCCTGTGATTACATGGCAATCAATAATATACGGTACTTTTAAAACAAAGTGTTAATGTGTCCCAGTATAGCCTTAGCCTGGACTAGGTTCAGCACACCTTGCAGTATGTACCATCATTCTGAAAATCTATTTGAGAGATCATTTCTTAGTTGTCAGCAGCACTACACTCTGGTTTCACTCATCACTCAGAAACACATACATTGGGATAGGAGGACAGGATTGGTCATTTGATGCTGTCACTTTCTTTTTACACCAGCCACTTCTTTCTCACCACGTCACTCCACAGAGTAAAGTACGGTAGATGTCACCAGTGAAGTGTGCTCCTCTAACCTAACCACACACCCACCAGTCCACCCACCAATCCATCTTCTCCGTCAGCCAGACAGTGTGTAAAAGTCTGAGAAGCATCTGACGATGGCGTGTCGACGATCTGTTACACTGTTAGAAAGGGAAATTTATGGCGTGTGACGATATAGATGGCTGTTGAAGGGGAGGTTATGCGGTCATGTATAATCTAATCCCAATTTAAGGCACAAGTCAATCCAAATCATTGTGCAGCATAAAACAAGAAGACATAAGAGCACAGGATGTCAAAGAGGGATCCACTTATCTGTCTTCCTGTATA
This sequence comes from Microctenopoma stevenorrisi, assembly GCA_032270685.1. Classification (NCBI taxonomy): domain Eukaryota; kingdom Metazoa; phylum Chordata; class Actinopteri; order Anabantiformes; family Anabantidae; genus Microctenopoma; species Microctenopoma stevenorrisi. The sequence continues at coordinate 11,324,222 of JAUMTR010000002.1, read as the reverse complement.
ACAATCTGGTAATTTGCTGTTATTTCATTACATCTTACATGTTAGCGGTTGTCTATCTAGAATGAATTAGAGATGAAGATTAAGTTGAACAATTTTAATTGTATCAGGAAATGATACAATTTCTTTCTGAAATGAGTGGTGCTTGTGATGGTGCATTTAATTTATTACCGTTGCTCTTTACTCAGGCAATTTCCACCGGCCTGAGGCAGCGTTTCCCCCTCGTCAACACGCATACTAACACCCATTTCTTGTTGGCCATCATGTCCGAGACATAAGCATCTTGTTTGTATTCTCTCCTTTTGTTGTTTTGAGTGTTCGCTCACTCGTTCATCCATGACCGACCAAATCCCTTGCTTTTTGCTCATCTTCTCCACTTAACATTGCTCGCATGAAAAAATATTTTGCACGATCAAGAGATAATAGACAAATGTCAAAACAAACACACACACACTCATACATTGTCCTCTTACCCCTTTCTGTGCCAGTCGCTAATGTATTTTTCCTCCCAACTCTACTTTCCACTCACTCACCCTGCTGCTGTTTGAATGACTACAGACACTTATTTTACTATATACAGTGTTGACCAATCAGAACACTCATTGTAATCTGCTTATATTTGAGGTCAGGTTTGGGTCTCTTGAAGGAGAGTGAGAAGAGGGGTAAGTGTCATCGTACTTACAAATCTAATGGAAATAGTCTGTGACCATACAGATGACATTGCATCGCTCAGACTAGCGTGTTAATTACTTAACTCTTAATTAGTTACTTTGGCAACAATACTGGAAATAAGTCTCTTACATATTTGTGTAACATGCTGCTGATCTGTGATGCCGGTGTCACTAGGCTTTTACATTCCATGATCACTATGGCAACTGTAACCATCAGAAGAAAAGTTAACTTAAATTAAGTTAACAATCCACCCAAAAAAAAAGCCAAAGTACAGTTTGTATTTAAATAGACAAATAATAAAACTGGTCTTAAAGTCTAATTATAGGTCTATTATAGGATAACTATTTTGCATTGGATATAACCTCTAAGCATTAATTGGATTATTAAATTAGTGGATAGGGTAAGGTCTGATAAGGTACGTGTGCGAAAAGTACAACAGACGTCGTTCCAATTTACCCCTGCTATTTATGCTTTAATATTTGCAGGCCAAGTCAAAGTTGCATTCTTGTGCAATTATTAATTATAAAAAGGAAAAAAACGCTAACTTTGGTAAAAGTCACCTTTATGCCAAAAATGTATTTTATGGAATTAATGTCGTTGGCATGTAATCCTCTTTGAAAAAGAAAAGACAAAGTGAGACAAAAGCATCTCATGAAAGCTAAGCCAATTCCACTGGGATTATGTTTAAAACCTAGCAGAAGTCTAAGAAACTCTGACTAATAACTGCACCTTGCATATGTTTTTTTTCTTTCTAAATAACAGTCTAGTAATTGTGTTGAAGGACAACCCCACATTTAGCAGAGTTAGCCTCAACTTTTGGTACTTAGTTAAGAGTTTTCATTCTATTGCAGGAGATTTCACCATTTTAAAACTATCTTCAATAGAGGGGCACCTCTAAATGTTTCATTTAGAGGTGCAGACATAACTGTTGTTGGTACTGGAGTGAGTTGTTTACATGAATCAGATGCATACACAAAGGTCTATAAAAACAAAAAAAACTTAAAACACTGCTTCCCTAAAGGTTGGTTTTCTTTCCTGGAAAACAAAATCTCTGCATAATGTTTTGGTTAGGGATGCAGTTATACGCCATGGGCATGCTACCAGGCAAATATCCTTGGCTCTTGGTGGTTCTCCTCTAAGCACAGAGCATTACAGCAGGCAAGGCCAGAGGCCAAGCAAATATTGCCCATCTAACCTATTCATATGAATTATAGAATAAATTCTGCATGAGCACAGCTGAGCTGCCTGATATATAAATCTGATGAGTAGTACTTGCAGGCAGTGGTACAGAGTAAGTGCATCTTTCATGCCAAACAAAGAAATAGTCTGAGCATTTAAATAATTAAAGATGCTATATTTTAAAAATTCAATTTACTCCCTAGAGTCAAATTAGTCTTTTCCAGGTGCGATTTGTAATTGAAAATATACCTCAAAGATTAGTCTGAAAAAATACATTAGAGACATAATTCATGAAAGGGTTTTATTACGGTAAATAAATCAGTGTCACTGACAAAAACTTGGTTGGTAAAGCCATAGCCATAGTACGTTGTCAGCATATTTCCATAGGGAACTAAAATTGCCTCATTCTTTAGACTTTTAGGTTAGAAAACTGAAAGCTTTCTCTCTTTCTCTGCTTCACTGCTTCAAGATAACCATTGTGGAGACCAGTGCTTTTGAAATCACCCTGGTGGCCCTGTAAGACTACCAATACTGGGGAGTCTCTTGATTTAAGAGCTGACAAACTGAATACAGCATGGCCTCATTGTTCTCAGTGAGCCCAGAAACAGATAGTGTATACATGTAGCAGAGTTTACCGTTTCAAAGGCTCAACAATTACTGATGGGATGTTTTATGTTGCTTTTTATCTTTGCATTTGTATTAGTTATGTTATTTTTACAAAAAAAAATACATTATTACTAAGATCCCCCATGCCCTGTAGTCCTGTACTGTATTATCACAGTGTAAAATAACATGAGAAGCACAGATTCAAAAACTATTTAACCTGCTCAGTACAGGGACAATGGGATTAAAGGGCTCTAATCCGTATACTGTGCATTTTTCAGGTATTTTGTCATACAAAAACACACCTTTCAAGCAGATATGTAGAGCACAAGGCTGACTTTCATCTATCTATGTGTATAAAGAAGAACAGGCACAAAAGGTGCTCCAACACTACTGCTGTTAATTTATGTGTTCCCTTTGCACATACAGGGACACACAGTCATGCACATCTAGACACCCCAATTGTAGATCTGGCTTTGTTGAAAGGTGCTGAAGATATAGCCAAGGCTGCTAATCAGAAAACAGTGATAATGAGAAAGTTGTGGTTGAAGTGAACGTAGCTCCTTGTATTGTTCTTCTTTTATAACTTTCTCAACTTCAAAGAAGAAAAACTCATAAAACAGACCCCAGTGCTTACGTATGAGAGCATTGAACACTCACAATGCTGTTTGGGACCAAAATTTAATAAATTCCAAAGCTGTTTTGTTGATATTTGTTCCAGTGATGCCAACACTCAACTAGGCTGACTGGGGACAAATGTCAGTGTGCCGCCAGTCTATTTTTTAATGAAAAACACAGTCCTCAAATCCTGTTATAATTTTGTGTCTGCAATGTCGTGTTTTATGTTTCTATGTATACAAAAAATTTAAATATATTGCAGTATTTCCCATTGTATCAATGGTATAAAGTAGAATAATTTCTGAAGGCAGCACAAACACTGACTCATTGATTTGACTTTATAGAAATCATTTCATGCAGCAATCCTCTTTTTATTCTGTACAGATTAAGGTTCAGGGGAAATGATGAATAACAATTTTAGATTATAGAAAAAGTGTACTTGAAACTTGGCTTTTAGTGACACAATAAAATATAGTTGCAAGCTTGTTGTTAGCACAGGGACAAGAACAGCCAAAACAATGTGAAACAATAAATTTTAAGGAATTGAGTGTTATCTGAGGACACAACATCCACTATACATGTAACAAGTGGGCTAGTGTTGAAGGACTGTGTTGCCCTGGGTCCAGCCAGGACTGTCAGTGGGCCTAGATGGAACAATTTTTACAAAGCTAATTAAGAAATACAGTAAATTATTCAGTCAATACAATTTACTAATTTGTGCATATGAATTAGTGAGACTAGAGATACATTACTAACCTTTACAGCTCAACGGTGACAACAGGGTAGGTTGATGTGCAACACCAGAATTTTTGAGTCAAGTCTTGACTCTCGGCTGAGTATAAATTTCAAGAAATGCTGTGAAAGAAAGCATACTATAAACTTTAATTTTGTGAATCAATAGTACCCCAAGCAAACTGTATGTTTTATGTGTGTGCGGGGAGTTGTGTTAAGGGGCAAGAGCTGTATGAATTCTTCGTCTGTAGAAATATATTTTAGAGAAATTGTTTGGTTTGAGTTGTATGGGTTAGACTGTGGTAGGGTTAGATGAAATCCCAGCACCTGCAGTAATCATTGAGTCACTGGTATTGATTGGCAGCCATATTAACACACTACAAGTGTACTTTGGTCAGTTGGAGGTTAGTGTGAAAGAAAAGCAAGGTGCATGAAAATGCATTAATATAGTTTTATTGTACTTACCATAGCTGATCTTATTGACCCCTCTTTACAGCTGTCTGGGACCTCTGGCTCTTCAGTTTGCCACATTCCTAGTTTTTATATTTTTGCTTATATTTTAAACTTCAATAATTCAGAATTCAATTCTTTTTTATATTACACAAAGGTGACCTATTTGGATAAGATACACCCTCTAGATCATAAAAGAACTGTGTTGTATGATGTACAACACAGATGTAGAACTACTTCTACATCTGACGAATCAACAGCATAATAAGCAGCGGTAGAGAGAACTAGCTTGAGCGAGACCGACAATCTTGGTGTGCTGTGATTGGCTGACTTTCCTCTGGTCTGTGATTGGTTGGAATTGTGGCACATTTGCAACGCTGTGACAGGAGTTGAGCGTTCGCACAGGTCGAGTTGAACGAACACAGAAGTGAGACACTGAGCGAGCAAAAGAGAGAGAGAGACTGAGCGCGAGCTCCGGGCTCATTGAGCGCAAAGACAATACATTGGCGCGTAGTTTATAAAATGTGTGTTTTTATGGTTGATAGCAGACACTTTTGAGCACAAAATCTAATTTTTCTTGCTCGGTTTACATTTTCTGTGCTCAAAATATCATGTTCACACAAATATAATGGCATAGAAGTGCAGCACCCCCCAAAAAATCTCAAAGAGCAACACATTGAGGGAATCTAAGGAAATTCAAGAACAGATGACGAACAAAGGAATTGTGAGAGTAAACTTGAATAAACTTGAAAGTGAGGTGAATACAAGCAGGAGTGGCCACCCTACCAAAGTTACTCCGGAGGCACAACGATTCATTTCGGAGGCCATAGAGACCCCAGAAAAACGTCAAGAACTACAGGCGTCAGTTTAGGTAGGTGTTCATGGTTCAACAATACACACCCATGAGACGATGCTGACCATAAAAAAGGTTCGTTGCACTGCCAACAGTGGCAAACACATGAAACTGACAAAAATGCTATTTACAAATGTGCCCCCAAATTTGTGCCCCCAAATTTGTGCCCCCAAATTTTTAGCCCCCTTCGTCTCAAATCACAAAAAATCATAAATAATTCCACAAAAATGATCATAACAAAGACTTTTGATACTTGTATTGCTTCCAAAAGAACAAAGACAAAATGTCACAGAGTTTGAATGAAATATTTTATTGCTGTGCTGAAAACTGAAAAATGACGAGGTGAAAATGATCAGGCCTCCCGATTTTACTTTACTCTATTCTATACAGATCTGACCATTCAAATGTAAAAGCACATGTGGACATTCAATAAACTTCCACACCTCACTTGTGTAATCAATCAGCATTGAGCCTTTCATAAGGAACTCTGAGTAGAAGGGCTAGTGGCACTTAGCTACTCTGACACTTTTGGAAAGAATCAATGTCATCATACTAAAATAAAACTGGTAGCTGGCTACGGAGTCTGCAGGAGGACTTCCCTTGACACACCGAGCTCCTCTCCTCTTCTCTCCTCTCTGCTCCTCTGTCTCTTCAGGACACCATTGTATGTCATTAACTTTGTGTTTTCTCCCTTCTGTAGATGTGCTCCATCTTCTGTCTCCCACTCTCTGTACCTTTCTGCACGCATCCCAGGCCTCAAAGCTGCATGAATGCCCCTACCAACCAGTGTCTGCTGCTCGTTGTTGTTCTTTTGCCTACTGTGGTTCGTTTCTTTCCACTCACCTTAACTCATATAAGCAAACTGAACCACAAGAAATGAATGAAGAATCAGCATGATAGGCAGAATATTCGTTCTGCCATTGAGGGACAGGTGTCCTCTGTACCAGGACACTGGAAGCACCAGCGATTTGTTTCCACTGAAATACAACAGTGCAACGGCTCCTCTCAAGTACCGACACCAACAAACATTTAGACAGAAGTCACTTATACTCTTGTTGCTGTCTCATCACATCAGGTTGGAGTCCCCCAGGGTGTGTTGTTGTGTGGTGCTTGTGTGTAGCTGCTGTAGTAATAATAGGCCCTTTCAGTTTTAAAAAGCAGGGCACCTTCAGTAAGTCTCTGTTGGATCAATGCCACAGTATTTATGATACTAACTAACAATTATTCTGCCTTTTTGGGATTATGACACATCTGCAGCATGTCTATAAGTGGGTACTTCACTAATGGCATGAACATAAACGTTGCACTGACACATTGCACGTAAACTGACGTTTTTTCTTAATCATCATAATCAGTTATGATGACACGTTACCCCAACCCTAATTCCTACTCCGAAAGCTGTGGCCCACATATGGTATTTTATCATTCTAGATGAGCCAGACAAACCATATTTTGGCTCGACTCTGTGATTTCCATTAAACAGATGCATTGCATGTGCCTTTTACAGTTCTCTGACCTCTCAAAAACACTTGGTTCTCTGTCTGCTTCATTAGCACGAACAGCAGGCTTTTCCCCCCTCAAACAGTGGTGAGCTAATATTGCCAAGGAACTGTCAGCAAATATTGGCAGCTTGATTGGTCCGCCTGCTTGCTTGTTCTTTCTGTAGTGTTCTATTGCCCTTTTTTTTCAAATGTGCACAGGTGGGTTTACTAGAGAGTAGAGTGGTGAAGATGTTTTAGATTTGACCACGCAGGGAACACCCTTGTTTTACACAAATGACATGGAGGAGGAAAAAGAAGCAGGAAGTGGGAGGCATGGGAAAAACACAGCTTCTTTGGATTTGCAAATTGTTATCACAGTGGTGTCAATGCTGGGACTCTCACAGAGACAATTGTGAGTCGGGCATCCTTGAATAATCTTTTTCTCGAGACAAAACCCTGGACGGACAAAATTTCCGACCAGGGTACTGGACATTTTGTTGGCAGGTCTCGTTATCAAAAAATAATGAAGATCCTTGAGCATAGCATATTCACTGAGACTGTGATGTAATGTAAAATATGTTCTAAAATCAACGCATATGAAGAGTGCAATAACTGTAATGAAAATGAATATAATAGTCCTGTCTGGAATGAAGATGGTCTTCAGATTGCTCCTGGACCAGATGCTATCATCATTATGAAACCTGGGAGTGAATGAGATTGAGGGAATGCAGGGGAAATAGATTTAGAGAGACAGAGAAAAGAAAAAAGGGAAAATGTAAAAGGGGAAAGGAGATCTACATCATTGACATTATTGTTAAATGCATACAATCACAAGCAGAAAAATGCACAAAGACTTGCTGGAGTGGCAGTACTTGACTCACCACTCTTATATCCCTCCATCCCTCCAGAATTCACTTTCATAGCGGGTGTACTAGTGCATAAAGTCTTCCAATGCTGAGACCTGACAGCCTTAGATGCCAAAAAATCCATCTTCCAATGCAATTTAGCACAGAGGGAGCTGGGAAGATGGGGAAATTATACAGGACTTGAGTCAGAGTTTTAAGGTAGCAGTGAAGGCCCTCAGACACATTTGAAATGATGACAGGTTGCAAGAATCTGACAAGTCAAAAGTTAGGGACTCCAAAAATAAAATTTCAGTCACTTTCTTGGGACCCTTGTGACAAGGCAAAGTATTGAGAAGTTGTGCACTCATTCTCTTTGTTTCCAAAAGCTCAAAATAACTGGCCTTCTGACCAGTTCACCTCTGAAGTCTTCTCATTTCTTGCTGCGGCTGAGGAAAACGACAAAGATAAAGCAATGACAATTCCTAAAAACTGACTCAGTAGAATAACATTTTTTTGTTGTATGAGTGGATTCTAAGAAAAATATCTTTGTCGCTCTCTAAATGACCAAGTGTTGTCACTATTATTTTTCTCTCAGTGGTTTCTTTCTACAATAATGTTTGAATGCATTTACAAAATTAGGGATAAAACAATCCCAAATCGCATGCTGTTTACAATTATTTATATATAGCACTATATCCACAAGCTGAAGGCTCACTAACAACATATTCTGAAGATTTTTCTATCCTCTGCCTAGACTCACTTGATCCCAGATCCAATTTGCCTATCTGTCCCAATTTCGAGTAGATGATGCCATCATGCATCTGCTCCATTACACCTACACTGACCTGGAAATGTCTGGATTCTCAATGAAGATTATGTTTTTTTGTATTTCTTCAGCACATTTAACACCATCTGGTATGTACTGATGGGAGAGGAATAATAAAACATGCATGCTGACACTCCCGTGATTTCTTGGCTTTCTGAACTACCTCACTGACTGCCCCCAGTATGTCTGACACTGTTGTCAGTAGCACAGGTGCTCCACACAGGACAAATCTGTCTCCGCTCCTCTTCATCCTGAACACCTTAGACTTCCTGTGCAAACTCACAATCCTGCCATCTTCGGATGTTCTCTAATCACTCTGCAGGTGTAGGATGTATCCAGTGTAGTGACATCACAGAGCACCATAGAGTGGTGGACAGCCGCTGCAGTGTTGCCGACTCCTCAGTAAGAAAATCATTATTGGCGATCCTAAAAGTCGCTAGAAGTCACTAATTGATGGCATCACCTCATTTGCATAATTTACATAGTGTATGTAATTATTATGGAGGTTGTGGGTTCACTTGCAGAATAGATGCTCAGGGGTGAATATCTCCTGCACTTGTTAGATGAGAACAGTAGAAAGTAATATCTGCTCTGATGACAAAGAAAATTGACGAATGTCGTCACCAGAATAAGTATTTAGTCACTAGCAACACATTTCCTGTGTTGCTAGTGACTAAATACTTTTTTTTTGCTAGTGACTGAATTGGCAACACTGGTTTCGTGGATTGACGTGGATGCAACCATCTCCAACTAAACATCATTAATAATAATCATTAATTAATAAAAAGAGCTGGCAGTGGACTTCAGAGAATCCAGATGTACTGTCACTGATCTCTCTCTGATATGAAGGGAGTGAGGAGGTGGAGGTTGTATCAGAGTGGTTAGAGCACACATTTTGCTTGTTTGATAAACTCATTTATTTCTCTTTGTTTTTCAGTGATCTGATGGAGTTCTGCCTCCTGGTGTGGTAAAAAAGGGAGGCTGTGGGTGAAACCTGGTTTTATGTAGAAGCTGAAGCCAAGGACCAGACAAAGAACTCAGACACAATAGGACGAAAACTAGGATTTTCAGTTTTGAATTACAGGTAATCCCAAAACATACTTGAGTACAGTAGTGAAGCATTATTCCTACACAACATTGTTGTCCACATTCTGTAGACATTTCTACAAAGAAAAAAAAAACATTACATGTCAACTATTATATACTATTACAACTACTATTATTACTTTTTTAGCATTAGCTTACTCATTCCATACTGTTGTATTTCAGTGTGTGTGTGTGTGTGTGTGTGTGTGTGTATGTTATTGTGTTCCTTCCAGACAACAACTTAGCTGATTTTAGTTAAGGCAATTACTGCAGATCAGAACCAGAAAAAGCACATCACTTCGCCGAGCAGTGTATAAATGATCCGGTGTGATAGTAATGAGATTACACACACGCAAAAAAAACCAAACACCGTAAACAAATTGATTATTCTCAATGGACATTAAGACATATTTCACATGGCTGCTAATTTCAGTGTAAAACAAAAGCTTTCCTTCTGGGACACAACAATGCAATTTGTGAGCAAGACAAACGTAATGTGCTCATGTCCCTCAGAGGAACACATGACCCAACTGTCAGATGCCAAAATGCCAAAGGCTTGATTGACAGCCTTGTGTTAAACTGCATGTTTGAACTCATTAGCACATTAAGGCCTTGCTACATGACAGAGCCCCAGTCACTGTTGCACTGGTAATTCTTTCAAGTCGTCACTCAACACTGCACCACTGTGGGAGTGTGAAAACAATAAAGGTAGCACGTTTTTTCAAAAGTCTCCAAGAAAGACTGTGATTCATTGATAGTTGTACACATCAAATATGCCATACATTTCCACGTCTACTTTGCCTACATCACCTTTATCATATACAGCAAATTTAAGTCTTTCACACACACGTTTGTACTCACACACACACGTGCCTAGCTAAGCCCAGATAAACATGCATACACATGCGCACATGAGCACGGAAAGCAAATCAGTCAAATGTCAGTACGGGTTCTTTCCTAACAACAGCTGTAATTCCACTTTCAATCATAGCACGGTTCTGAGAGCTCAACATCAGTCAAGTCCGCCCACTACTATTCTCACATCTGTCACATCAAACAATCATGTTGAACTTTAGGGTTCAAAAAGTCGTTCAGGCTTTGCTGCAAAAAGCGCTACAGAACTGTGAGGGACATATAAACATGTGTTGGTGCTGGACCTGTATTTGGGGACAGGGGGCTAGCTCCGGGACGGAAGTGCACACATATAGAGTGCTAATGCATCGCCGCAATGTGCAGATAGTAATACCTTGATGCAGCACAGGTTACAGAACGGATTTGCTTTTCAAAGGTGAGTGCTTGCATTTTGCTTTTTAACTTGTGACTGTCACCCTGATGTATCTTTCATGAAAGTGATTGACGTATGCTGTTATCATCCTCAGTGGCATTCTAAAGAGGGCCAGTGGCAGCCTCAATGCGCTCTTCATTTTTAACTAATAGGGACAGCACATGGCTGGAAGCTGTCGCCTTGTTGGTCCCTGTTTGACACTGATGTGTTTTTATCCCGGCTGAAAATTCTTGGTCAATAGCCACTGTCTGTATGTACTGTATAATGTGCATATAGCAATGTTTCTCCTTTCTGTTTCTTAGATACCGTGCTCTGTGTTTTATCTGCAACAGAGAATCACATATTTCTGTGCAATTACATTTTTTGGAATATAAAATGTTCTCATTGATGTTCCTGAAGAGGATGCTCAGAGAATTCGGTCCAGTGAGTGACAAGAAAATGCCCTTTAGCATAATGAGACTTAGACAATTAAATTCCACTCTGACACACTTTCCCAACCAGGTTATAAATAATTAATTTGAAGAAGTAAGCAGTCAAGAGAATGTCACATATCATTTGGTTGCGCCGAGCGACACTGACAAGCTTGAAACACGCAGCTTACGGGATAGTCTTGCAATGCTCTTCTAGGTATCCTGTTTCACAGTAACACAGATGTTAGTGAATCTCATTAAGAGAAGTGATGTTCAAAGTGCGGACTTATTTTGTTAATTCTCCGAACTCACATTGAGCTTTTGTTAAATGTTTCAAGAGTACTCTCATTTACAACGCTTTCAAATCAATGAGAATGACCGAATATGCCACAAAGAACTTCTGAAGGGAAGTAAAAATAGATATAGAATATATAGAATTGTCTTGGTTTCGTTCTCCAAAAAATCATGTGAACCCAGAAAGAAATTTCAGAATATGATACATACACATATGTTATGATGCTTGATGATGCATACATGCAATCAGCTTTTTGAAACCAAATTACTTGGATACCGTAGTTTCTGATAATTACTCTCCTCAGAACAATTCCAGCTTTGTCCATCATTCTCTGAATCAAATCACTTTCCCAAAGATTTCAGGAGTAGACAGACTGTATTGACTATGGATGAACATCGTCTAAACCTCCATTCAAACTCCCTGTATGATGCAAGTCAATGCAAGTCAATATTTTAAGGGATTTCACTAAAATTACCTTGCATGGCTTACAGGGTCAACATACTCCTAAAATCCTGAGCTTTCCCTGCCTGTGTGAATGGCAGAGTCTTCCTTATACCCCCTGCAATGTGGTGATGGAAATGTATTCCTCTTCTAGGCTGACACGTAGTATCGCACAGGTCATATCAGTCTTTTGATCCAGCAGCCATTAATAATCATGGGGCATGAAAAACCTAGACTTGCATATAGTCAGTCCCATTAATAAATGATAACTCTGATCCAATTAAAAGTAAGGTTTCTCAGGGTGTCCTCACAGAACATTTTTTGAAGACACACAGGCCTGTAAATAATCAAGCCTGGGGCGATCCCCCCTTAGTACCCAGGAGATGCAGGCTGTGTCAACAGCGTGGCACTGTGCTGTCACCACATATCACTCCTGAGCCTTCTCACAGCCCTCAGCCGTGTGAAAACACCATAGCCCTTATCTTTTCTCTCCTTACCACGCTACCATGTTAGCCGTAGAGCATATACACACTCAGAGCCAACCAGACCCCTTTTTTCCTTTTTTTCTCAGAATTCTGTTTGCCAGCATCATTTGGCTTCTTCTTTGTGTGGTTTCGAGTTGTACGATTTGAATAGAAAATTTCGAATAGGTTAATATATCACCATGGAACAAATGGATATTATGGAATTTGGAAGAAAAATCCTGCATCTCTATTACCTTTAATCCCTTCCAAATGTACAAAAAAAGGAAACTCAATACTGTAATCAGTCGATCTTTAAAAAAAATGTATTGTTTTCACTGTTTGTAAGTCACAATATCTGCTGATATCTTTAATTAAGGGACTTAACGACAGCATACACTTGTTACTCGTCTTGAATCATTATAAAACATTTTCTATATAATAATGTTAATAATGTCATATTTTATTGGTCAATTAACGCATCACACACTCCTCTTAGCTAAAAATGTTGTCAACCACTGAATAAATATCTGAATATGGAAATGTGTGAATAACTAGCCTGCAGTGGCTGCTGCTGGTTATTCTTTTGTTTCCACCATGTGCTCAGACTGGCCCTTTAAACGGAAATGCATGCAGATACGAGGCCTAAGATGAAAATTTATGTGACTTGCCATCATTAGTGGAACGGACACGCTCATCCAGGTTGGCGTTTAGCTTTGTGCCTGAGGCTTGATGATGCCCTAAAATATGAGCCATAGTGTGTGGAGAGCAGGCTGTGACCTTCTTATATAGAAGCGTTAATACTCCAGAACAATATGATGGAACATGGGAACAAAATTATCTTAATTAGGAAAGGAACTCATTCTGTGTGACACCAGCCGAGTCACAAGTCTACCAGTCCACTCTCCAGCACATTATCACGTAATGACTTCCATTGAATTAAACATGTCAACCTAACTTTATATGCAGAACAAGAAACAACGGTGTAGAAAGTAGAGTGGCTGGTGACACTGAATTCGTGCTGTAGCTGAGATTGGAAATTATAAGGACGTTTTGTGTATAACACATAATAATAATATAATTATGTCTTTTCTCACTGAATGAAATGTTGAACAAAAAAATTTCATTTATTTGTCCACGGCACATCATTAGATTTTATTTTTACTTACCAAAACATGAAAATCTATATTTTGAGCTGGGAGCGCCTGCCATTCAAGCATCAATTTGACATTGTCATTACTGCTAAGGATGGCCTTGACTTTCAAATGAATAGAATTCCATTTTGATGCCTGACACACAAGCAAGCCATTAAACAGCCTAAGTAAATGGAAACCCACAAAGTGTTTCATTTCTATGAAATATATAAATAATAAACCCTCAAGGGTACAACAATGAGGCTCTTTTGCAAACTTTATGAATCGACATGTAGACAATTACATTTTAAATTAATATGCACTAAATCCTACAATCACAGTATTTCCAAGGTTGTGTATAGCGAAGGGTTAATAATGAAAAATGATTAGTAACAGTCTTCATGATTCTTGCTGTTGTTGTTAGAGTTCAGTTTAAATTGTATGCAAAACAATCCCCAGATTATAATTCACTTACTTTATTATAAATCTTTCAGTTTACCAACACATTCATCCTTTTCTTACATCCGCTTCACACCGTTATAAACTTGTTGTAATTGTTGCAATAATATATCTGATTACAAGAACATCACAGGTCTTCTGTACAATTAAGATGCTTGCTCTTGATGACTCATTTGCCCCATACAATAATTGACATCTCCCTAAATTGCAAGCAAGGCATTAACTCTAGGATAAAAATAGATGTGAATGTTATGTATTTATTGATGAAATAATCATCAAGCCGCAGTTCATTACACCCTGCTTTATGTTTCTGTTTTAATTATTGGCCCTGGAAGATGTAACATGACAGGATCTTTAATCACCTGAGACAGAAGGCTTGCTTCCAGAGGACACCTTGCTGACACGCTGAGCAGGGAATGTTTCTGCAATGCAGATTCACTGATCTCTATGAGTACATGTGTCACATCAACTTGGTAATTAACTGAGGGATGTGTCAATTACCACCAGGCAATCAGGAAAGCCATTCCAGCAGGTGGCTTCCAAAGATGGGAATTTCAGTTGAAGTCCAGGTATCACTGCCGCCAATCAAAGGTGCACTCACTTCGCCATAATGGCAAAGGGAGACCACCAGCATCAGCAGCATTCCCACAGCAAATATTCAAAGGAGGGCAAATTGGACTCAGCTCAGTGGAGCAAGCAGGGCACCGAGAGAAACCTTCTAGTGCCTGCAGTGCACATGCGCACTGAATTCCTTCTGTTCCCACAGAGATAATCAGCATTTTAGCATCGTGTGACTCACCGGACAAAGAGATGGAAATATAAGGCAAATCAGTAAAACTGTTTGAAATGTGTTGCATCATACATGGTGACTACACAGGGGGCTACTACTACACATTTGCTTTTTTCTAAACTAGGCTCCCATGAGAAAATGAGGTGTCTGTACCTTTTGACACTTCCCTTCCCACCACAATGCTAAATCAGTTTTGATCTTAGCTTGTGACCAATAATTTAATTGACCAGTTACAAACAGTGAATCAAAGTGTGTATTGCAATTGTTTTTTTATATTTGCTGTCTGAACCAAAAATGATACAGGTCATCAAACACAGCACATTGTAATTCGTCACAAAGATATCCAACATTGTTGTGTTGTGTATTTGCTGGTGCACTTGCGTTTGATGTCACAAACCAATTGCCGGTCATTCTTCTTCTTCAGGATTTTCTAGTACAGCACAGAATTTATAGTTCAAGCTGCAAAGCAGCCAAAGACGCAGGACACCACTATGTTTGACTATTAATATTATGTTCTTTTAATGAAATGCTATGTTAGCTTCACACCAGTTGTAACATGCCATCAAAACTTTGTAAAAATTGTGCAATAAGCTTTCGTCTTAATTCTTTATTTATAGATTTTTATTGATTAAGTCATCATTTTATTTTTCATTTTTGATTTACTTATCTTATCTTTTTGTAATATAACATTTAGTTTGATGATCTACATCATTTAAGTGTGACGAATATGCGAAAAAAATAAATACATCAGGAAAAGATGCAAATACTTCCACAGCACGGTAATTGGTATCATCAGTGCATGTTTGGTTCCTCCACTAACTTTCTTTTCCATTTTTCAGTGAAGTAGCTCAGGGTTAGAGAGGGCAGCTATCAAGCATTATGATCTCTCTACCAGTCGGGATGTATCACTATGGCGCCAGCAGATATGAGTAGTGTTGGTGTGATGTCACAATCTTTAAAGTGCAGGTTGAGCAGCGTGGGGCCCTTTTTCCATGTCTATGCTGTTTTAATGCTGCTGTTGAAGCCGTTGCTCTATCTTATGAGGCAGTATGGTTGAGGGTGAGCTTGTGTTAAATGGAACTTGCGTTGCAGTACATAATATTGTGAAGGGCCAGTGAATCTGTCAAACCAGGACACCTTTCCTTCTGAAACCCAGTCAGTCATTTCCATTTCAAGTTTTTTAAAGTGTACCTTTTTAAACTTCTGCGCTGCATCAAACCGTTAACAAATATCTGGAAATGAAGGAATGACCGTGTCTCACTTGGTAGGGCAGTCATCTACAAACCTCAGCGCTGGCAGTTTGAACCCCAATTCTTGGCTACGTGTCAAAGTGTCCCCTGGATGGACAATGAACCTTGAACCCATGGCGCTATAAATGTAGCTGCCTGTCCATAAGAATTTCCCCAAGGGGATTAATAAAGAATCAGTTACTATCATGAAGATATATCACTATTTTTATCAGCCTCACTCAAAGAAAGAAAGAAAGAAGTCCCGTTGCCATGACTAAACCTTCTAAAAACCTCACCTGGATGAATGACAATCTTCACAGCCTCACTCAAGTTTAGTCAAAATTTCACATTTCACAGGCCAATTAGGCAAACATCATCTCTGAAGACGTTCGATGATTGTTGTACGGCAACACAGTTAAAAAAATGGATTAAGTTGATGTGTTGTCACATATTATGCCTGGAAAACAGTAAACATACATGAAAAAGATTAGGATTGCACATTTGTAACTTTATAACAAATGTTAAAGTAATAAAAACTTTTCTGGATGTATTTTTATGCCTCTGTGCCAGCGACAGCCACAGCCTGCGGCATAAAATCCCTCCTTCCCATTTTCCTGAATGCAATCTCAGTACTGCCTGAAGGGAATTTCCTCAAATGTGATACAGGTAACCACTTGGACTCCGTGATGAACTTCAAGTGTTTCAGTGGTCAGAGGTTACAGGCCAAAGTTATATGACTTCAGATTGAAAGAACATTTCTCACTTAAGCTCACTATTTGAAATTCAGACTTTTACAACTAGTGTTTATAATTTATTTTTACCTTCCTGTCTTTTTCTCCCAAAATGACCAATTCTCACAGGCATTGTTAAAGTTTCAGCTTCCTCTTTCTCTCTCTCCCCCTCCCTCATTTCAAACAATGTTTGAAATTTACTGCTGTGGATTTTTATGCTCGTTCGGAAGATAAATAAATTTAATGGGTGGCTGCTTTACAAACGTAACAGACTAAGCTAAACTACAATACTTTATATGTATTGTTCATGGAATAGCCGTAACTGGTCTGATGTCATTTCAGTCATGACATAGGCCTGGTGAGGACACGTTTTTCATTTATCAATTCACTATTCTAAAATGACAGATTTTTACCAGAACAAAAGGCACCTGCATGACCATACGTACATACATAATATGTCTGTGTTCTGACATTTCCCCTGTAGATTTACCAACGGCAGCATATTGAAATAATTACCTTTAGAATTGTAGAATTAAGTATCACATTAAGAAAGGCAACTGACTGTAGTTGTATATGAGAAATGTAAATTATGTTATTTGAGTGAACTGATTTATTGCTGCTTCAGTGCTTTATTGCCTAGTGTGGTACGTGACACCTGTCTTTATTCTATGAAACAGCATATCTGATTACTGTGAGCGTGGGAGGACATTTGCTTTTGATGAATCTCCACTGTGGCATTTTTTTTCGTATTCAGTTCAAAGAAAAATACATAATTAAGAAATACAAAAAAATTATATATTTATATATAATTAAAAGAAATAATAACTAATAATGTTTCATTGGATTTATCTATAATTCTTTTGTGCATAGTTGAGCAGAAAAACTATGAGCATTCAATCTCACAAATAAATCTTTCACTATCACACAGGATCCATAATTCTAAACAAACCCATCTAAGCTATATTACCCAGAGTCCCTAGCTGAAGGCCTTGCTGGAAAGTGGAAAGCTTTATCTTTGAGGAGCGCACAGCCTCCTGTACTCATTCTGCTCCAAGGGACAACAGTGAGCTGATGCAGGTCCCCATCTGAAGTGACAATCCTGACAGGAAAAAAAGTAATGGCAGCCCTAAACAGTGGGCAGTGGATCTGACAAACATTTAGACACTATCTCCCAGTTACAGTGAATAACTGCGCTGCCATTCTCACCACACCAGTGTAGCCACTGGCAACACCAGGCAGACATGTAATCCCTTTGGACAAGAGCGCACATCATCAAGCACAGGCCCAAATCAAAATAATTGACAAAGTAGGGAAATAATGAATAGACCACAAGTGGATAACCGAGCATTGTGTTATGAGTATAAAGGCTTTAGCTACATGTACTTTGTCCCACTTAACAATATTAGGGGCTGTGATTTGGGAAGTTAACATTGACAGCAATGTAAAACAAAGAGTGTTTTACTGGACTAATAGTCTGTTTTATGTAGTTATGTAGTTAAATGTGTTACAAAAACATAAACCTTAAATCCTAGATTTTCATAACCACATCTTATTCACACACTTTGTCTCTATATTTATCTAGATTTTTATTCCTTGTCTTGATAAATGTGAGCAATCACGTTTACAACTCGGCCTAAAAAGACTTTACTGCTGCATTCTGTACTGTGAGTCGTTTCTTACCCTTTTGTACACAGCGGATGTAAGGCATAGTTAGCCAAACAATATTTCTTCATCTCATCTATGTACCCTCTGGGTCATACTTAGTGTCTGGGCGAAGAGAGGCACACACACACACACATTTATATCCGTTTTCGTGTCTGCCTGCGTCACTCCCCCTGTGACAGCAAAGCTAAACCCAAATTTTAATGAGGTTAAAAACGACATGGCCTTAAAGGGGATTCTAGGAGTTTACAACCAGTTTGTCAGAATTTTACAATAAGTTGCATATTTAATGTCTATTTCCACCTGCAACACAGGTGATGTATTAAGTTCCACAACAGGTAGTTGATAGTTCATTAATAAGGGCTTTCATTAGGTACAAACTAGGGAACACTCATAAATATCAAAATATTTTCTTCTGACAAGTTACATTGAGCCATTAATTTCATAATGTATTTAGAACAAATCTATCCCAATGAAACTGTTATGATTACTATGATTATTCTGTAATTACAGTGATGATATAAATAAATGGACACCGCTGAGATAATGTATTCAGCAACACCTAGTTAATTTACAGTATTAAAAGTTTAACAGTTTGATTCAGACTCATCAGATGTGTCTGACTCTTTTTGGTCATTCATAACCATATGTCTAAATCTTTCATATTTATGTACATCTGGCATCCAAAATGGGATTGGAATGACATTCTGAAGGTTGAAATGCTTTTCTGAATGAGAAGGTGACAGAGAGTAACCTTGAAAGCGATATCCAAGTCAGTCCATCCACATGTCAGCATGTGTAGCGATCACAGGGGCTGAGGTGTCTCACTTGTTTCTCTGTGTTCAGTGTAGCTTCCATGCAATAATTCACCTCATTACTCTAAATGCCCTCTACCAACCCCAGCAATCAACCCGTGTCTTTTTCTCTGCGCGCGCGAGTACAGTAAGTTTGACATATGTCACTCACAAACGGCTCACGTGAGACTGTTGCCTCATCTGCCCCAGTTTCTGAAGTATTACTCGAAGGTCTAAAATCAATGCGAGAGAAGTAGTTTCGCAAAGGTACTTCAATATTTGAGGAGAAGCAACAGCCAAAGTTGTTTACTTCAAATGCACCAGTGTAGAATTCAGCGAATGCATGTATGTGAGCGCGCATTAAACAGAAACATTTTTGTTTCTGTTTAAGAGTTTTCTTTTTCTTTTCACAGAAAAGGCTGAATGGTTGACATATCTGAAATTGTGATGGTGGAACTAGAGCACCTCATCAATATTGTGCAGTCTAAATTTGTTCCCATATTAGGATATTAATTCCAAAGTGGACAGATGGCACCATTTGCATGTCTACCACCACTCTTAGGAATCAAGCAACAATTTTGCACTTCATTGCAACTGTCTCATAAGAAGGTCATCTACTAAGTTATGTGAGGCTTTAAAAGCCTTTTCATGTATTATGAAATTAATTTTATGGGGAAGCATATGTGTCTCATTCTGCACTGGATATAACTGAATTATCAACTGAATTATCAAATTTGTTTATTTTACATTGAAAAGAAATAGTTCTAGTAACACATATATTGGGGTATTTACTTTTATATTCAGATACAAACATGCCTAACACTCTAAACACCTTTTATAAAAACAACCTTTTGTTGTCCTTTCAGCTCTGTGTACAAGCTGAACCTTTTGAGGGGCAATGTTAAGGTCTTTGGCTCATTGTCATTACAGAGGTGAAAATGTTTCGGGCATCATCTACATCTCAGATTTAATGATGCATAGTGAAATCTTATGAGAGTCACTTATGTCCTATAAAATCCCTGGACAAAGCTGTTAAATCAATGACCTGTTTTGTTACTTAATCAGTACATCAACTCTGGAAAGTTTGGACTCCTCAGATTCCCATACGACAGCCCTATAGGGTATAAACTATATATATATATATATATATATATATATATATATATAGTTCCCTTATTTATGTTATTAATATATGCATATTTATCCCTTGACTATAAATGATATTAACCTGTAGCATAAGCTTACATGATTACATGGTTCAAGTTATAAGGTGTATTCTATTAATAGTTGTGTTGTTATGAACGTCCATAGGCACGTTTGGACACTTTGCTGGCCATTGTGCTACAGTGCTGTGGATGCCTTCCATAATATTGTACCTGCTAATCTCAGTGGGGTATTAAAACCGGAATGATTGGTATGCAGCCTTAATGTGGGAGAGTTAAGAGTTAGGGGTGAGAGAAAGGATATAAAACCAACCAGGGAAAAAATTAATACGAGGCAGGGTAGTGGAACTGATAGTATTCTATAATGTGCTGGCACCAAGATTGGAGGAAAAAAAAATGTCACCAAATATAAAGTGATGAAAGTTTGTGGATTGTTTGGGACATTTTCTTACAGAACAGAGGCTGCTATGAAGCTGCCCATAAGAAAACTCTATCGTCATAGCTGTTTGATGATATTCTGTCTGTTTTCTGAAAATACTTAAAAACTGTGAAATATGTTTTCAAACTTTCTCATGTGAAGTAAAGGCACATAGTGAAGCTGTAGATCCAGGTGAGTAGTGATTATGTATTCTGCTCCATCTTTGTAAATCCATAATCATTAACATCTGCTCTAGCTTTCTTTATTGAACTTTTTCGCCCATGTGTGGTCCACTTATCCTTGTTAACTCCACTTTAGGCAACTCAGCACATATATCGAATGATAGATAGAAGAGAAAACAAGGAGAAGGCAAAGATATCAACAAGGTGGTATGTTTTGGGAGATAAAATAATTAAAACGAAAAGAACTTCTCTATTTATTTTAAGCATTAAAGTCCAAGCATCCTCACTGCAAACATAACTTTCTTGCCTGTATTTTTCCCCAAAAAATATTTCTTGACTTACTATATTTTGACAATTGACAAATGGATTTGCTGTCTAGTGGCAGGATGTCATGAAATAATATCTATAATTACCTTCCAACAATATTGATTCAGAGAAGGATAAAATAAGAGCAAAGCACATATGTATTGAGAATGTGTTGACTGCTAAAATTAAAAACCCATTAGAAATCCTGCTGACCTTGTCCCTATGACAACATTCTGGTAAAGCCACCTGTTTAAATAAAATCAATTAAATTCTGTGCTAATTATTATTATTATTATTTTATTTTTTATTTTTTCTTTTATTGTTAGCATTAGTCCTTGTAAAAGCACTAGTACTAGCACTAGTAGTACGGTTATATTTAAGAATCATAGACTATTATACACCCAGATTTATCAGCATTGCAGTGAATGACCTATATGTGATGAAACCCATCAGTATGTACAACCCCTGTCAATATCCATAACATCTTGTACAGAAAATGTGTGCAAACAGTAACCTAATAATTATATTTGTATGCAGTAATTATGCACACACAATTACACATATACTGGATTAGAGTTGTTTGAATGAAGACAACAATGATTCACGATCAGCATCTTCTTATTTATCCGTCACCTCTGTTTGTTAACTTTGGCACATTAACATCTATCGGTCCCAACTGTTTTAAGCAGCAGTAGAAACCATCTTAGAAGATTTGGCATTCAGTGTCTATATACCACAACTCTTCCTTTAGTATTTCAGATAAAACACAACATGTCAGAATGTTAAAAATCCTGCTGTGGCTCTACAGTAACAATAAATTGTTTAGTGGCGTTCATCATAATCTGTGACCAAGATTGTTTGTTTTTATTTCAGTAATAATGGTTTAAATATGGTTATTGCACTATACGTGCAGGTGACCTCTGCAAAGTACAGACAGAGAAGAACACTTTGATGTTGCTACTTTGATGTTGCTAGGCTGACCAGCTCCAACACCCCCAAACAAGCAAGCAGGGGCTGTTGCAACAGTAAATAGTCTATAACAGGATAGTAACTTCTGACCTCTCCTAAGACATAGATTAAATGCATGGAAACTATTAAGTTATATTGGACACTTATACTGCGTCTACAATAGTATTTTTTTTAACTTGCATTCAATACAGGATTTCTCCCTGCAACGATCACTGAATTACATCATAATTTGTTTTATTTTGGAATAGTGGAAAGAAAAGAATATTTTTATCTAAAGATAATGTTACAAACATCTATGAAAAACATCAGTGGTATTACGTATCAGTTGCAAATGCATGCAGCAAATTAAATCAAATGAACTAAAATGTATTTATATAGCACTATAAAACCAAAGTACTTCACATAGACGCGATAAAAGAAAGAAATAAAAGTTTAGTTGTAAAAAGGTAAAATAGTAAAATTAGAATTAGAATTAATCACAAGGAGATGATAAAATACAATAAATAAGAGTACAGTTAAACATGTAAGAATCAAACTCCACTGTGCATTAAGCCGCAACGTCTGGTGCTAACATAGCTACATTTAATAGTATTTCTAATGATGTCATGACAAACGTCCTCAATACATCTCAGTTTTGACAAATCGACAAAACGTTGTAAGTTTTTAACCTAAAAGGTCATTTCTGCATCGTATCATATTGATTTGATGTTAACTTCAACTGCCTCTCTGGGCAAAAGACAAATGTTCAGTAACTCACTCCTGCCTTTCTTTCACTCTTTATCTCACCCTCTCACTCTTACTAGCAGGTGATCATGGCCATAACTAGAACATTATTTACTGGATTGGCAATGTTAAAGTTAATGTTGCAAAAATTCCCTTTCTACAGTCGGATTGCGCCTCTAATGAGGCTTTACTGATACAGCGTTGATGGCTCTGCAGAGGAGACAGGCACTTTTGGAGGAATGTCAGACATCTACCTCCACATTCTTGTGTACCATCATTAGGGTCATTTAGTATTTCCATTGAATTGCGCAGCTGAGACCAGTGGAAGCAGAGAGCAAAAAATCCATGAAAAATCACCTTGCACGTGCAGGGGACATAAGTATATTTGCATGTTCGAGAAGGAGAGTGCAGCCTGTAGCTCCCTTTTGAGCTCTTAGTGCACATGAATGTATTGATTTTAAAGTAATTTCAGTGCTCAGCGTCACACTGCATATCATGAAAAGCTATTTTGAAATAGTCTGGAAGGATTCTTGCTCAAGTATTTTTTCATGTTCTCTAATGCCGGTTGCTTTTAGCAAGTTTATATTCAGTGTTGGTGTTATCCGGGTTTCGTGTATTTTCTTTCAGGTGACGGAAAAGACTTTCAGGTGTCATCATTTATGAAAATTCCTCCACTTGTCCATGTTAGGTTTGGTCCATTTGATCATGTGTTGGCATTTTAAAGTCCTTGTGGAAGGCAGTGCTTTGACATCTCTGGTCAGTCGGACTGCCGTGACATTTGCTGCTGACAAGTGTTAAATCTGTGAGGAGGATTGTGAGGCTGCTGACTGACATTACAAATGAACAGCGGTTGAAAGAAAACACCTCTTGATGAAAAAGTTAAGTGGACAGTCAGGCAGTCTGCTCCAAATGTAATGTATTCTCCATCCCTTCTTACTCTTTTTTGATTGATTTTGAGATTTCATTTTTCTATTCACGTGCTTTTCATCAAATCCATTTGTGGACAGCAATGTCTCTGTGGTGAACCTTTGGCTGAATATGACTATATAGTTCAAACTGGAGGAGCTTTTAGGTTTTCTACTTTATATTGTTTGACAGGGAATATGTCATCTGAAGCAAAATGCCATTTTCTGTGATAGAATCTTTTCAGTAAGGTACAACAATGCTCTATGTAATCAAGGTGAAGATGGCTGTGGCTTCTAGGAATCACATCAGAAATACTGATAATTTCACTTACAAAATTATGTTTATTATCCTCAGATGTGATATTTCTTTGGAAATAAAAGACCTGGCGCCCTAATCCACAGGTGACCTATAGCCTCTGTAGTAGTACTACAGGCTGAAATGGCCCATATGTGATGTTTGTGTTGTTGACACCTATTTCCAGTACTTTGACATGAGGCTAAATATATTTTGATTGAGCACATACCACATAGTGCACTTATGCTTTTATTGCTATGGTTTAGTGTTGTTTTGGTCTCTAACCTTAGCCGTAACTCCAAAGCAATAATAGTGGTGTCGGTTGTTGTTGAAAGCAGCTAAAAATGCTTAATATAAATACATGAATAAAGGGAAAGCTGAATTCTTGCATGTCAATCACATACCACCTCCATCAAAACACCCCCATGCCTGGACAACGATCTCTCTCTGGCACATATTCATGCACACACACAATGTTAAAATCTCTTCGATCTCCCAGAGTGTTTACTCTCGGTGCCTGGTGAGAACTTGTACAGTATAGTTTCTTACTGTAAACTGGGCGAGGAACATCGCAGATAAACGGGCTTCTCTCTGTGGCTTCCTCTCACTATTGATCAGTAAGACAAGAGGTACGACAAAAAACATTTTCTAGAAAAAAGGGTGTAGAACAGAAGTTTGGAGGGATATTCTGACATTCGGAATATGAAAAGCAGTAGATTACTTTATTTGATATGTGGCTATATTATGGGTTAACTGTTGCTCAGTTAGGCAGCAGTTAGGCCAGTCGTCTATGAACTCCATCTCCAGTTTCACTCATACTTAACACATCAATAAAATGTTTGCAGATAACATACTTCAGTAAAAATATCAGATTTATTAGTACATGTTATATGTGCAAGTTACCACTTCTATAGACTTTATTAAGCCAAACTGTGTCTGCCTTAATACAAACACTTGACGGTAAAGTTTTTGTCTCTCCAGTCAGCAAAGTCAAACTAATGACACGCTGGTGAAAGTATTTAGCTCTGATCTCATCATACATTTACAGTAACTAATTGGCCAGTAGCCAAAAAGTGAGACAGATCCCTAACCAGCCGAGCGGCCACCCTGCACAAAGACACCCACATTGTCCCACTGAGAAATTGAATGGTACCCAAGAATGAGGCACCCCACATGGCTGGCAACATCATAAGAATGCAATTATGTACCAAACGGATGGTACATACATTATTAGGGCTGAACCTAAATGTCTGGATATTAATGTTTTTCTTAATATATTAATATTTAACTGTATTTATGCTTTTAAAATGTGGAAACACATAGGCTCTATTGCTGCTTGAGAGCCTGATATGCCTGTCACTCACCGCAGTTAACCTGAAAACGCTTCATGGCCGTGATGTGCCACACATTAATCTCCCTTGCACACAACATGGGAAATGTAGAGGGTAAACTTAAGGCTTAGTGTGTTTTCAATCTGATTATGGTTTATTTTATTTGATTATTAAAATGTAAGTTGCAATTATAACTATGGCAACTGCTGTGACAATGCCATCTGTACTTTAACTTAAAGCTCGTTTTGTTTCTCACCCTTCATTTAGCCTTGTTTCGGAAAGTCATTCCGGACTGCTCTAACTTATCTAAAACTCAATACAGATGTCAGGTCTAACAGAGGGATTTCCAACATAGACACATGGTCTAAGCCTCTTCATCATAGTTTTATGCTTGTGGGGTTTGGTCAAAGGTTTAGAAATCGTATGTATTATTCAACATTTTGCTAAAGTGCATCAGAGAAGGATTCGAGCAAATCAAGTTTTTTACCAGAGTCACAGTCACATTTAATGAATGTTACCATTAAAATATGTTACAGAACATACGTAAACTTTCATTTACAATGAATTACATGTACAGCAAGTAATGAGTGTGTTAATTCAAAAACCACAACCATGATGTTACATATGTATTAGTACTGAAAAAGACAGGTCTCCATGGATAAAAGTCTTGGGATCATGTATTTCATTAATGATAATTTTAGAATATCAGAGGATTTAGCTGGTACTCTTTAAGAAGGAATTTGATGGAGGTGGGAATATTTGCATTCTGATACAGTCTGGAAATGTGCTACTGCCTTCAATAAAGCAGCTAAAATTCATATCCCAAAGCTCTCCAAACTTTTACCTGCTGGGATCTGTCAGAAGCATTTAGAGTTTTAGCTTTGACACTTCACAGAGAATTATACATGGAGTTCTCAACAGTGTAGGCTCAACATCATAGAGACCTAATACATCCATGTGAAACAGTTGTCAAGATTAACACTGCCAAATATGTTTACATATCTTGCCTTTGGCAGAGAAGGGAGCATGTATGTGGGACTTTGGGATGTCTGTGTGATATTGCCCGGTATCAATTCTGCTAATGAAAAATGGCCAAATGCTCTGGAAATAACTGCTTATAAATTTCCCTTTCACTCTTTTCATGTTTTCTGGGGGACTTGAGGCCTAAGTGAATGATCTTGCCTTGAGGCAACTTCTTAGAATTATGTGGGTTTCAAACTTTTCATTAGGTAGTCAATTTATTTTGGGCAGGTTAATTTATTGCCTTGTAATTAAGTTTAAAACCCATGAAGACTGTAACTGTCAGCGGGGTGTATATTTAATGTGAGAACCTTTGTGTATGTTTGGTTGTGTGTATATCCTCAACAAAAACTACAACTCTTATATGCCCTAAGGCCATCATCAGACATCATTCTCTGTCATTAGTCATATATGTCTATAAATATTCATTCAGCCTGACTAGGAGCCAAACACAAGTTTCCCAAAAACAATCTCCCATCCATTACATTATTTATTTCTGTGCCCTTGTATGAATTATCTTTCCTGTTCAACTATCATGCCTTTCTGTTTTTTTTTTATATTTCACTTTGCTGAATATAAGCCATTGCAAAATAAAAGCCATATCTAATGTTTGCTTCAGCTTATAAATTCAGTCAAAAGTTCACATGTTGCGTGACTTTGAAAGTCAATGCTGCTCCAGAAGTTTACTGTAGATGAACTCTCTCATATACACAGCAAGATGTTTAGTTTACCAGAACAGAAGGAAGAGTGGTCTTCTATCAGAGTTTTACTTGCAAAAGAGTGCAGATCTAGTGAAGAAGAAATATTTAATTTGGGGATATCTTATTGCAGTGAGGTTGCTACAACATATATTTGTAAATATGACTCCTAGAAGTAATGGTATACCATTTTTTTACTATTTGATTTTGCAATGTCTTTGTTAAAATTGTAAAAGAAAAAACTAATGCCCATGAATCATATAGCTTGGCTTATAAGTACATTCCACAATATGTCAGTCCTTTAAAAACTTTTCACTTTTGTTTGCTTGTTAAATCTGTGCTTCAACATCAGTGGACCACAAACATTATCCTATTGTTTAAGTCTGATATTCAGCCTAGCAGGCCATTAGTTCCATTCTGTGGCATTGTTCATATTCAAAAAGCCATGTTCTTTTCATCATTCAGCCAATTTAAGCTCCATTTTCCAAAGTCATTTTTTGGTGATGAATTGGCCCCAACAGAGGCACTTCAATCAGACCTGATTTTCTATAACACGTTAGAAAATGAGAGAGCAAATGATATGGAAATAAATCACATTTTGCTACTTGATCAGAAGCGTAGTCTAAGCCTGAGCTGCTCTCTGCCTTGAGTCAATTACTCATTACACACAGCTATTGACCTTTCTTCCAAAAGGAAGTTCGGTGAATATCTCTGCAAGGATTGTAATTGACAAGATGTCTCTTTTAATAGAAAAATGCCCACATTTCCTCACAAGTTAATTATAAATTCAATAGTGGACCCAACGGCCACAGGCACTGAGAAAGGTTAGCATAGACATTTGTACCTGCCAGGCCACCCATACATGAACACATCATTTATTCCTGACAGAGAACCCATTAACACATGTACTTTTCTGCCATTTAATACTAAAGTGACACAATTTTAAAATTAAGAATCATACACAGTACATAATTCCAGGAGAATGTGACAAGAGAACAGACACATTTAAGCAATCTGTGCCGTAAGTAGCAGTCCAGTACTATATGAAGTGGTCCTGTTGCATATTGAACCAAGTAGGCTTGTCAACAGAATACGTACAGATCCAATTTCCAATGTGAAGATGATGTTATTATGGAGCGATTTAGTCCTAATTTTAGGGGCAATTTAAAAGTGGCAGCACATCTGTTACATATTGAAAACATGACAAGTCCGTGCTATGGAGCACGTAGATCTGTCCGTCATTTGCCCTGAGCCTCTACCTGAACTCTGGTGTGACAATGCTCATCATACTGTGCAGGAAGTCCGATGATGATACTATTCATTTTAAAGCAGTTTGTTCGTATCTATAGGACATTTGTTATCTGTCCTGACGCAGTTTCTCAACCTTCACAACTGCTTAGCTTGTCTAAAGTGAAGCGGATGGGACAAAAGAGGAAAATGGCAGCCTGTGTATTTCTTCTTTAAAAACTGCTTGAATAATATTCACACGTGATGCAATGCAGTAACGTTCACAGCAAATTATTATATATTTTTTATGCCTTTTTTTTCCGACATAGTGTATACACGTAAAGATGCATTGTGTCATGCTGAACATAAAGAATGTCAGGCTGAGGAATCCTAACTGGGAGCCACTTTGCTGACTGACTCTCGTAGAAAAGAATTGAGGATAAATGGAACAAAAATGACAAACCAAAAATATTTTCTAACAATGAATAGGAGTCACATAGTAAAGCATGACATTAATCATCTTTTTCGCTGTAATCACCTTAAAGGATGAGGCTGAGCTTTCCTGCCAATCATCCTTTCTCTTAATGTGACTCACTCAGACATTTTTTTTCAGCAAACACTTACCAATAGATGTCAGTTGGTCTGTTGAGTTTCTCTTGCCTTCTGCTTCGCACATTTCATTTTACGATATCAAATATATTGTTGATAGATTTCCTTGTCACCATGAAACTATAATTCATCCATGCGGCATGAACAGTGCTTCACATTTGTGGAGTATCACCATGGTATGGTTTACCATTCAGGTAATACACTTGATATCTGGGAGCAAATTCCAACTGGCACATGAATCAAAGACAACAGCAGGAGAAATAGAATTCTTTTTGGACTTGATAGGTGAGTTTGTGACATAAATTGTGTCACATGAGAACAGATTGCCAGCTGACACTTGTTAAAGTGTGTAAAAGATTCACATTTCGTCACATGAACCAACCACTTCAACTATATATCTCTACATTCATTTGGCTATTTAAGCACACAATTGAAAAGGTTTTAATATGGGCCAATTTATCTTCCTTTAATTTACTCACGTCACAGATGTAACCATACAGACAACAAAGAATCACCGGTGTACAAAGCCAGTGACCTTCCAGAGTTCTTCGTCTTTCAGTTGAAACACTTGCTGTGGTTTCAGTGCACAAAAGGATGAAATCACTCCACTAGATGATTGGAAATACAGATGAATCCTGGTTCATACTGTTCTAGACCGATGAAAAGACTATGGAGAAAAATCCACATGCATCATCCTGCACATGCATCAATCATGCTACACATCAAGCTGCAGCATAGAGATGTGGGGTCTTTTTTTCTCCGTGGCACATATTCGGACCCTTGATAAAAGAGAAGTGATGGTTCAATGCCACAGGATACCAGAGTGCTATTGCCAGTCAGGTGCATCCCTAACAGCAAGGAAGCACTGTCGCGGAAGATTTTTTTTCAGCAGGGTAATACCCCATGCTACACAGAACAGAATTGTCCAGCAATGACTCTGTGAACACGACAGTACATTCAGCTTACTGCAATAGACTGCCGAGGCACACGATTTCAATCCAATTGAGCATCTGCGGCTTGAGATTGAACATTTGGAGTTGAGATCTACTTCCAGTCAACTTGATGCTACTGTGGGAAGCGCTGAAGTCAACATTGGCTAGCATCCCTGTGAAACCATTCGACAAGATGTGGAGGTTATTACCTAACAAGCTGACACTGTGAAGAGGGCGAGCAGGGATGTGAATCGAAATGAATATCCTCTAAGTGTTGAGGAAACATATCTTACATAGTGTAAGTGGTAAAATGGAGCAGAAGAAAAACATATGAGCATAATATGCAATACTCATTAGAAAGAGAATATTTAATAAGCAGCAAAGCGACAGCTCAACAATTTTGGGAAATGTTATTTGCTTTCTAATCTAAGCTAAGATATGAAGATACTTGAACATACTACCTGGTTTGCTTAGCTGAAAATAAGTTGCCAGGGAACTAGCTGGTACTCCAGCTATTGTTACTGTTCTTAAAATAGTTCAGCGCATAACAAATGTTATGTTTGTATTTGGCGGAACTATACCTTGAGGTTGTAAATGGCTACTTCAAGAAAAGTATTACTTGAAAAATGTGTACTTATCACTAATGCATATTAGTATCATACCGTAAAAGCATTTACTGAGATACTAGTTAACCCATCTCAATAATTTGTGCTGTACTTGTTATAACAAAATAAAACTACATTTAAGACTAGTCTATTCTCGGAGTCATTTAAGGATGTTAAAGTGATGATGGATCAACATTAATCTTTCTCTTCAATCGCATACTCTAGAAATGCATCTCTTGGGAAGTTTAGAGAACCTCTTGACACGCTGTTTCCTCTTCATTACCCAACCAGCTGTTGTTCCTAATGAGCCCAAAGGCAATCTCTCATTCTCCAACTTATAGCCATGTCTCTTGTGCAACTAGTGACATATCATCTGTCCACAGAGTGATGACCAGCCACCAGAAAATGAAGTTCGTTGTCACCATTAGTTTCTCCACATTTTTCTTGAATATTACTGAAGCACAACCAGAGGTTAGGTGGACTTACTAAGGCAGAGTGAATTATCCAAATGTATTCTATTTAGAGGAACTGGGAAAATAGTCATTTACAACAATAAATATATTCTAAAGACATGTTGCAGTACTCATAATAGCACAGAGAAAAGTCAATGTTATTATTCTGTATAATCTTATATTGTGAAGCAGCTCATCTCTGCATATTGAGACAGACAATTTGCAACTGTCTTAGTGTGGTACTACTTGATAAAGGTAATATCATTTTAAGGCTTTGGAACATGAATATAATCATTTCATAATATCCCACTGTGTATGGATTTCCTCAGTCCTTATCCAGTTCCTTGTTGTATTAGTACTACTCCCTCATTGCTGCTTAAACACTTAGAACAAAGGGCAAAGGGAGCATTTCCCAGCTGTACAACTTAACATCAAATTCTGTATTGGGAATATCAACACCTAATCAATTTATCTGTACATATTCACACAAGTCTTTGCAAATAATCTGCCTTCGTCTCTGACAGGGTGCCGCACTCAGATTACAGCCTCATGAATCCTCATAGAGTACGTACTCTGATGCAGGGTGAGTGAAACTGCTTGTGGTGTGCCAGAGGAGAATTACTCCCCTGATGTATCACATTAATATGTGATAAACAACCTTGCATTGCCAGATTACAATAAATAATTCACTGCCCTTCAGAGGATGTGACATGTGCCTGCACGGATTATTTACAGCTTTGAAATTATTCTTTTAATCTCATACAGCAAGCTGCCAAGGTGAACCCAAAGTAAATAATGCATGGCAAAAGTTTATTCCTGCTATATATTCTTTTTTGTCTGACTATTTTTCTATTATTTCTTAGTAAATGGGTGAATGACTTGAGAACTGCGGGAGTGTGCACTGGGTGTTTTTGTTGTTTTCTTTATAATCGAGTTTGGGATAATTTGGGGGTTATTTAATATTCTTCTGAGTTACTCTACAGGGTTCATGCCTCGTCCACGGCTAGCGAGGAGTGTAGAAAGCTGAATAAAGATATTCTCAAAAGAAGAAAATTATTTTGAATTTTGCAAAGAAGTATGGGCAGAGCATCGCTGGCTCAACTGGTGCTTTAAGTAAGTATAGTGCTTTTTGTTCCCCCTTCAATTGATGGAGTAATTTTTCAAAGCATCACAGTATCAAAGGATCTCTGAAGTACGTCAGATGTACATTTTAGTAGTGACTGTGTTTCAGTGCTAAAATATATAAATAGAAATGAAATAAGTCAGAGGGACATAACATTTGTGGAAAATAGCAGCTCCCCTTTGTGCAAATGAAAATGTTATCCCTTAATGGCTTAGCTCCACAGATCAGCAGACATTTTCCTTTTTCTTTACATGCCAAGCTACCACCTCAGGAGTGCCTCTGTGAACATTTCGAGAAAATGTTGTTTTGTCCCTGTTGAGTCCAGGAGAGAGGAGGCCATAGAACAGCTGTTGCCTAGCAGTATGTTCCAATCTCCAAGCGCTACTGCAGACATGATGATTCACAGCTGGACTAAAAAAATTTTTATTCTGCCAGAGTAATTAATAAACAAGTGGAGTCAATTTGGATATGAGATGCCAGAAAGAAGGATGATCATAGACAAGTATGAAAAGTCTGATTGTGCTATGGTTATTGTTCCAAAAATCATAGACAACTGCTAAGGGCCTTGAAATTTTCTCTTAGAGTTGGAATTTATATGCGTGGGTTCTCCATGACAACTGACAACTAGCAGTCACAGAAGACTGACTTACCATCAACATAGGATCAATAAAGCCGAATACACACTACAGCAGTTTGTCAAAGTATGTGTAGTGCAAATGATAAGCATGCTCAAATAAAGAAGATTATATATATTATATAACCATCACATTTTGACATTTATGTCTGGTTCATCAGACATGGCTACTGGCCACAGTGGAGGACCCTTGTCCAGAACCTCAGATAGATGTTAATACTTCATGTTTGACATTTTTTCTAAAAAGAACTAAAGGACGCGCTGAATGCCCCAACTCTCTGGAATGCTCTCCCCCTCCCAGTGAGAATGGCACCGTCCCTCCCCCGCTCCAAGTCACTACTCAAGACATACTTTCATGATCTGGCACTTAAATGGTATGGTGTTTTATACTATGTTGCATGTTCTATTTATCGTATTTATGTCCTAGTTATTGAGTTTTATTTTTCTTACTTGTACAGCACTTTGGTCAGCTGTGATGCTGTTTTTAAAATGTGCTATATAAATAAATATGGTATGGTATAGTATAGTAATGAGATGAAAACAGTCCACAAATAGATGACACTTTTTAATACAGAATTGCAAAACAATGCAAAATAAGCAAAACAAAGATAAACTTCTAAAAAGTTTAATGCACAACAACCACTGTTTAGAGTATAGCATGAGTGGAGGGCTTTTTATCTGTCTGCAAAAGGGTTTTGCAAAAGAGCGTGCAATGAAACTGGTCGTGGTACTAATAGTAATTTTTTACTTACTATACATTACAGACAGTGGATAGTTTTCTATGTTTAAGTTACATGTTACTAAATTGAACAGCATTGGAAAGCACAAAGTGACAGGTGGATTAAATCAAGCTAAAGCTTTATAGTCACCAAACCCTTAGGCTACTTATATCATCCGCTCCATGAATCTGTAAAGCAAAGCACCTTTACTGTTGCCTTTTATGTACAACCACCTTGGCTGTTTGGTGCCTTAAGCTATTGTGTTTTAACTCCAGGAAACACTGCTGCCATGTTTCAAACCTTTCAGATGGGAAGATTATTGTGTAAACGCCTGAGGATTACAGTCAGTGTTCCATCAGCAGTTCTCTGTCTAAAGTCATTTATCTGTTATGATTGCTCCACTCTTCCACATAAATCTACAAAGAGATTGAAAGACTTTTAACATGGAACAACTTTGCTTAACTTGTAATGAGAACTGATTAACCAGTCATCAAACATATACATATAGTATATTATTTTTCCTTATAATCATTCTTATGTTTGAGTTTAAACATAACATTTAATGTTAACCCTTACAATTCCCAGCACTAACTTTGAAATTACACAAACAAAATAGTTTTTACATTGTAACAACATCACATATGTATTTAACATATCCTATACAAAAAGTAGCAAGATCATGTGTAATTGCACATACAATATACTGTTTTTAATAGGAAGCTTAAATATCTAGTTCAAGACACTATTTACATCTCTGGTATTCAAATACACTTGAGTTGGGATTCAAATACAATATAGTGTCTCAATTTTTTTTTCAAAGGCAACTGGACTTGACTAGTGAAAGAACTAAAACAGGTCAATTTCCTTCCTGGAATGGACGTGCGAAACATAGTTAAGAAACTTAAACTTAAAGTTAAAGTTTAAACTTAAAGTCCACTTGCCTTTAAAAAACATTTTTTTTAGATAACCATGGGATAAATGTTTGCCTATGAAAAACATTGTTGGATAGCCATGACCCAGATAACTAAGAATCTTCGCAGGTTGAAATATATAAGTGCAGTACAGCATGATTGGTTAGGAAAAATGGATGAAAATGCATCCAAGCCACACTTCATTTATTTTAATGATCCAGCAATGAGAAAGTCATGTTATTTCCTGTCTTCATATCAAATTTTAACAAATACCGACTATGAAATGTCATACAGTAGTTCTAACTACACGATCAGTAGAGGCTAGAGTCTACCACACCAGGTAAGTCCCAGGCAAGAATTTATATTGGTAGCTTATGATGATCCATACTGCATGTTTACTTTTTGCGCTCCTTTTTATTAATGTATAGATTTTAATATTGCATATTGTTTAATATTTTTTGCATGGATTTGTATTATATTTTCATAGATTTGTTGTTTCTTGTACACCGTGGTTGTGATTGAGCACACCTGTGATTATTTAGTGACCACCCCCATGTTGCTCAGCACTGGCAGAGCAGCACTGGTGTCCCATTTAAGTGGGCTCAATACACAGGTGCATGAGACTGAGACCTCCCTGGACAGGACTATACTGACAGTTGGAGCAACAGTGAGACACATGACAGGCTTAGACGTCTTGCAGCATAAACCGCGGAGTCTCGACTTATGGGAATGCTGAGCATCTGGAGCTACAAGGATTGGTATGGTAACAAGGCTCCAGGGCAACACAGGAAGTGCAGAACAGTGAAGTGACGCTATGCAAGGTTGTAACACACCACCTCATACTTTACACAAACATCAGCCATCTCTTTTACATGGATGACATCAAGCTGTATGCCAAGAAGAACTGAGACATTTATTCACTGATTCACACCACACAATACTTTGAAATCTCAAATGCAAATGGGAATCATGAAGACGCCACAAGGAAGCCACAGTTGCCAAATACATGCAGACACCCACAGCACAGGAACAAACTAACTACAAGATTGGTAGAAGTTAGGGTTTAACGCTTGGAAAGATGCCCTTAAGAAAATTCAGCACATGACATCAGCTTGTAAGATGCTAGCAGTCAGGGCGTACGTAGAATTCCATAACTGCACTATACTATACAGCAACATCTGATGCTGAGTACAGACTGTTACTCCCAAGGTCAAAATAGGATAGGCCTTCAAAGGTACATAAGTTCGATCACACTAAGATCCAGTGGGACTTCCAGGTACAAAATGACAAACTGGTAATTGCTAACCAACCGGACACCCAGTAGTAGTAGTGGTGGACAATCAGAGGAGGAAGGCCTTGGTGATAGATGTAGCAAGCTCAACTGATGGCAACATCAATGGCTGCAACAGTTTCAGGAACAACATCTGAGATCTCTGTCCATAACAGTGCAGTGTTAACAGCTAGGATCCTCAAGTTTCCAGGCCTTTGTATAGGACCTGATTCTTAGAGCCTTTGATGATATTATGAATTGTATATTGTCATTCTCACATGACACATGAAGAACAAGCCAGCAAACTCAGGTCAAGGTGCATATTGCAAAACAAATAATAATAATAATAATAATGAAAACTTTATTGATCTCTTGGGGAAATGGTTGTTTGGACAGCTGATAGACCTGTGTCTGCGCTACTACAGGGTATCAGTGTCTTGTCCAAGGACACGTAGCTTTTGACGTTCGAGACGGCAAATCTAACACGCTTTACTTTACTTTACTTTACTTTACTTGGCAGACGCTCTTATCCAAAGCGACTTACAAGGAGAAGACACCAGCAAATACCATTCAAATTCTCGTAGACGTGGAGATACTACAACA
>JAUMTR010000002.1:11250151-11287995 GCA_032270685.1 Microctenopoma stevenorrisi | reverse complement strand
ACTCACTTGAAGTACTTTTTGAACAAGTGAGTTTTTAAATGTTTTTTAAAGGTGGTGATACTGTCTGCCCGTTGAATTGGGCAGGGCAAGTTCCACCAGCCAGGGACCACAAAGGAGAAGAGACTTGATTGTGATCTGAGACTTCGTGAAGACGGAATTTTTAGCCTCAGTTCATTTGCAGATCCGAGGGAGCGGGCAGGAGTGTAACTTACCAGTAGTGTGTCAAAGTAGGATGGAGCAGATCCATTAAGGGCCCTGTAGGCAAGCATCAAGGATTTAAACTCGATGCGAGCAGCTACTGGGAGCCAGTAAAGGGAGGTGAGAAGAGGTGTGATATGAGTGTACTTCAGCTGGTTAAAGATGAGGCGGGCCGCCGCATTTTGGACCATCTGGACCTTAGGTTGGAAGACGACTGCTCTACACACTGAGCTATCATGCTGCCCAAATAGGAATAATACCAGAAATAAATATTAGTATATAGCAGCAGCAGTAACAATGGGAGTATTGTGTAATAGTGCAAGAATGTATATGTGCCGTGGGTCAGCATGTGCGTCAAGAGCTATTTTTCAGTCTGGTGGTCTTTGCCTTCAGGCTGTGCAACCTTCTGCCTGATGGTATCTCATTACGCAGTTGGCCCTGTCTCTGCATCTTTTCCTGAGGAAATACAGGCACTGGTGAGCCTTCTTGATGATGTGCATGATTGTTATATGCCAACTGAAGCTGCTAGACAGATGTATTCCTAGGTATTTAGTCCAGGGAATCACTGCAACTGGTGCACCAGCGATAACCTTTCCCTCTGTGGTCCCACAGCAGCGTGAGCCCCAATTGTGTCAACTCCAAACTATGGAGTGACGCAATTAAGTGATAGATGATGATGCAATGTTGTTTATCCTCACACAGTGTGGCCTATTGGTCAAGAAGTCCATGATCCAATTACAAAGATTTAGGGCCAAGGTCAGATAGTTTATTTGAGGTGGAGCTAAAATCCAGCAGGAGCATCCTCAGATAGAAGTTCTTATTCCCAGGTGAGACAATGCTTGGTGAATCACAGTGGAGATGGCATCAGCTGTGGAGCAGTTCTGCCTATAATAATTTCATGTCTTTTATTTGTGTCATGACCAGGCTTCAAAGCACTTCGTACCTACTAGTGCAAATGTAATGAGCCAGTAGTCACTGAGGAAAGATGATGACTTTGTCCTGGGACAGGGTATGATTGTGGAAACTTTTTGAAGAGTTTCAGAACAATGACTACAGAAAAGTTTGTTCACCATGTTTTGTTCACATAAATGCAGAGTCCCCTACCTCATGGTTTCCTTGTCAGCTTATTGCGGTCTGAGCAAAAGAAAAGCCATACTTTAAGTATACATGACCCTGGGCGCGGCATTATAGCTCAGTGGGTAGCACAGTCGTCTTCAAACCTAAGGGTGAGCGAGTTTGATTCCCGGTCCCACCAGGTTACATGTCGTGGTGTCCTTATACAAGACCGATACCCTGTAGTAGCGCAAATACGGGTCTAGCAGCTGTCCAAAAAACAGTTTCCCCAAGGGGATCAATAAAGTATTTATTATTATAGGTATTATGTTTGAAAGCAAAAGTTCAGCATGTTGTTGTTCAGCCATGATTCCACCAGGACAATAACACAGCAGTTCTGCATCTCCCGCCTGCACAATCTTAAGCGCAAAAGGTCCATTTTGTTATCCATGGCCTGGACATTTGACAATAAGAAAGATGAGATAGCTGATATGTTGGCAATAGCCTTTAGCCTAGTTAGCATTCTGGGTTACTTGCCTCTTTCTCAACCCTTCGAGCACTACTTCCTCTTGCGTACAAGCCTGAGAAACGACATAGTAGATGACATTTTGCTTGAGAACATCCACATCCACATACTGGGTGTTCTCATCTGAAGGAGAGACAGGGGAAATGTACTTTCATTTGAATAAATAATAAATTACTTAAAACACAAAAGGTGTATTTTCACCATAATTAAAAAAACTGAAGCAGAGTGATGCATGATAATGGTGCTTCGGTTTTTACTATTTATATGTGGTTAGAGTGCATCTGAAAACTGACCTACAAATGTGCGCCCCCCCAAAAAAATAATTTCACCAGCCAGCACTAGTTATGAGATCAGTATTGTTGTCAGAAATATTATGGAATGAATCCAATAATTAGCTTTATCAACCTCCTAATTACGATAACTAGTCTTGCCTAATACAACAATGAACGGTCTCACAGTTATCCATTTACCAACATTGTTTTTTTGTTTTGTTTTGTTTTTTTAATAAAGTTCCTAAAATGACTAGCAAGTAACCTTTTACAGTTGTGTGAATAATGCCTGCTCCCTTAAAGGTATTTCTTATGCATGGTACCAGGTAAAGTATTTGCCTATGTAAGAATGCATAAGAGGTAAGTCACAAAGGTAACGATTAGACATGTCTGTCTTTGATACTTATTCATCAACTGCTGACATGAAACATTAATTCCCTTTGTCAATTGAATTAGTCATCTCTTCTAGTGTGAGCTGTTCTGATATTACTGTATGTCTTTTTTATTAATTCACATACATTCTCCTGATGTCAGCATATAAAAAATTGACAGGGGAGTCTTGTTTCAATTGAGAATAAGTCAGATGGTTATCAAAGAATATGATTCATATTGTCAAGTGATAAGTAATGTTCATTTAACATTTAGTACGTACTTATGGAGGCCTTTATATGGTTCAATTCCATTCTGATATTTTACTTAAACCCTTTGCTGCTAGATTTGCTTTTAGGAAGAAATTAATTTAGGGACAATTTTAGAATTTATTCACAACCAGATACAGTTAGGGACGACCGCCTTTGACGACAATTTGTTCACCTTAAAAAGGGAGTGATCACATCCAAGGACCTAACTCCTCACCATAGCCCCCCAAAATGATGACACAGTAATCTGTGGAAAATCCCACACCTCAGCATTTTTCTCAGTGGATTTGACAGTAGCTTTTCACAGTGTGACAATGCAGCAGGGAGGGATGCTTTTAAGTGTAAGGAAAAACAAAAACAATGGCCTTGCAGTGATGTAATAGCACACCTTTGTATCCTTGTTTTTGATTGATAAAAATCCTTTTATTATTCTTTTTTAATAACCTTTCCTTTTAGTGAGACACATTGTGCAAAAATATGATAAAGCTTTCAAAAATTGCCATGAAAACATTTTAATTATTTATTCCATAAGTTATTATTAATGTTTTCTATTTATCCTATTATTTCAACTAGCTTCAGGGCAGGTGAAGAGGACTGCTCTCTGACAGATTAGCAGTGTTATCCTTCACAAATCCAACTTTCTGTGATCAGAGTGAAAAGACTGTTGGATAGATTTACAAAAATAGCACATTTTCTGCTCTTTTATGTAATCGCCCTTTCAGAACGATTAACAAAATCTGCTGAGCTGCATATTAGAGGAAGCATTGTAATTCAACGTGTCAACTTCTACAAGATTATTTTGTCTTTGTGTGTGTTGTCATTTCTCTCTTGCATGTAGTTTTAATCACACAATTACACTGAGAGACTTATACAACAAATAGATCAATGTGGCACGTATGCCAAAGCAAAAGTTTCACACCTTCACAGTCACTGCTGGGATAAGATGGCTGACGGCAACAGCCATACTATCATCAAGTACAAATACAGCTAAGCCGCTAAGCTGATGATTGGTGTGGGAACACAGTATGTAAGCAAATGACTTTGAGGAGGAGGAGAGGGCCCTGCTGATTTCTCAATTATACTTCCTCCTCAGGCTTGGGAGAGACAAAAAAACTAAACTGCATCATTGACAGTCAACTGGGCCAGACCACACTCTTACCCTGAGGTATTGTGGTCCAACAAAACTGGGTAATAGAGCTTGCTCCATGTGAGGGAGGCTCACGCTGCTGGGGGACCACAGAGGGAAAGGTTAGACATTCCAACAGATGCGTCAGTTGCACACGCTGATTCTCACTTTAAAGACATATTACATCTTTTGTGGTGCAGAACATAGATTAGGCAGAATTTGCACAACTATGTATCCTGCAGTGCACAGGGTAAATATGTTGGTCGATACAGACACAAAAGAAGCAAACCATTAAACGTACACCTGTGAAGGTTCTCAGTCATCCGGGTCATGGTTATCTCAAAAAGGTTTTATCCAGAGCCACTGGACTTGTTTGGTTTCACCTTCTATTCCAGAGGACTTTCTGACTTCCTCAACATTCCAGTTGCTTTGGATAAAACCTTTTTGACATTAAACATATAATTACCACATTAAATACTCAAGATAGCAGAAAGGATATAAATATGAAACATTTTATTTATTTATTTTTAAGCTCATCAGACTTATGCCCAACAAAGTCATATGTGCTGGGAACAGACATGAGTTTTAACTAATGTTTTAAATATGCAGTCACACTGTAATAAACATCAGAATTTGCATTTATACTCTGGTGATAAGTAGGTTACCCTAGAATAGGAATGCATCCTCTGCGGTAGACCATTGTGGTTAAATACTTAATGGTACTGCCAGTATCTTCAAGGAGCACCTGTCCTGTTGTTTTGTTAGTCTGATTGGAGTGTGAAAGAGCTGTAGGGGGAAAAAGCATCAATAGGGAGCCCCATGTTAAGTCAACTCTGCGTGAACATGCTTTATTTGTTTCTACAGAAAAATGGTCCCATAAGTCATCCATCAGCCATTACCTCATCTCCTCCTAAACTACATTAGCGTGAAAATACTATCTGCTAAGAAGTGATAGTCTTGAAATCTATTGGTCCAAATTGATCAAAAAAATAATAATGCTGTGCTTCACCTGCATGAAAATAAACATGTCTATTATGTTTGTGAATTGTGATATCTGTTGATCTATCACCTATCAATGTAGCATGACCATTCAGTTCTTGTTTCTTACAAAATTATAACTTTCACAGTACTGCAGAATATCTGCATGCACAGAGTCTTCTACTACCAACACTGTAGAACAGCGGTCTCAGACTTGTGGCCTGCGGGCCAATTCCGGCCCACAGGAGAATATTTTGCGGCCCCCACTAAGGTAGGAAATTATGATATCAATGCGGCCCGCGAGTGGAGGGGGCCTGTGTCGGGGCCTCTCAGCCAGCTCCTGCCCGCCGTCCCTCGTTGGGGCTGACGGTTGGGGCTAGGCTAAACTACCAGTCCAAACCTGCAACGATAGCGCGACGACTACTACCCGGCTGTTCGTTACACGCCATGCTATTGGGCTTGTTCGAGATGACCTGCGCCCGGAAAAGAGACGAGAGCAGGCAGACGCAGCAGGAGGAGTGGCTGAAAGTCCGCTAAGTCGGACAGTTTATAACATTTCTAGCAACATTTAGGCCGCCATCCTTACCAAATCCTATTAGAATCAAGCTTTTATTTCTCAGGAATGCTACCAAAGCTGCGGTCTCATGTGCAAAAGTGATTTATCACTTCAAAAGACACTTGTTGTGAAAGGTGCCAATAGTTTTGACCATCCAATGTTCACTTCAGACAACATTTTGGTCATATTTTGTCCTGAATTTGGGGAAACACATTCTTGTTGCAGTTTGGCCATGATATATACATATATGCTTGTACATATTCTAATCAATTAAAATGCTTAATATGCTTTTATATGATTATATTATACAGGTATTTCTTCTACATAAACCCAGAAAAAGGAACCAAAGTTAAGAACAAAAACTTGAAGCGTCGTCTCAACATGAACCCACGAGTCCTTTATGACCACGAATGGTGTTAAGCCTAAATATTGTTTCTTTCTGTGGATCCACAATGTGTACTTTTTTCTGGTAGAGGGCCTGCTACCTGCTTGTTTCATGAAGATGGCCTTGCTTTGGAAGAATGTTTCACTTTTTTTTACAGTGCTGTTACTGCGGTGCTTCAAGACCGCCTGTGTAGGTTTGTTTCCCCACAGGTGGCTATCCTGATGTGTTCTATGGCCAAGGCCATGAGTGTCGTGACAGCCTATACAACAGAGTGCGTGTTGCGCGGAATAGTGATTACCGTAATTTTGTCACAACATGTCAGGTGTACTATAACTTTTTTGGTAGAGGGTCCGCCACCTGCTTGTTTCATGAAGAGGGTTCTTGTTTTGCAGGAATATTCAACAGAAACAACTTTAAATATGCGAG
The DNA here is from genome assembly GCA_032270685.1 of Microctenopoma stevenorrisi. Lineage (NCBI taxonomy): Eukaryota > Metazoa > Chordata > Actinopteri > Anabantiformes > Anabantidae > Microctenopoma > Microctenopoma stevenorrisi. The sequence continues at coordinate 11,281,840 of JAUMTR010000002.1, read as the reverse complement.
GGGGCTCACCTCTCCACAGATCTGACCTGTTACCTGGCCTGCATCACTTGTCTCCATGGAGATAAGTTTTATGCCATACTGTGGAACATTTCTAAGTAGATGGCAGACCCTCCACAAGAAAAGCTTATAAATAGCATTTTTGGTTGCTGTGTGGCTTGCACGTTTTCCAAGTTGAAAAAAACACGTCAAACTTTTGCCAATTGTTTTATTTACAATGGCTGCAAAATAAATTTCCCAAACGTGATATTTTCCTCTCATCTTTTCTAAAATGTATTTTGTATGCTAAACATAAAAATAAACATAAATTTATTATTAATAGATTTTGTGCATACTATAGAGAGCAGCTCCATTTACAGTTTCAGTGTTGCTATACCAGTTTAAAATATTTTTTGTTTGATATGTCCCTGTTCATTTTATAATTTAAAAAAGTTTATACAGCAGCATTGCGTAAAATCAACTTTTTCTTTTGTAGATTTAACAGTTTTTTTTTAATGTGAGTCAGATGTCCTCTTATTTGCTGCATTCACATATTTAGTTGGTAAAGCTATCTATTGTACGTCTGTATTTTTTACAGGAATTGTCTGGTAACCACAGCTACCAGCGTTTTCCTGTGAAAGCAACAGTTTAACATCCTTATTATCTTGTATTTAACATGAGGTGAAATTTGTAAGAAAAACTGTCATTATGTCAGTTTGCTGTTTAAACTATAAATAAAATAATTCAATAGAAATATAATATAGACATTTGATTGACTATCAGGACTGAAACATCTGTGCAGATGTGATTTTTAGCGATATGAAAGTAATCTGTGACTTTATTGCCACAATCGTCTTTCTTTGATCAATCACAACATTTATTCAGTAAAATAATCTCCACAGTGAAAAATCTGACTAATGAAGCAAAATGTTTATTTATAATATTAATATAATATATTTATTTTAATTAAATAAAAGAGGAAACATTTCTACTAAACCTCCTGTTGTAGATTGTCAGAAGAAATAATTAAAACTGTTAATAATGATATTTAAAACTTTATTTGTGGAATCCCATATGCAGCTCAGTCTCACACATACTCTGTCTCCAGCAGCCCCTGTGTAAATTGAAATTGAGACCCCTGCTCTAGAAGCTTATTTGAGTCTAATTACACGTGTATGCACTTCATATGCTGTGACAGACTACACTGTTGCTATGAATAAACCACTGTAATAGAGTAGTTAGTATAGTAGTAGCATTTCTAGTGACATTAATCCCAGTAGTTAGAGTTAGAATTGCTGATGATGTTTTTATTGACAAAGTTCACCCACAACGCTGTGAAAAAGTGAAAATACACAGGCCAAACAAAACAAAGTGGAAAAATAAGGTTGTTCATGCCACAGCAAGCGCTTTATCAGAGAGGCAATGCTTTCATGATCTGAATTATAAGCAGAACCAGCCTACTAGAATATCTGGGTTAACACACTGTTTGTGAAAACAAGTAATGACAGTAGCAACAATAAGCTTAAATTTTAGGCTCCTGTAGTCCAGCTGGAACCTTCTTTACATGTTGCCTCAGATTAATCAAAGACACTTCTTTTGCTTCAGATCTACCTGTTTCAGTGTGTACAGACGTTTATTTGTAGCTATTCAAGAGATCAAAATATCATTCAAATCCACAAAGATGCAGAATGTAGAAATGCACCATTCAAACACTCCGTAGAAAGTACCTGTCATTCTCCCTGTGTGAAAGGTGTGGGAGTTCTTTCCCTCCCCGCCGAGCTCTTGTCTATTTTCAGTGATATGGTTTCCAAGCCGGCAATCACATAATTAAGGCCCTTCATCATATTTATTCATCCTCAAAGCTTTCTGACAACCTACAACTGTTTTCCACCCCCACTGCTAAACCTTGTATAAACATGAATACCCTTGGCAGTATATTGATAATTTGATGCATTTTGTCTTTGGCTTGATCCATCTTTACGAGAGGAAAAACATTTACTTGCACTGTGCTGTACACTGGCAGAGCCAATAAAGAGACGAATCAATGTGTTTCTGTTTTTTTTGTATGTTTTCTCTGGCATTGCACAAAAAGTTATAAAGTCGAGGTGTGACAGGACATACCCATTCTCAACTTGGTTGCTCAGGAAGCGGAATCTACTATTCTCTAAAGCAGAAAAGGGTCAAAGACTTCCATCAGAGTCATACACTATCAATGTGCTTATTGTGAAAGGTTTATAAGCCTGTTACAGTTGTCTTTGGCCACTTTAAGAGCTTTCATGGATTATTTAAGCAAAACTAGGGAGCAATATAAACCCAAGTCTATCAGGTTCACTCCTCACAGTTGCAAGATGTCCATCACATGTCAAATATTGAAGTGAGTTTATAATAGCCTTGCTGAAAGTGACCAGCAACAGCTAGCGGGGATCTGTGCATCTTTTATGTCTTAGTGCTGTAAAAACTGACAGTGTGTGAAAATGTCTTACTTTCATTTTAGGTCAATTTGAGGTAGAAATAGAAATGTTTCATATAAGGCGAAGAGAGTCAACAGAGAAAGTGAAATCTTCATGGTAAATGGTTTTAGGTAAGTGCTTTTTAAAGCTCTTTTCCGTTTCTACCCTTCTTCTTGCCCTTTTAAATCCTCGTGAAAACGGAGATGTTTAGCTGTCCATCATAAAACTAATAATATATGTTATTGATCCCCATGAGGGAATATGGACAGGTTGCTGGACAGGTGCACAGTGCATGATGACAGGGTCTTGTGCAAAGACAACTCAACATGCTGCCAAACCACTGATCCTGTGCTTCATGGGCCATTTCTCTAGCAAGTTCACTCACTTGTTGGATGTTATGCTGGTTTGTTAGTTTATTCTACACTGGTCATCAATACATCTTTAAAGTTTGTATACAACAACATTACATATTCTTTCAAGACTCCAGACTACATCTAGAGGATTAGGTCGGGACATTGTGTCACATGCGTTCTCACTTCGGGACATAGTCAGTTTGGTGTCAGGAGAAACAACAACACGTATTATGTAATGTATGTGATGTATTACTTATTTAAACTTACTTACTGTTCATGCCACAAAGGCTAACCCCACCTATCTCCTAGCAACAAGTGGTGAAAGAAATACTTTGATACTTAGTACAGGTAAGTACTAACTTTTAGTTAAGGTTATGTAACTTTCATTTATCACAGCTATCAGTAGGGACAAATTCTGTGGTCCATGTGCAGCCATTCAAGATCACACAGCAAGTACCTAGATCTAGTGCTGGCTACTGCCATCATGATAACATTTGATGCTATCGTCTACACTAAATGAACCTGCAGTCTTTACCTTTACTCCTCTCACTGCCACGGTCTCTAGTTTGCCCTCTCTTCTTCTGCATCTTGTGTCAGTGGCACCTGTCCAGCCTCTGTCATCTGAAAAACTAACTACTACTACTGAAGGAAAATCCCAGTCCTCATGGGCCATAGTCCTGCTTGTTTTCTGCCCTACCCACTACTGATTAACTGGATCAAGTATGTTCAGTCAATCAGAAGCCGGAAGATACCATCTTAGCCAAGAATGAGTGGAGGAATACAAAGTGAATTGGTATCTTCCAGCCTCAAATTGACTGAACACAAATGAACCTGATAATCAGTATGCAGGGTACAGATTGCTGGGAAAAGGAAAAAAGACAAAAACAGGACAGCGGCCCTTTGGCAGGGGAATTGTCCATCTCTCTGTTAAATTGAGCAATGTGTTACTGGGGGCTTGGAGAGTAGCAACTCCAACTACAGAGTAAGTATTTCTGTTGTAGTGGGTGTTTGTTTCCAGGATAGCAAAGCTTAGCTTTGACTTCAGGAATAATAATTAGCCATACATCAAGCTAACGCTGACAGAATATTAAAGCATATTTTATAACTTTGAAAGATCAAAAACACATTAACTGAACAGTGTAGAACCCGATGCCACTTTCCTTTGCAAAGTTTAATGTGTGGTTTGTGTATGTTCATTGTGCTCTACCTGGCAGTATCACTGTTAACACATCATCTATACACTGAGTAGTGCATGGAGGGCTGTCTTTAAAATTACGATCAAAGTCAAAGCAAGTTGCATGAATTTTAACACGACAACTCATAACGTGACTCAGAGGAGCGATTGACCCCTGTGTGCCTGGATGCGATCCTGACATTAGGCTTGTTTGAGGTGAACTGCGCCTCACCTGGAAAACAGACAAGAGCAGGCGGCAGCAGGGGAAGTGGCTGCAAGTCCGCTATGTCAGATCTGTCATCTGGTCCCATTTGTACAAAATGATAATATTCTGTGAGGTCAGATGCAGATTAAATAACATTTGATTTTGTTCTCAGTTCATGGTTTAACCTACATACAACTCAACTCAGGTTATCACCTACGTAGGCATGATGTCAGAGCAAGTTGGCGTTAAGTTGGACGGAAAACGAACCTGCATGCTCTGCCCGTCAACCTCCTGTTATCAAATCAAAGTTGTGTCCTGGAGAATCTCCTCCCAGACCTGGATCAGGGGATCAGTGAGCTCATGGTAAGTAGGTGGTGAAACTTTGTGACACTGGATGCTTCAAGCTGCATGGTGCTATGTTGTATTCTAGGTGACAGTAAAGCAGTTGCTCATGTATTTTGGGGTCAGTTTTTCGATACCCACCTTCTCCTGTCTTATATTAAAAATGTCCTACTTGGTGTTCAGTGTTTTGCTTAAGTTGCCTCTGGTGGTTCAGGACAGCTTCACCCGCAATGTATGTGTGAATGAGCAGCAGATGAAGGGTCTTTCAGTACCACTAAGGTAGAAAAGTGCTATGCAAGTGCAGAGCATTTACCATAATCTTACTGCCGCTGCATTTCAGTGGAACACTTCAATCATCTGTAAAGCCATCAGAGAGAAAGAACTAATTTATATCATCTATTGTAAACAAATTAAAGCCCAAAGAGCAAGTTTGATATAATTAGTCTGAGTAGATCACAGAAAAATGCTGCACACATAGCTCTAATGACTGCTGGGTAAATGACTAAATAAATATGCATGTTTAAAAACAATATTGGGTTCAATTCCAGTTTTCTACTGTAGTGCACCACAGCTCTGGTAGCTAGGCAGGCTGCCAGCACAAACTCATGAGGGTGTTGTGTCGTTAACGCACAAGCCCCACACAGCTCCATTCTTTGCCTCCTACAATTTAAAACACAAGATGGGAGAGTGTGCCAATGACAGAGCAGGGAGTAGTGCCAGAGACTGCACAACGTGGGGGAAGTGCTAATGATCAACAGTCCCTCCTAAAGCACACAGCTGGAGCAGGAAGGGAAGAGGGAACTCATTGTCAAAATAAATAAATAAATAACACATTATATATTATTACCTCTTACTTCGTTCTAATCTATGTATTTTTTAACTCTTAAAAGTGAAAGACGTGTCTATTCATAGTATCTAATGCTACCAGGACGTTGTGCTGATTTAATTCACACCTACAGGAAGGCTTTGTTGGAGGTTATTAGTGCCAAAGTTGGTCCAACCAGTTGTTGAACACTGTTTCACTTAATCTTTCTGGCACTACTTTACATGTTTAACGGATGTGAATGATCTAACTTCAGAGGGTGTTTCTTCAGCTTAGAAATATCGTGTTTATTGATATTTGTGACTTTCCTGAAGATTTCAACAACCAATTAATGCAGAAAACCAGGAAGTTCACTTACCTTTTCTAGCAACCATCTACTGTGTCTGTGTGCATGTGGTCTGTGAGAACAGGCGTTATGCTTTGTGAGAATGAGTTCACAACCTTTCTCTTCAAATTCTGACTGAAACGTTTTTTATGCTGCATATATCACATTAAAAATCAATTCAATTAAAAGTCTAAGCATGACATTCTTTATTCTTTTGGTAGTTGTGGGCAGCTACTTGACATAATGCTAGCTAGGTCAGCAACAAACTGAGATAGCCTTTAACAAGGAATATGATAGACGGCTTTACTTACAGCAATGACAGACAAAGGATCATAAACTCATAAACCGAAGGACCAATTTAAGAACTAGAAACATTGCTGAGCAACAAAGAAGCTCAGCTCTTTGAAGTGCCGTCTGACAGTTTGCTGTTGTTAATTTAACATTTTGTGAAATGCATTTGAACGTTTGTCAATTTCCATTTTGTATTGCTCAAGATGCAAAGATTAGGACTGTGACTCTGTTCTGGATGCTAAATTCATAGTGAAACAAAGTAAATTTCACCCACAAAAACATAAAAGAATAAAATAAGTCTATTATACACTGTATGTGACTGTGACTTATCCTCAAATGAATTTGAGATGGACTATTAAAAAAGCAAGACTGTCTGTAACTTCTCACGTCTGCCTTGTTGACCAGGGTGACTGGCAGACGGTAGCAAGAGGAGAATCAGTCCATCTCCTCTTAGGTCTGACTCCATTTGGCCAGAGCACTCCTCCGTGGTTTCTGTGGCAACCAGCCTAAACAACCATGTACTGACTGGATATGGGCAACGCCACCTCATTGTACACTCACCACACTTGCATTAACAGCTGTTCTGTTCAATTCCTATTACATGAGAATCTTTACCCGGCTGCAACAGGCAAATAACAATATTGCTATAAATTCCATTTTGACAAGGTCACTCTAACGTGACTGGTTTTTATGCATCTCATCTTCTATAATTTACAGGCTCATGAAAACTTTAGGACAATGCTTATAAATATTGCTATTCACAGACTAATACGAAACAGATTTTCATTTGTTAAATATGGGACATACAGTCCACTTGTTGGTAGTGTTAAAGAAACAAGGCAGTTGTATAGGCTGTACAATTGCATTACCCATCTCCACAGCTGCTTGTCTGGATAGCCTGAGAACCATGTCTCTTACTTTAGAATGTAATATCAGGGGGAAGAAATTAAACAGTAAAAGTGAAAATGTTTTTGTTCCACTGCCAGAAACCGTTATTATGATGGCTAAAATAATTAACTTACCAGCACAGACTGAATGCATAGTTTTCGCTGAATAATATACTGAATAATGAATCTGGTGCAGTTGTCATAAAACATAAAACTCTAAAACGCACTATTTAAGGTTTTTACCACTACAAAAATGATGTGAATTGCCATGACCAGTCCAAATAATTTACACATGAATACAGAGTTTATGTACAGTATAAGGCCACTGATTATCTCTATGTAACACTTTAAGAGAAGGAAAGTTGTTATAGATAAAGTAAATTACAAATAGTTCTTGTGCAAACATTTTTATTCTGGTAACTGTGCTGTAGAACGGACTGCTGTCTGAATACCGAATGGAAAAGTTCCAAATTTACTTAATCTCCCTGGAGAATGTTTGTCATATTGCAGTAGTACAACTTATTACTGAATCCTCAGCTTGACATCAGCAAACCAATAATGTGTCCCTTGAATTTATTACCTTGATAAAGTTCTTGAGTTATAACATTATCTGTAAAGATCTGTATGGCATCTTGGTGAATCAATTTTGTGTCATTAAAAGTCACTCTGCTTGTTACTGTGAGATTCCTCCTAATATTGCACTTTAAAAGTCAATTACACAATCGATAGGGAGAAGATGTTTTAAACAGGATATTAAGGAAGATAAGATCCACTCTGTCAATATTATTAATAGCATTTTCAGGTCTGTCTCCAAGGGTACATTGTTAAATGCATTAAAATGTTTTGTCTTTAAAAGGCAAAACTAGTGTCCAAAGTAGGATTCTAAAGCATAACAAGCACAAACCCAGGCAAACACAGTTATCTGCAGTGTGTGTGGTGGCTTGACATTGGTGGTGATTACCACTGATGTTCATGTAACTGCTGAAGTCACACTTCTTCCTGAGCATCAAGTTTAATTAGTTAGATGGTCTGGAGGTGAGAATTAACTTGTGTTTAAAAGGAAGAGAGTTATAGTGACACGCTCCTTGATCCCAGGCCTCGGTCATCACCTGAGGGAGTCCCATTCTAAGACACAGAAGGTGAGAGAGTCTACTGATTGCCCTCTGGAGAATCATAGCAGCCAGTCTAGGACCTGACATCTTGTTATGGCTCAGTGGCTCACGGTGAAAATGAATGGCCGCCCACACTTGAGAGGGAATTTCAGGATAGGACCCTGGCTATCTAACAAGCAATCACAAAAGCCAATTAGGACCGAGGTGTTGCTTTAGGGATACAGAGATTCCAGGGCCTGAGGAAGCTATTCTAGCCTTGGTCTGGGTCTCTAACCTGTAGGAGAATTTTAGTGTTGTCTGAAGGAGAGCAAACTCTGACTCTGGATCAATCTCACCAGTGGACCGAATCAGATTTCCCTTGGTCCAGTGTGCATGGACTGAATGCTACATTACTTTACTCAACTTAGGGTTTTGACAACTTCCCGGAGCTTGTCAACAGTATCTGCTCTGTTCATATTGCTCATCTCAGTTGGTACTTTTTTTTTTTACCTTCATAAACAACTCTTCTACAAAAGTTTAACCATCTCACAATTTTTGACATCTTCCTAAGGATCTCCCCACCTTGTGTGGCTCCTCAAACTAAACCAGAGGGACATCTGGAAGAGGACACAGTAGATATAGTGTGTTTTTGGATATTGATAAGAATTAAATTAATATTTTTGAGAAACAGTGCCCCAAAAGTATTCACCCCCTCACATTTAATTTGTTTAATTTCGAAACATGGCCAACTTAATTTTACTTTTTTGAAGGTAAAAAAAAGACAGTGAAACCCACATGAAACAGATGTACTCAAAATAATCTACACTAATTAAAACAGAAAATAAATTATGAAAATAGAAAATAGTGATGTTGCATTTTTAAAGTGAACATACTGTGTTTTTTTAGATTAAGACTTTATTTGTGTGAGAGTCAGGCCAGAGACACCAAATTGCTTTGCACATTTGCTTGCACATTTGCACATTTGCTTGCACATTTGCACATTTGCTGGCACATTTGTGCATTTATGTGCAAAGTCTGCTTACATGTAACTATGTACAGTACTGTAATATGTACTGGCAGCCTAGTAGCATCAATGGGATAAGCATCAGGCTGTGATGCAAAAGGTGGCAGGATCAAATCTTGGTCCCAGACTCCCAGCCCATCCCCCATACTAGGCGTGTCCCTGAGCCAGACACTCAGAGCATGCTCCCCGGGCACCCCCTGCTCCCCTAGAGGCGGGATGTGTCAAATGCAGAAGACAAATTATTATCATTGTAATATGTAAAATGTATCCCATGACAGTAAAAGTGATTCTTCTTCTTTAAAATTACTGCTCATGACTAACTTATACTACTGCTTATTCATAAGCTTGACTTATAACTGCTTACTTGCAATGCAAATCAAAGTATGGAGGCATAAACAGGTGACCGCAACCCGAGGGGATGGAGCTACTCACCAGTCATGCATCCACACAACGCATAAGATGTCATGCATATAATACCAGTGCTAAATATTACCACTCAAATGGTGATAAACGCGGTGGGTGACTGAGACTCATCCACCAACAGCTTTTCCTCTATTTCTTTCCTATTTGTAATTGTTTGTTTCTTCTTTTTTCCCTATCCTAATACACACACACATAGGTCTTGTTTTTCTTTTAATTGCCAGCGTGCCCCCTCATTTGCTGAACCTCTGGTTACAATTTCTCACATGAACACACAAACCAGCTGTATTGTTATCTTTTAACATTGAGTCTCTGAGTTTTTAAGTGTTTGATCCTTCAACATCCTTTATGTACTTATGTTCAAATATACCTCAGTACCGTTATTTTAGTATCCTCAGTCATGATTGATGGATGCTGGGGGTAAGAGAAGGACAAGTCCATAATCTCATCGGAGACCAGGGGACATGTCCTCAACAATACATATAAACACGGGAAATTTGTACCGTCAATAACTGTCATGACCCGTCACTGCTTGCCTTCAAACGCTAAAATGAAAAACAAATGTTCTTCTCTCAGTGTTAAACTGGATCCAAAATTGCACTGATGGTTCGTAGCTCACAAGCTGCCAAAGTTTTTGACTGTATCCGCATGTAATTAATCATGCATCTTTTTTACAGGTAAAATCATTTCAAAACCACAGCACTATATGTTATATGTGTAAACTGTACCGTACTTGAAGGAAACTAGATCAGGATAGTACGACGTCTGTCACAGCCCACATCAGAGATCAGCATGGAGATTTACATTAAATGGTTAATGGTTCATAATTTTTAAAAGAGCAGCAAGTCACGTGGTCTTCCACATTTTTATGACTCACCTTTTACTGTCCCTGCCAAAGTGCATCACTAAGCAATTTCCTCCATTGTCTATATGGACTATGTTGGCTACAGCACAGTCTACTGTTATAAGAGGCCATTTGAGAGCAGCCATAATGTTGATGTGGCAAAGGGAGTTTGACACGCCCGGTCTAAAGTGTCTTTAGTTGTAAGGACTCAAGATGTGGCTGTATATATGATTTTGATGGGAGCACCATCCACCACAAATAATCTGGCTAATAAAGATTTGCAACCAGCTACAACAATTAGCATGTTTAGCATTATATAGCTGACACCAATTTCCACCCAATGTTACTTCACAAAGCAGATCAAAGAGCAACGAAGTACAGTTTTCAGAAAATGTATGAGGTTTAGTGCATATGTCTGCATAAACACTTACAAAAAACAGAACCTATATTGCTGCATTATTTTATATTATTTTATATGTTTTTATATGTATCCCTTTTCACCCAGACATTTCAAAATGAAATATCACTTAATATTAATGAAGCAATGCTTTAAAACTCTTAAGGTTATCATACAATCAGAATCTGACACTGGCCCAAGCTGCCCTCACTTAACTTTCCCAATGCTTTTTTACTTTCCTATCACTGTGTTTTTCTGGCTAGGCCATTCATCACTTGTCACACTCACTTGTCATGCTATGTGTGTGTCTTTTGTCCTTCACACCTGTTGCTCAATTTTCTCTGCATTGAACTACTGAGTGCCTTCCCAGCCACTCCTAATAACTAATCAGTGTCTATGTGCAAATGTAGAGGCAGTTTTGTGTTTGCCAAACAGCATGTTGCATCGATGTTCAAATGATTCTTATCACCTGCCACTTACCTGCTTTTGTGTTCATAATACCTGCTGCCGTTTAGCCTACCTGTTAACTTTGTTTGCCAAGTTCCTGCCTGCTTAGTGCTGATTGTGACCATGAATATGAACTTAGTTGATTGCTTTTGACAAAGCTTCTGTGTCAGCTTGTACAGTTAAATCTACTCACCTGTTGCTAAGTATAAGAACTGTTACAAAAGGGCCATTTACCACAAATGCTGTGAGGAACCTTTTAATCATCTGAGGGTAAAAAGTGGAACCTTATGACACCGGAGTCAAAAGGTTGCATACTATTCACATTTGAAAGTAAATTAAATGATGGACCTATTTTCCAAGACTACCACTTTTTCATTACCTCATGTTGCATTTTCTGGTAACGCTTGTCTCAAGCTGTTGTTGCTACATATGAATAGAAGTAGTCATTGTGCCATCATTAATTTAACATTGAAGCCAAAAAAACACGGGCAATACTAAATACCCTTCATAATTCAGTGGTTTGGCTCAGTATCAAATCTAGCACTGTTATAATAATAACAAATAATAAAACAATAAAAAATACATTGTTTTTCTTGTATAGTACACTTTGCATGTACTTTAACACATTCACCTCAATAAAATGATCACAGGGTATTTGTACTTGTAGTGGGATATTTTATATTGAGTATTGAGTTTGTGTACAGCTTGTTTTTTTGTTTTTAACCAACGTCATGCAGATTTTCTGGTGTGCTTAGCTGTCGGACAGATGGCCTCATATTCAGACCCCTTAGTTACAAAACAAGCCCAAGTCATTGCTCCACCTCTGTTTAACTGTACGTAGTAGGTATTTTTGCTGAAATGCGGCTTTTGGTTTTTGCCAAAGACTTGGTTCTGGCTCTGGGCTATTTAGGCCAAAAAAACCCACTTTGGTCTTATCCGTCCATAATACACAGACATAGAACTCATATAGTTGTTCATATGCAGTTTTGTGAACCTCAGTTTTTGGAAGGAAGATGCGTTCTCTTGGCAAACCTTACATACTGTACAGGTTCAGTCTTCTAATTGTGCTGCTATAGACTTGAATATTTGACATGCCCAGTAATACCTGTAGGGTCTGAGATGTATCTCTTGGGTAATTTTGTATTTTTCTGAGCATTGATTAGTCTGACCTTGAGATTAATATGCGTAAACATGTATTCCTGGGAAGATTGGCAAGTGTCCTCTGGCTTTGCAGTTGTAAATAATCTTTCTCACTGTAAAACACTGAACACCTAATTAGTTGGAAACGATTGTAAAACCAATTTTAAGATTCATTTGCAGTAACAATTGCTCGAAGGCCATTGCTGATGTATTTCCCTCTTGACATTGTGTTAAAACACACCTGGATGCTCAAGACCTCCAGCAAACTGCCAAAACATATATAGATCTGCATGCTTACTGATCAATTAATCAAGGGCTGATCAGTAGCACCACCAGGCTGCAACGTATCCCTTTACATTTTATGGAAACAGCAGGAAGGCACTTTGCTTGGCAGACGCTTTTATCCAAAGTGACTTACAGGGAGGTAGCGTATCTGGCTTGAGGACACACCTTGGAGTCACACAGGGTTCTAAATCTGCGTCCATCTGCATTCCAGTCTGATGCTTAACCCATTGAGCTACCACGCTAGTAATGTAGTAGTAATTTTTTTTAGTCATATGTTGCTGGTCATCTGAGGTACCTAATTCTCTTAAAACAACATGACAGGAAGAGCTGTGTGAAATGATCAATGATCTGTTACATAGCTGCTGTTGAGCAGGTTACAATGACGACATATAGCAAACTAGTCATTAACCACTGGCACGAACAACTATTATATGTTTTGAGTAAGGACGACATGACAATTTAAAGCTGTAATTTGTTTGCCTGTATGTTAAAATCCTGTCTCTCATGTCAGATTTTGCCGAACGGGGAATTTTGCTAGTTTATCCAACTGAAAAATATGCCTCTTAATTCCCATGCCTCTAAGAATACATTGTTGTGATCCCATAGCAGTATCTCGCCAATCCATGGCAAAAATCTAGAGTTGGCTGGATAGTATATTTGGAATTCCTGAAATTAAAGAGCATCTTCATGGAGGGATTACATGTAATTGAGTCATCTGTGCCTGCTTATATTTTATTCCCTCAGTTTAGGAAAGTAAGTCTTCTATTTTGAAATCAGCTGAGCCCACCTGAAAGATGAGCTCTGAGCCCTTGCTGCTGATGCCATAACACATTTTCAGTGGATTATCCAAAACTTTGTTGTTGAACATGAAAGCAACTCGATCTTTTTGCTAATGCACCAACATCTACTTAACAAAAGACCTCCCTAAAGCCTTTGCCATTTTGTCGATCCTAATGGTCTTAGCAGCATTAGACTGAGAACAGCTACTCGAGTAAGATCATTCTTCCCACCCCCACAATTAAAACAAGGTTAGGAGCATGCCACACTACTTGTTTGCAAAAGGTTAAACATACTGAGAATGTCTTTTACTCGTATGAAAGAGCTAATATTCTCAAGTTAGATATCTAAATTTATGCTTAAGTATTTGTGCAATCAGTGGGAGATAATGAGAAACACTAATAAAGAAACTGGAACACATTATGATAGCTCAGTGGGTGGAGCAGTCGTCTTCAAACCCAAGGGTGAGCGAGTTTGATTCCCAGTCCCACCAGGTTAAATGTTGAGGTGTCCTTGGACAAGACTGATACCCTGTAGTAGTGCAGACACAGGTCTAGCAGCTGTCCAAACAACAATTTCCCAAAGGGGATCAATAAAGTATTTATTATTATGATTACCATGCTTTTTTATCTCCAAGAAAATCAAATGACAAAGAACACTCAACATTTCAGAATGTAACATTCCAAGTTTCCTAACAAAATATTTTTATTTAACATGTTTTAAAGTTTAATTTTTGTGTGTGCAACACAAAAAAATGCTACAACATTTAAGAGGTTTTTCTTATTTCCTCAGGGTGACCTGAAGTCACCTTGAGCACCTTGCCACATTTTTAACAAAAAGAAAAACTCATTCTTAATTTTAGCGCTATCAGTGCATCAACACCTACAAAGTAGCATCAACTAAACTGCTTCTTGTGACAAATATACTATTATGATAAATAGTCTAAATGTTAAACAGTCTGTCCTCAAACACGTAAGTTGTCAGAACAGAGCCTTGTCATAATATGGTTATTGTAAAGGGTAATTGCTGTGCCTCATTGTCGCAGCAGAGCTGGAGAAGTCTGTGACTAAAGCTGCTCCACTGTAGGACCAACAGGATGTGAAGAGAATGAGGGCTGTTCTCCATGATGTTCGGCAGTTTGTGCAGCAACCTGTTCTCTACCACCTGGTCCAGTGAAGTCCCCAGCACATAGCCAGCCGTCCTGATCAGTTTATTCAGTTGGTTGGTGTCACCGGCTCTGTTGCTGCTGCCCCAGCGGAAAAAAGCAATGAAAATCACACTGGCAACACTGGACCGGTATCAGATTTGCTACACCTTGCTCACATTAAAGGACTGAAGCAGTCCTTCTGGCCTTTCTCTTCCTGTAAACAGCCCATGACTTGTAATTCCAGTCCAGTCTATTATCATGTTGAACTCCTAGGTATTTAGACTAAAATAAACCTTTATTATTCCAAAAATGAGAAATGTAACTGTTACAGAGCTCTTAGAGAAAAGGGAATATGGAATACGAATAAGTAGTGCAGTTGTCTATATACACAAATTAGTCCTATATACATAAGCAAGCAAAAAACAGATACAAGTTTACAGAGATATATACGACAGTATGGGTGGGTGTGAATGATCCAAATGAAACATACAATGTACAAACAAGCTGCAAAAGAGTAACAGCAATTTAAAAACAGATTATATGTCAATTAACTAGGTGATGAGTTAAATAACTATGCTAAACTGTGTTTTAGAGTGTGACAGCTGCTGGTAAGAATGACCTGTGGTAGCGTTTCTTCCTACTGTGTGGGTGTAAAAGTGCTGCTCAGGGCTCATACAGTCGCATGCAGGGGGTGGGAGGTGTTATCTATAATGGATGTCAGCTAAGACAACCCACCCCTTCCCCACCCCCCAATCTGCTTGATTGACTGCGGTGGACAGTGCAGGACAGAGCTGGCCCTCTTGACCAGTTTACTCCTGTCCCTCTCTGCATTTCCACTACACCAGCAGACCACTGCATAAATGACAGCAGATGCTACCACAGTGTTGTAGAAGGTCTTTAAAAGAGACCTGTTCACCCGCTTTAAAAGGTGAAGATGGCTAAGGCCCTCTTCGTAAACTACATCAGTATTTGGAAGTCAATCATCAGCTCTTTCGACTTGCTGGCATTGATACGAAGATGTTTCTGTTCACACCAGCTGATAAAGTTATTGATGACTCCATTGTGTTCCAGTTTTTTCCCTTTTGTTGTCCGACCAACAATGGTGGTGTCGTCTGGGAACTTCTGGAGATGGCAAGTGTTATAACGGAAGTCTGTAGTGTATAAAGAAGGTGTCACCAACCATATTTTCCCTCAGAGCCATTTTTTCAAAATGAAAATGGTCGAGAGCTACAAGTGCTTTTTAACGTTTATTCTCAAAGCTTATTTTAACCTATACAACCCAAATACGCTTGTTTTGCCTGGACATTTACAAAACCCACATTGCATTTGCATTAAAATATTTAGTTCACCTGCAAGTAAATTTTGTATATCTTTATTTCTTTGTTTTCTCTGTTTCTTACACTATTCAAATTAAAACAATGCAATTATAAATACACAGAGATTACTTATTCCATGTGATGTGTATTCAGTGTTTCTCAGTCAGTGAGATGACTGACACTGCATGGAGAGTAGAGTATATGGTGGAGTAGAGGTGCTTAGTTAGAATTATTGAGTCATTTAACTGTTCATCTATCAGTCATGTTTCAGAAAAAACAGACTCACAGAGGTATGTAGACCAGAGTTTGTCCTACCGACATACAAGTGGGGCACTGCATCTGTATAAAAGTTAAATTTTCTGTACAGCACCAGTTAAAATTAGAAATTATTGCAGGTTCTCTTGTCTTCAGAACAGGTCTGTGCGTTGTTCTTTCATTAAACTAACTAAACATCCTCATGTTATTTACCACGCGTACATGACAGCATCGTTTCTCTCTGTATCGCGCGCGACGTGTTCACACAAAACACGCGCATGCACACACACGTCATGAAATATGACTTAAATAGCATCAACTCCAAAAGCACAGTGCGCATAACTGGAGAAATAACATATTTCTACAGTCTGAAACCTTCCAGCTGTTTGATATGAATGTGAATGAAATGTTTTCATGTGCTGCACCCAGAATTTCATATTTTAAACAGACAATAGCTGCAGCTGCTGCTGGATCATAGTAGTGGTGGGAGAAGAAGAAGATTCCACTTTATTGTCATTGATACATTTCTGCAGGTTACAACGTAATTTATTCTCTGTATTTGCCCCCCCCCCCTACCCTTAGGGGGAGCAGTGAGCAGCCACAGCGCTGGGTGTCTCACTCAGGGACATACCTGGTAGGGGGGATGAGCTGGTATTTTCTGCATCCCAGCCCTCTGCCTTAACCACTGAGCTACCAGGCTGCCTAGTTGTATGGTGAATGAAGGTTCACCCTACCCTAGGGCGACAAGCTACCGGTACCTCACGAGCGACGTGTTGGGGGTGAAGAGGAAAGGTAAAGGGGCGAGTACTGTTTCTTGTGGGCCCCCCATGCTACAGACTACCACCGGAGACATAAGATCCCAGAGCCTCCCATACTGGGGTCTACTGGTGAGGCAGTCAATAATCCATGCAGACGCTTCCCCCTCAGCACGGACAGCTGGAACTGGCTCAGCTCCTTGGGGTGTGTTGTATTATGGGACCAGCACTAAGCAGGCTGTCTTCCACAGAATGGGGACCCTCTCCAGACTGAGACTGAGGTTAAATATGTATTGATTACCTCACAGTTGACCTGCTCAGTCTCTTCACATTCTGCCGCATATTTCACCTGGACCCATGGCCCTCCTGGTTTTTATCTTTGTGAAACTGACTCCACACATGGTCAGTTGTGATGGAGAGGCTGGGTGTAGGTGGGTTACTCCCGATGAAAGGCATGGGAAGAGAAGAGCTGCTGGGGGGTGAAAGGGACAAATAGGGGGGCAGCTAAGGTCCCTGGTGCTGTATGGGATGCAGAGAGATGTGAAGGAGGTGTGATGAGCTCTGGTGGATGGGGAAGGGAAGGGTTTCTGAGTCAAACCTCTTAAAAACGGGTTCAATCTATTAGCCCAATCCTGGACTCCAAACTCTGGACCCTCTCCCTCACTGTCCGGTAATGGTACTTAGTCCTCCCCACACACCTCTGGTATTGCTCTGCTGGAGCTGCTCCTCCAGGTTCTTCCTGTACCTGTCTTTCCCCACCTTATCCCTCTCCATAGCTCCTTCTGAACTTTTTATAAATCCTTCTCGGTCGAATCTGAAAGCCCTCCGTTTTTGCTCCAGCAGAGTCCTCAGATTTGGAGTCAGCGATTGCTTGTTGTTGGAGTAGAACCTCACTTTCTGGGTCGGAGAGGACAAGGAAACATAATTGAAATAAAGGATGAAAAGGAAGGCTTGGGGGTGTCTGCAGCTGGGACACAACCGTGTGAATTGTCTCATGCTGCTGCCACATCTGCCGCCGGTGTAATGTAAACAGCTATTGCAATGACTTGCGAAAAATTCCTGTGGCAGGTTATACAGTTGGATGCTAAGCACTAATAGTGCCACATCCCATAGACGTCACTGCTCAACACTGATGTGGTGATTTTTTGCAGCTTTTTTATTATAACTATGGCCTCTAAGTCAAACTTCAGTACCCCTGTTTTAAATGATGTGTGTGCATGTCTAAACTAAACACGGGTATAAAAGGAAGCCACGTTTTCCATGATAACTACGTTGTACATGCATCACACAATATGCTTAGTAGTGTGTGTTGTTTGTGTAATGCATTTGTCTGTCTACAGATAACCAGACACTCTTTTTAACTATCTAGGGTGGAACCAGGAAATCAGTGCTTAGATTATATTGTGATTTTGTACGTTTTTCTATGTCTGGCTTTTTTAACAAAGTAACTCTGTAGCAGAAGGAGTCCGGCAGGTGTTAATGGTAGGGTGTTGATTATTACAACCCTCTGATGTATTTGTGCACACAAAACAAGTTCATATTTGAATACTTAGTATATTTAAATGTCATTAACAGGATTTTTTTCATTAAAAGGATTCAGAGCTGCACCTGTTTTGTTAAGCACACTATTAACTAAGCATACTTCAAAAGGACAGTGTCAGTCCTTATTTAAGTGCTATAAAGGGTCTGTAATTTTAGTGTACCTCTGCAGCCTGGGGAAATTAAGGTTCCTTTGTCAGCTTTCAACAGGCAGTCTCTTCTGTCTTTTCATTAGATCAATAATGCTGCTTTTTAAACAAGCAGTGCAATAGGAAAAGATTAGGGGATATCACACCCATTCAATATGTGTAAGCTATTAGGAGCATGAATGAGGGTTAGTGTGGTCCTACCCCTACTACTAGCAAGCCTAGTTAGTTGTTATCATGGTTTTCATTGTCATGCTTACAATGGAAGAGAGGATGGACAGGACCTAGTCATATAGGTATTCACTTTTTGTGCCTTCGGCTGAAATGTAACTTGATGGTTTCTCCATTTAGCAGGAAGTGACAATTTACTGTTTTTAGATTCCACTGAGAGTTTCCACTTACTCTTTAAAAAAGCAGACAAGAAGTTTATTTTTATGATAGAATTTGGACAAACAAAGTTTATTCACACACAAGTGTAACTGGTAATATTAGGGCATACTGGCCCAGTTATGAATGTTGATATTGCAAATGATTCACTCATACACTTACTAAATATGGACACTTCCAGATGTCTGATAGTGACAGTTTCATGCTATGGAAACATTTGAAATAACTGACTGAAGAAACCACCTTATATTGTGTGGTAATAAGCCTTAGTAAAGGCACAAAAGGATTCCCTGTAGTTACGTGGTTATTGTAAGTTGATGTTTACAGTTACATAGGGGTTAATGTTGTTAAATTAGTTATGATTTGTATTTTTTATGGTTATTGCAAATAGGAAGCCAACTTGAAAGAAACTAGTTTAATAGCCTATATAAATGAGAGAATCAACTGATTATATTTGTGTAAACAAAACACTCTATTGTTTTACTCTTAATATTTAGTTTCACTAACGCATGTGTGTGGATACTGTACTCTACTAAAGAAGCCAAAGTGGAGATGAATTGACACATTAGTGCCAAGGCTCTTTAACAATTTGTCAAAGGAAATTAGAGCAACTGCTCTTTATGATGGTGCTGCATAGGAAAGTAACTGGGGGAGAATAATTCAGTCTCAATTCATTTTATGCTGAAGGCAGGTCAGGGTTGAATTGCACCATTTGGCTTTCGAAACTAATGGCCATGCATATCTTGATTGCCTGAACAAAAGTGCAGGGTGGCCTTTATGGGCCCTGGAGGATGGGTGTGGGGAGGGCTTAGCCTGTAATGCTCATTGCTGAAGATGATCACTGACAGCTATAACCTTAAGGCACTATTACCACCAGCAGAAACCATCATTTGGTTATTACATTCAACAATGTAGTCTAATGGGTATGCTATTGTAGCTTTGCTTTAGTGTGGTGCTTTACTCGGCTGTGTGATTGCTAACAACTCTAAACCAAATACTAATTGAATTATTAGAACCAATGGTGTTTAAATAAAAGCTAAATATGTTCAAAATTATACTTGAGATTTGCCAAAGAAAAAAAAACTTTCTGTTAACTTGAAGGAGCTACTGTTGTAACTGCAAATTAATTTTCTTTTAACGACTTATCAGTTTATGTGATGCCAGGGGGTAAAACAATCTTAAGTATTGGATGCACAGTCACAAATCACTGATAAATTCTGTCACTCACTTGAGCCTAAACATAGTACATATATCAACCAGTAGACAGAGATTCTCGTGTTTTTTAAAAGCATTCAGGGGTCTTTTTTTTCTGCTTCAACACATTTTATTTGGAAGATGAGCCATCCCTTAGAGGACCCATACACCCAATGCCGTTTATGATTAGACTTCACCCTTCACATATTACAGAAGAGGGTAATATTGACTGCTTCCGCTTCAGTGAAGTTAGTCGAAATTGACACATAATGAAAGCACAGCGGGGATGACAAAACAAGAAGAAAAGTAGACATGGTTTCTGTTGGTTTTCAAACATCTGATTTCTTTAACAGAGTTTTAGAAAATGTATATCGTGATAACAATTACAGTTTAATATCGTAACTGTACTTCTGAGCCACGATATAGTCCTCAAGCAAGCTTTCTCATTGACCTAGAATCCATATACTGAAAACACCTACACACACAGAAGATAATACAGGTCTTTAAAAAATACATATCCAAACAAAAACATATTTTCATTATTTGGTTTTGGTCCAGAAACTTTTATTTTGAAATTCTGGAACCGTATCGCTGTTTTATAGAAGGCTTGTCCCTCTTGGTGCCTACTCCTTCGCCAGTCAAGTCATTCTCCTCACATGTATTTCATCTCTCATGTTGTCTGGTGGAAACAACAGTAAAGTCACGCTAACGAAATCCACAACAGTGTTCAGAATATGCTACAGATGTTGGTATTGGTACAGGACAACAGCCCAAATAAAAGAACTAGTAACACTGGAGGTCAACTGCTGTTTTGCCTCATGTCACCACCACATCTGAAAAAAGGTAATTGAACACGTAGTACTACATGTTCAGGGCCTTCCGTATGAGCCCTCTTGACTACATTATGTCTTTGCTTTTGCCATTTCTGATGTTGTGTTGTGATTTGCTAAGATGAACAGCCAGTCAGACTGGACTCTCCCACCGAAGGGAACCACCACCAATTCAACATGCTCAATAAGCTAAAATGCCACCAACTGTGGCAATGTTGTGAGAGGCACCACAAAAACTCGAGTGACAGATGCTCACCAATGGTTCAAATTCCAATAATGCTCTGTAGATAACAGGGTACACGCCACTCATTACACATTACAACAGACGTGACGGCTAATCATGTTTACAAACCTTTTGTTGCTCCTTCAGTGGTCCAAGCAGATTTTACTGTCTATGCACGTAGAACGTCAGCAAAGAACTCCTAGGCATTACCTGCTCACCTGCAAACAGAACTGACTTAAGTAAGCTCAGAGGGGTCATGTCGCTGCTGGCCGTAGCAGCAAGGGTTTTTTTTTTATTCAGATATTTCTATACAACACTAGTAGTAGAAATAACCATGTCTTTGTCTAAATAACGAGCACAAGAGTGGGATTCCGCATACATGCCTGATATGCTATTGAAGTCATAAAAATTGGAACCTGGGGCTTTTGCTGCAAGGTCTCCTGCCAGACTTGCTTGAGTAACTGCCAAAAGTTGCCCATGAAAGAGGCATGAAACCCTAATGTTTCTGAAGTCTGTCTGAAATCACATGCACTCAGAAACATGGGGCCAAGCTCGGGCAGAGATGTGTGTGCTGACATGGGGAGATGAATGCCTCCTGCAACTGGTGAGATATTAACTGGGAAGTCTTTTTGCAGAGACAGTTGGGGGGACTCTCTGAACTCTTCAATGGGTAGAGGAATGGTGCTTTGCTGCCCACTTCAAGGTCATCATCTTCTAAAGTTAACCGGAGAGACAGCTGGATGTTGCCAGCAAGCGCAACTTGTGGAGAGGCAGGGAACTCGGTGTCATCATCATTACCAAAAAAATCTTTAGCTTCAGAATCTTTCCAGTGAGGCGGATGATGAATTTTCAGAACCACCATGGAGCACAGGTTTCAAGCCCAGACAGGCCTCATTTTCTGATTGACTCTACAGGTTTACCTGTGTCTGTTGGACAGTGTTGAGCTGAAAGGGCAATCTATGTGATTCAGACCCAAAGAAGAGCATTTTTTTGCTTTAATTTGTTGATATAAAATCAAAAATAATTCTTCACTTGCATGTAATAATTATTTAATTAAACAGCTTGTTTGAACTGGAAGCCTTTAAAGAACTATCCCTAATTTTTCATTAATTTTTTATGACTCTATTAGGAAACTGACCTGCTGTCTCAAATTACTGCAGATGATACAGTCTGAGGTGTAATTAAAAAACAATTAGGAAAATGCAGCAGGCTAAGAGCACCTTCACCTTCCCTCAACTAAACGAGGTCATTAAACATGCTGGATATGACTTTTTGGCAGTATCCAGGTGTGAGTAGGCAGAATCCACCACATCCCTACAAACAAACGTTACATTCGTTTTTGCACAGAGGAAAATGTTTTAACTCGGAACTCACAGAAATTAAATGATCAAAACAGTTGATGAAACATAACTACGGCATTAAACTGAGCTCTTTTAGCTGATGATTAGCTGAAAAAGTTAATGTTCTTGTTTAGACAACAGAAGACAAAGTCGATATGTGTGTGTCACAATCAGCACACATGACTGAGACTTTACAATTCAATTTGTTTAAAGATGTGACCTTTGGTCAGATAAAATACTGTTACATCAGTTACAGATTGTTTTTGTGGCACCTCTTGTTAACCTACTTCAGGTTTTGTATTTGAAATGTATTATTGTTTTTTCATTTGAAAGATTGTTTATTTATTATATTATTTAAATGACTAAACAAGTTCTTAATTTAAGCAAGGTAATTCAAAAAATGTGATGCTCTGTATTATCACCTCTATCCAAAGTATCAAAAGGTTTGCAGCAGGTGTTTCATTTCATTTTATTTCAATGCATACATGAATTTGCTTATTGTTTTTACTTCAGGAAGTGAAAAGCAGCTAAAAATATTATTGAGCATTCATATTACTATTCACCCTCCTGCGTCGCTGGGAGGCATTTTAAGAAATCTTTAGAGACTTTCTGTTTTAACCAGTTTCCTTATTGCCTTCCTTTGTTTAATTTCTCAAGCCAAGGAAATGAAGAATAGAGGGTTTTTTTTACTTCTGTTTTGTGTTCTTTTTGTTAGTGTCATACCCTACAGCTCTGGTATAAGGTCCATCATTTTCGTGGTGTATCACGTAGTCTTCTCTGTTTACAGGCATTCCTTTTAAATTAAAAATCACAATCAGGCTTTCAGGCAATTGTTTCAGTCTTGTGGCAATAATGTCGTCATTTTTAGTGAAGATTCACCTTCCTCCATGCCAGTGCTTTGTCTGATGGTGAATGGTAATTGTCTGCCAATATCACTGCCAATGTGGTTGTAATTTGGTTGACCAAACGCACTTTTATCTGGTCACGATTCAAGATTCAAAGCACTTTATTAATCCCAGGGGTAAATTGTTTCCCACTTGTTTTTAAAAAACAATGCGCTTGTAGTATAATGTATATCTATATCTACTGGCTTTCTACAACATTTTACTGCACAGTAATGTTCAACAGTGTCTAATACAAGCCTGCTTCACTTCAGGATGGATCACAGATCACAAGTTTTGTCAGTGATCTGTTCATGCCCTTTAAGGCCCTATTCATCCACACAGCATGACCTACAGTATACTGATATGACAGTGACATGACTGGTGTTTCACAGCGGGAACTACAAGTCTGCAGGGGACTAACACCATCAATCAACGTCTGTTGTTAAACATATTCTGATAATGGTACACGAGATTTAAATGTTTTAAAATCCATTGTTTCTTTTATGCATTTTGTGAATTACGTGGAGAAAAAATGTTTGATTATATTGCTGATTCCAGTAAAATCTCACCAAAGAATAACATAGTCGCATATAATATTAAAATATTATCATCAAATATTACTTTCAACCATTGGAGACAAATATTTACCCAGCTATATTTATAAGTAATAAAATACCATGTGAACTTTTACAAGCCAGACAGGCTACTATGGGAACACATCAGTTTAGTATATTTTTGAATAATATAAGCCTTTGTACAATCTAACTGGTCCTGAGCATTAAACATCATACATTGGGCAAGTAAATATGATATTATTTTTGTTATGTAATATAATTGTATAGCCTGATGTATCATATATGGATGAACTTAAAATCAGCTCCACCTTCACCAACTTCTGTTTCTGTTCAACGGTCTGTAGTGTACAACACACCAGCATCACATTTTCTGTCTAAATATTGTTAAAATGCACCTTTTCCTAGTGAAGTACCTCCCTGTAGATCTGCCCCTAAGGTGGAGTATGAATATTAGTAAAACATTTCTTTTGAAAAGATGGTAAATAGCAAATAATTATAATAACAGTAATGATAATTTTAATATTGTATGTGTGTGCGCTTCTATGTATTAATCAGGTCTCCCGAGGAGAAGGTTGATTTATCAGGTTACATCGATGAGTGTCTCACTCAGGGACACACCTGGTATGGGAAAAGGGCTGGGAGTCTGACCTGCGATTCGATTCTGCCACCTTTTGCTGCCTCCCCAGTCTGATGCTTATTCCATTGAGCTACCAGGTCGCCTACATTTAGATAATATCAACCTAAATGTAAAATATACTATATGATAGTTGAGAGAAGTTTGTTTACATGTGCTAGCCAACAGGCACCTTAGCATTTACATTTATTTTATTTTCATAACTGTCTTTGAAAATCTTTTTAGTTTCCTGATATTAGTGGAATCAGGAGAAGCAGATCTTCACACCTGTTACTATGGAAACCATGCAAACAGAAAAGCACTGAGGATGTGTAGGAACAGGACTCTTTAGTTTTATGTCATCTTCCCTTTAATAAGAACCTGTAGGAATAATAAGGAATGTGTGAAATATGGCAATAGCTGGTACAGTAATAGAATTAGTTTTTTCCTCCTCTGGCTTTTCTCAAGTGTTGAGGAGCCAGGACAAACCAGATTTCAACCTAACAGCTAAAAGTGTGACAAAAAAAAAAGGAAATCTGACAAGTCCAGCCAGTGACGGCTGTCAATAGAAGGCGCTGTATTGCATCTGGGGTACAAAATCTTTGCCACAAGACCAAGCTTACAGCCCCAGACCAGAAAATTCAACTGGAAACTCACCACAACAGTCACGTTTTGTTTAGAGTTAGTATGAGTAGCAGCTTTTCATCATGGATAATGCTCATTCACAAGTTAAATACTGTTTCACAGAAGAACCCCACAGGCAAAGATTAGAGATCCTGGACCTCACTAGCTGGACATGGAAATCAAATAAATAACACAGAAGGAACAATTACACTTTGTCTTTCTCCAGAAACTGGTCTGAGAAGATAACTAACTGGCTAACTGTCTGGCCTGAGACCAGAGCTTGGTTTTGTTTTTCCTGCCTCCTCTGTCACCTGTCGGGAACAGAACAAGTCAGGATTCAGACAGGTGATATGAATAAAAAACATTTCTCTAATAGGGTGAGAAAACATGAACAGACTAACAGCTAAATGAATAATTGCTAACTGCTACTTGTCTTACAAAGAATGACAATGTGAATATCGCTATGCAGCTTAATAAAAGTATCATGAGATGTAAAGAAAACAAAGAAGAGGGGGGGAAAAAACCCACATATTTTGTCAAACATGTTAGACGACATAATATTCTGTGGTGTGTCTGAGCTTGCTCCGTGTGGTCATGATGAAATTTAACACAATCCTGGCATTTCCTGGAGGCTGATGGACTTTGTTGGATCTCCTGATGCTGCAGCACATGCAGACTGTTGCTGTGTTTAAGGAGTCATCAGAGACATTGCAGAATGAGCTGGTTTACTTATTTATTTAGAAATAGCAAATGGATGAAAACAGTGTATTTTCACATTAACCTTTTAAAACAGTGTGATGCATGATAATGGTGCTTTGGTTTATACTAGAGGTGATATGTGGTTTGGGTGCATCTGAAATCTGACTTGCAAAAGTGTACCCCCCTAAAATGTAATTTTACCTTCTGCCACTGATACCAGTAGTTACATCACAGTCCAAAGCAACATGTAGTAAAACACATTATTTTCCTAAAAAAGCCAACGAGTGTATTTTATTGAGTATTGTTAAATTGTCATAAAGAGAAATGGTTGCTGTAAAAGAAAATGTGATATGCCGTATGGTAATAGGGAAAAGTATTGCCTTGTAATTGTATACCCCTGTATCGTAGACAATATTTTGCTGTGTGTGCTTTTAATTTTCTCGAAATGTACAGTACCATAGACTTTCCATATTAACGTACAAATTGGGTTATCCTTCTTTCAAGGTCTCCAGCCTTAAATTAATATGACATCTTTGGCAAGGAAACCAGAATGGCTTTTAAAAGAATTTAATAAAAAGCATTCCTGATGAAATTAGCTAATGCCCATTGACATTTTATCCTGGGCATTATAAGAATAACTGGATCCAGTGATCATATTTCCTATGGTTTCTAACGCTCCTGTCTGATAGATTTCAATTTAATTTGGAAGTGAAAAGCCATTCTTAAGGTCAGGTGTGGCACCAAAGTTTACTCTGAGGCAAGTGATAATGTATCTATACTATATTTGGGGAAAAAAGATACATTTATCTATGTGGCAGAATTATTCTCTCACTACCTTTTTTCTTTGCTAGCACTGAAATATCAAAGCCTTTAGTGGGGTGACTGCCCGAGTCAGACTGTGGAGAAGTATTCACACAGACGTCTCACAGCAAATGACAATTACAGTCATGGCGTCCCCATTATCCATATCTGAATATGGTTTTAGTCTTACATTCTCTACGCACTAGACAGAAATGAGCACAAAACATTTTTTGCTTGTTTTATTTCACATGTCAACTATAATGATGGAGGCCCACAGAGAAGATTCGAGCAGAAAGCAGTTACCATATGTCTCGGTAAACCCACGAGAGCAGCAGTCTGTGAAACAAAACAGTTTTCACTTTTATGCCCTTTATTCTCTGTGTGGTTGTTGGTAAAGTTACAAGTACATTTGCCATTAAAATGGCAGCAAGAACCACAGTTTTTGAGTTTCTCAATCCATTTAAAGAATTCTAGTTGCTGTATAATGGAAGGAATGCCATGTCTTTCATATACAATGCTGTTGCTCAAGGCTGGATGAAAGCACTGTTTTTCACAACATTATTTATTTTTTTCCTTTAAAAATCTATTTTTTCATGTTTTTCAACATAAAAGCATTCTGTATTCCACAGCTTGTTTACTCTTCAAAACCACTATTGTTTCATTTTTATTAAACTAGATAAGGTCATGATGATAGTGCTACAAGTGATACGTTTAGACATGTCTGCCCAATTTACTGTATACATGACATCCTTTTCTGATGATATATCATCCATGGCCTATAACGACATATCTCAGATTTTTCCTAGCGTTTTTTAACAGTTCAAAATGTTTTTGACACTTAATACAGCATTGTTCATTGTTGAGTCATATGCTCATATTTGGATCACTATGCTAATTTGCATCTGTTCTTGCCTCACTATTAGTCATACACTGACATAAGTTAAGAAAGCAACAATAAGTTTGTCATTTCAGTCACAGAGAGGGAGCACCTTTTCTTCTTGTAATGGTTTTCAGTGAGACCTTATTAAAGCACACTGGAGCTGACTTTGAGCCATCAAATCAAAGATTTTAGAACCCCCTCCTAAATGTGATTCTACAGTCACTGCCTCACTCAGAGTGCAAATAGGAAGAGGAAAAGAACACCATAGTATCAAAATCAAGTACTACTATATATTAAGATGAGTGGGGCAGCAATAATTGTGCAGGGTCTGAACCACAAAGTGCTACAGGCAGTTAACATATGTGCAGATGAAAGAGCAAATCTTTTTCGTGAATGGAGACAGGAACTTTTGAATGCCTTGGTTTAATTGACTTATTTTGTGCTTCATTATGAATAAAAAAGTTAGTGTGTTGGGAGAGCAAATGTGCAAATATCTAATTAACGCTGTATCATTTTGGCCAGTATTCCTGGCACATAACTCCTAGTTTACCAGGTCTTGGCAGGTGAGCCAAAAACTTAATTTTGGCCACTGTAACTTGGCAAATCATGCAATGCCATTAGCATTAACCTCAGAAATTGTTCATAGGTAATGTATATTTTGTTAATGTGTCTTATATGCAAAGCAAAAAGTGTGCAATGCACTAAATATTTTGTGGTATGTTGGCTTTGTAAGATCAAAAAACCAAGCACTCTATTGTCAAGATACTAGTTGCTTGTATTTTACCAAATATCACTATTATGAGCAGTGCATTTACCTAGAATGCTGTGCAAGTCAGAGCTTTTAAGTGGCAAGCACTTTTCTCCAAGCACTGCCGTCTTTCATTACTCATTACTATGGGCTCAACAGCCCATAAACCGTAGAAGTGAGGAACAGAGCCCTGATAACTAATGTTACAAAATACTATAAAATACAGTAAGGCAGGGAATTTAGGATTGATTTGCATTTTTGTTTAAAAAATAGATTGAATGAAATAAGATTCAATACTCAGAAGTATAGAAGACAGAGAATATTTTATAGAGATAAAGATATGTTTTTCACCATTACATTACTATTCACTGTCCAAGCAATACGGGCAACAGACAATCTCCTACTATTGACTGCTCCAGACTGAATGTATGATGTTTTACGTGGCTGTTATTTATATCTGACCTTCAAAAACACTTATGGTTTTGAGTCATAGCCTATTTTTAAAACAACTTTTATTTCTCCCTATTTTAAAAACAAAATAACTGAATACACATCTAGCAAATAAATACCTGGTTAACGAAGTCCAAGGATTTAAATCTGTAATTACAGTTCTTACTTGTCACATGTTGGAAAAACTGTGGTCTGTGATGTTGGCCACTGTGTCACAGTAAAAAAAGGATTACACAAAAATAATGGAAAGGCTGCCTCCTTCTTGATGGCTAGTTGTTTTACTACTACTTCTACTATTCATCTCTTTTTGGGAGAGGACAAGCTTGGCCACACAGTGCGTGTGAACCATTTTTGTAAAATAAATGAGCACTAAACAGATTTTTCTGCAGTAACACTTAAACTCAAGAGAACACATAATTAACACTGGCCACAGAAACCAAGGCACCCTCATAGCTGTTATTATTGCTCACATGAGCACATTCACTCACTCATCCAGCCAGATAATGTGTAACCAGTGCAGAAGTAAGTAGTGGAATGACTTGAGGTAAAGGACTTATGACTCAAAAAAAGCAGTCAGACAAACTGACAGTAGCTTCAAACACCCGTAGAGATAGGACGTAGTTGAAATGCCACCACGTCCTGTAAAGAGATCATGGTTGATATGTAGCTGTATGAAGTGTTTTTGACTTCAGGTACCTGCACCGGCTTCCCTCTAAAAATGGAACCTGACCACCCTCTTTACTTGTCTGTGTAGAAATGGTTTCCTGTTGATGGGTTCATTTTAGAAGTCAACGAAAAACAAGTTTCTTACTTCACACATAAGGGTCAGAGTGAGATAAATACTGTATATAAACAAAGAAACATACAAAGAATTGTAATCTATAAATTCAATTAACTTTAGATGCCCTGATTGAAAACGGATAATCCCCGAACATTGATTTGATAATCCAATTAAACTACTTGCAGTTACGTTCAATGTCCCTTTTTGGGTTTATAACATGCTTTACTGCATCTTCATTGAACGTTTCTCAGACAGCACTTGTCACTGAAGTTAACCAAAATAGCAATATACTTATTGTAAATATAAATATATTGTGTGATAAGTGATCAAAGTTACACATTAAATTGTTCCTTATGAACTGATGATACAATTACATAATTAATAAATATGATACATTAACAATAATGCACCTACTTACTAAAGTAGATATTTAAGATAAGTGATCATATTCAGTGGCAGAAATGTGCACTAACATTAGAAAAACATTTTTTTAAGTGCTGACTGCCTTTTCAAGTTTACTCCATATCATATACTGTACGTCTATACATTTTTATGTCAGTAAAAAAGGACTGACTCCATTAAAGGTTAGTTGTTTTCGAGTATAGGAACAGCACTTTTGAGACTCTTATCTCTTATGAATATTTATAACTTCTGTCAAATCTCAGAAGAAGCTATTGTGTAAAGTAAAGAAGCCCATATGCAGATGTATGTATTGTGTTTAGCTTATGTATAAACATTATGAAGTACAGGCTACTTTCTTTCCCTAAGTAGGACAGCAGGGAAAATGTGACAAGCCTCAAAGTCAGAAGGAAATCTTTGGACTCAAATCTGTTTTTGTTGTAGGCTACGCTGTATGCAGGTCATGTTTCTGTATTCTTTATTCTTTTTTTAGAGATTTCAACTCTTTTGCAAAATGTAGAACGAAGGAAAAATGCAACCAGACGTTAAGATCTCAGCATCATAGAATTTGAGGTCATCTTTCATTGCGCTCATGTTGCCCTGGTTTCTAATGAAAGCAGATGCCTTCAGAATCTGCAGCGAGATACCAGGTGTGAAAGTAGTGGTACATTCCAGAACATAACATACAAGAGAACTATCTGAGATAAAAAAAAGGAAAAGGCCTCTGGGCAAATAGCTGTTTTACACAAGCTGAGCCTCTGGGTCGCTGCTGGCAAGCTACTCAACAAATGACAGCACTTGGTTGGTTGTTTCAAAGCTTTAAGGCCATTTACCTTCATATGACAGTTTGTGTATTGTGCTCTTCGCATCCTCTAAAAGTAGGGTCTGAGATGACAGTCTAAAAGATCCTTTTTTTAAATTTTACGCTTTTGCTTCTCTCTGGTCAGTTACAAGTCAGCAATAGCTATGATATTGAATTACCAGGCTGTCCTAACACTCTGGGTCATTGTCTGTAATAGTTTCACGTGCATGGATGAATCAAATGAAATGACGAGACACTCAAACTCCCCAACTAGTAGAAGTCTATGTTGTATTAGGATTTTAGTGTATCAAAGGAATTCTGCATTTGACAAATACATCCCTTCGAGGCACATGTTTTAATCACCGATTGAACAAAGAGTGGAACAGATGCCTGTGTAAGTCCATCAGATAAAGCATCAAATCACATATTTCAACCAGGTCTTCAAACATCACAAAATATAGAAACATGATACATATGGTGCCACAAAAAAACCCCCAAAAGTCCATCAGTATGTGTGCAGTGAAAGTGAGGCAGTGAAATGCTGGAAAACACCATCGAAAGCCAATAGCTGCTCTTAAATGGGACACTGTAGGTAGTAACAGCGACCATCCACCAGCAAAATATAGAATCACTGATGCTTTGTTCCTCAGAAAAAAAAAAAAACTCTTTCTGCTTCTCTGCTTGTCTTTCAGGGGACAAACGTTAGATTTTATGACCTGGCTAAGGTTCTGCAAATACCTTCCCTCTGGTGACTCACTTACACCCATGCTGTCTGCAATAAACAGGATAAACAATGTCCTGTAGCATAGTAGTATTTATATCGACATACGTGATTTGTATGTTTATTTGTGTGTTTCTTTGGTATTTTAATTTTAATTATAAGAATGTGCAGATGCTTTGTATGCTAATTATTAAAACATTTAACAGCATACTCATACCTTGTAGGTCAAAAACTGACCTGTACACCTCTTTAAAGCACAAAGTAACTGATGTTATATATATATATATATATATATATATATATATATATAACATCAGTTACTTTGTGCT
>JAUMTR010000002.1:11219721-11250051 GCA_032270685.1 Microctenopoma stevenorrisi | reverse complement strand
ATATAACATCAGTTACTTTGTGCTTTATATATATATATATATATATATATATATATATATGTGTGTGTGAACAACTGACTAATCAGTTGCAACGCAGTGATTCATTTTTACACTACTGTAGCTGTGAATAGCCCGCTTTGGTTGGATAGAGAATGACCTATCGGCAGCCAGCTGCTACTCAGCGTCTTACATTGCGCTCCAGTCTTGCAGTGTGGATGATGCACCCTCTCTATTTGTCTCACGCTTCAAAATTTCTATCCTCCTACGTGCATATTATATTCATAAAGCCGAGGCCCATGCATGAGTGCTCCAGACTGGCTTTTGCACATCTGTATTAAAAATCAGCAGGGAAGGACTTGGATGTGTAGATCAGGCAGACACACTGTAGTTGCTGTCACAGCTGTAGGCTGCGTCCCTTGGGGAGCACTCCACCAGCCACCCTGTAAAAGAGTGCCAGAGCACATCTGGGTCCCAGCAGGTGCTCTGCAGTCCCAAGATAGATTGTCATTTGCTGCAAAACCTTTGTACTGGTGTCCTTGCACGTCACCATGAAGCTTTACATCTAGCTAGAATCAACCTCCAGCATAAGTTTTAGAATTGTAACAGAAAGTCATACAGCACACGCAAATATGAACCTATTAATATAAAAGGAAAAGCATTT
Organism: Microctenopoma stevenorrisi; assembly: GCA_032270685.1. NCBI lineage: Eukaryota > Metazoa > Chordata > Actinopteri > Anabantiformes > Anabantidae > Microctenopoma > Microctenopoma stevenorrisi. The sequence goes on along the minus strand of JAUMTR010000002.1, from coordinate 11,249,390 downwards.
TTGGTGATGGTAATAGAAGGCTAAACATCAGCCCTTCAACAAGGTTGTGTCGCAATGTTGTTTGTCTTTTTTTCCTACACTTAAATAATCAAATGTGGCATGCTGTCCTCTACAATCCATCCACAATATGTAAATTACAATAATGTTGTGTCAGGGGTTTTCTGCCTTTAAAGACAAACTGTAAAGATTGTTTACATTTTTATTGAAATGGGATAAGGGCAAACCAAGGATAGCCAAATGTCATCCTGTCTCATCATCATTCTGTGCTGCCATGTTCTAATATCACCAGAGATAAGCAAGTGCAGAGTAATTGCAAAGATAACTTTCATTTAAGCAAACTCTAATTCTCTGTGATTCCTAATTGTAGATTGAGATAGTTCTCTGCAGGATGTGTTTGACCTTCATTGCTAAATCAGTCAGAGATGGTTGATTCAGGAGTCACGGGCTCTGAATTCTTTTTCTAAATAAAAATACATGTGTTACTTTTAAAGTGAACACTACACTTTTATCTAAATGTGTTTGTAAGCTTAGTCTTGGGAAATTACACATTTGACAGTGTTTAACAAAATTAATACTAAAATCACTTACAAATACCGAACAGACAACAGTGTCTTGCCTAAGGACCATTTGACACAAGGAGCCAGGGACCTCTGACTCTGGAATTAATGGACGACTCACACTAGCATCAGCTCCACAGCCAACAGAAAACTTAAATAGAAATTAAATTATGAAATGTCCAGTTATTAAATTTTTGTATTTTAAAAGACCAACACCAGCATCAGGGAATCCTGAACAGGGTCTGAAATTTATAAGAAGTTTTAGTGTCATTTTAATAATTCGGAAGACTTTGACATAAGCAAAAAAGGAAATCATTCAAACATCCTTTGTGAGATGCTGCCACCTTGGTCTTTGCACTTGTGGCAGTGTGCTGGAGCAAAGCAGCACTTACAGGAATAAGACATGACAGATTAGTAAGTTTAAATATTATCCTCTTAGAATGATCATTGGCCACTGAAACAGCCTGCGAACACATGCTTGGACGTCCATTGGATAATAATGTGCGACCTTGCTTTACCACATTTTATTAATGATTTCATAGATGAAACAGTCGTATAACAGCTAACTATGCCTTGGAAAACAGGACCTGATCCCTCGTGGTTGTCAAATTGCCATATTCAAGCCAGAGACTAAATCCAATTCTAAAATAAAACCGGAGCAAAGAAGAGGCATACTATTTCAACAGAAACTTTACTTAGCTTGGCAGACGCTTTTATCCAAAGCGACTTACAGGGAGCTAGCGCTGGGTGTCTGGCTCAAGGACACACCTGGTAGGGGATGGACTAGGAGTCAGAACCTGCGACCTTCTGCATCCCAGTCTGATGCTTATCCCATTGAGCTGCCAGACCCCTATTAGAAACAAATTTAAAGGTTTTTTGATTGTGTGAATGTAAACATGTCTCCAATGTCTTTTTCATCAGCTTGCCTAATTGCACACAGAATATAGCATATATGTGCTGCACTCCTGAAGTTGAAACGTCCAAGTGATCTAAACTGCAGCTTGTATTTCAAACTATTATTATTCTCATATATTTTTTAAATCTCTTTAGAGGGACACTGCTTCCAGAAGGTACATACTGTGCGTTTAGTGTTAACATCACAGGTTTACACAAGTGGGTCAGTTAGAGGCTCGCCATCCCACTTTGAGGCAGAGCATGGTGTTAAGTATTTTACATTGAGACGAGTTTGAAAAAAGCTAAGTGGGATTTAATTTGTGTTGCGCTCTCCCACCTTCAGGTCTGAGAAAAACACAGTGTGTGTTTGTGCATCTGAATCCTTTCCCTTTCAACTTGTCTAGGCTTTGATTTCTTGACACATTCCCTTGCTGTGTTTTTGCTTCAATGCTCTGTGCGCTGCGTTGTCTCCCATCTTCTTGTATCTGTCTCCTATCTCATCCCACATGTGCTTCCAGGCAACGCAAGGCTCACAGTCTGCTTTCCATAAAGATAACGTTGCTGAGTTAAACAGATGGGGTATAAATGTTCTCTCAGTGATAAGTATTGGCTTAGATACACCAAGAGATAGAAAAGATTATTCAGACTATCTTAAATTTTCAACAAAAATCTAAAATATGCAGTACAGCACAGTTTTTGATGTGTACACAATGCATCTAAGGTGTTACTTCTGTGATTATTTTCAACATGAATGCAAGCCTTCATTCCTAATGGGCAAATATACTCTCTCTGAAATGTGTTTATCATTCTGAGGTTGGTAACCACAACAACATAGCTGTAATTTCTGACGTTTTACTTACGTTACTGTGGAGGCAAAACTATGATGACACTTTTTCTCAAAAATAACCTAATTTGAGAGAAAAAACAATCAAGATAACAGAGTGCGTAATGAGTGTAGAATACCTTCTTAATTTAAACATGTGCAGATTAGATCATCACATTGGTTCTGTATGGATTAGTTCATTACGGGGTTATTGTGGGCCATGGCCATATGACCCCACTGTCCTTTTCCTAAATCTCTGCTGTGGGGGCTTTTTTATTCCACCCTGGGTGTTGCAACTTAATTCTAAGCATAACTGAACTCCCTGTCAAACACTGTGTGTTGATAAATCTCCTAGTTATACTTAAATCAATATAGGGACTGAGGTGGTGGGTAAAAAACCTTTATAATCCTTGCCCTCAGCAATATTTCTCATGCAGGCCAATTTCAGACTGGTTTTATCATTTGAACCTGACAGTTTGCTGTATGTTGAGTGGATCCAATCTATATTGTTTGATACCACTATTGGCCCACACCCATAAAGTATTCCAATCAAAGTTGCTGGAATGTGATTTTAGTGTAGGAAGAAAACCTTGTTCATTTATGCAGTTGTGGGATTCAAACATAGAATATCAATATGTAAGGCAATTGAGCAAGTACTAATCAATACTGAGATAAAAAATTGTTACAGTACTGCACCTAATGACAGGAAATATGATTACATTATTAATGTTATTTAATGACTTGTACGATGCAAATCAGGGACACAGAAATGAGAATCATCTGCCACTGGGTATGCATACAGTACTCATACACGTTTATCCAGGCTATGTGGACTCATGTTTACCATTGGTATTAATAGATATTTTTTGTAGCGACCATACATTATATTTTTCTCATGGTTGTTGTTCCAAATAACTTCTAAACTGCTAAATCAACCCCTCACCATATATGAAAGAACATGAGCATACATTACATTTCTTTTAAAATGGTCCAACCAGCAACGTTAATCAATAAAACTTCTTTCACTTATAGTTACCATTGCAAAGTATTATTTTAATATTTAAGTCTGCTGAGCCTGATTCGACAACGACACAGATATTGGTCAGTCTGACATTTGAAGTAGTAAAATGGGTCCTTCAGTTGTATATTTCATGAGGAATAGCAGGTGGATTGGCAGCCAAAGAAAATCTAAGAGTGGAAATGTCAAAATGATTTTTTTTTTCTTTTCACATTAAACAGACTAATTTAAGGTCCACAAGTCAGGTGTACTGTGCGCAATCTCCTCTAAATCATCTGGAGGACAAATACTGTTTCAGTCTTCAGTGTTCATCCAGCAAATTTATTGAGCCAGGAAATGGAAGTTGTAGCCAGGTTCTGCAGAGACTTAGATCCACCGCATTTTTTCTCACGCTGCATATTCATTTTAAGGGACAAACAAGACAATGCTGTCCTTCCACACGTCATAATGACACGATGCTTCATCTCTTGTATCTCGTAGATTATTTGCAATTTAACCAGTCAGGTTTGCATGTCTTCAAGATGTTGCACGGAACATCTCTGGGACATCTTGTTAGCATTCTTCCAATTGAGGCCTATCTCACAGGTTGCAAAAGACAGAAGCAATCTTGAAAAGCTCCTCTTAGGCTTCCAGAAGCAGCGTTGAATGAGTGAAGGGTCAGCACACCCACTGTTAGAGAGAAGCCTCAGGGACATGTATAAAATTGGATCTGCCATTTTCTGAAAAATGTGCTGTTGATTTGATACTTTTCAGGTCCGGGTTTTGTTCCTGAGGATGTCCATAATAGTTGATGAAGACAAATTACAGGTGCTTCTCTCTAAAGAAAAAGAAAGGAAAGCAGAGGAAGAAAAAACAGATCTCAGGGGATGATCTCTTCCTCTTATACATTCAGAAAACACTGTGCATACTGTACGCTGAGCTTTGGTCCATTACAGCAGAATATATCAGATAAAAAGGATTATTAAAGGGTAATATCAGGGTTTTATGTATTCACACATTACTTTGGTGTCCCAGGACAGTACAGCTGATGCCTGTGAACGTGCATCACTTTTTCCTAAAGCTTTAAACTACACAACACAAACCCTTGAACATGTTATGCCACTTCAGTGTAAAGTCAAGGACTGCTGATCTGTGGGCGCATATGCAGCCTTACTAAGTTCACACCAAAATGAAATTATATTCTTGCTCTTTAAAGAGGAATGTAAACCTCATTTGAGTTTTACAGCACTACACAAAGTCAGCATCTCATTCAAAGTCAGCTTTCTGACTTAACTGTCCAAGGGCAGAGGAGTGACAGCAGTTTTGGAGTTTCTGAAATATGCTGCATTCCCCTTTGAAAATCATGAGCGTAAAATTAGTTTGTTAGCTGTTGTGTTCAGTTGAAAAGCACTGTGCTTCCTTTAAACTACACTAGCCCAAGCCAACAGGGGTTAAATTAGGGAGAGATGATGCCCTTATGATACTCAAAGCGTACGCTGAGTTATTCTTCAAAAAGTTGAGAGCATGCCCACGCGGGAACGCCAGAGAGCTCACAAATACGTAGAAATATTTGTTTGCTTTCATGTGTCAATGCGTTGTATAATTTTCCGAGCTGGTGTGTTTGGGTGAGAGGCTGTGTTGCACTGTAGTGGTGGCTAACAGCCTTATTGGCATTTTCTACGCTGATTTCTATGAGCTTACTCTATTAGAATTACAGAGTGCTCCCATCTAGTCTGCAGCAGCATGCATGCAAAAGAATTGTCCCCGGAGCCTCTGTTTACTAACCAAGTTGGATTTGCTGCTCTCAAACACAGCCAGGCTAAAGCTCAGCTACCCAGCAACCCCCTCCAGTGTCCATCCCTCTGCCCTCACCACCGACACCCCAGCATAGATACACACAAGCCGCTCCTTGAGGCTTTCATTTTGTCGCTCATCCTTAGTCTACTTTTTGCCAGAATCTGTTCAAAACTTTCCAGACTGCGAGCTTTTTATGTAAATTATGTAGCACAAAATGTGAAGCCATGGTTACAAGCCAAATCCACATCCTAAAAAAAAAAAACACTTCAAACAGATTTAAGTGTTTAAATAGCAAAATTGAAGGAATGGTTGTATTGTTGCTTTGACACAGTAGAGGGGGGACTTTGGGGAGTTTTTTTTAACAAACACTGAATACAAGCCTTTTTGTCTGAGTAAGAAAATTCTAAATAAACTGAAGAATTAGTCATTTTTATTCATTCACATGCTTGGAGAGTTTGAGTGCAAGGCAAGTTTTTGTCACGCGCTCTTACTATTCCTTACTTTTTCTGTTTTTGGCACTTTGATATCCCCAAACAAAATCATTCTCAGTGGGTGAGTGTGAAATAAATTGTTGTCTCAAAGAACTGCTTCTTGGTGATGAAGGCAACAAGCCTAAGACAAGGCAACACGGGAATATGTCTTTCTCAACCACACAGCTCTTCAGGGATGAAACTTCTCACATTTGATGAAGTTAGTTAACAATCTAGTATTATCTGCTGCTGGGAAGATGACATCTTTTTCGTTTGTTTTTCTGTTCTTATGTGTTAAAAAAAGGCCTCTTGAAATCTTGACACATGCCATGGCCCTATAAACGTGAGAGTTACAGTAAGATAAATACAGTTCATCTTGTACCACACAGAAATTGCACCATTATGGCAGAAATTCCTTCTACACTTTACACAGTAAGCTTTATTTATCGCTTTATTCTTTCAGCCAATATTTAGCATTTAACTCTGAATCACAAACTTTGCTGTGTGTTTATATGCCCTGGTCTCTCTGTTTGCCCTCATTATAAAGGTCTGACCCGCTAACACATAGAAAACAATAAAAAGTAAACATCAACAGTCAAAAAGCAACGAGGATGGCAGCATACCAAACATGAAAAGAGGACAAAACTGATACCATCATTTTCATTATTCTTAGCTTTTTTTATTTCTTGGCAAGAGGATTAATGCAAATTTACACAGAGCTGTTGTCTTGGCATTCACAGTTGGCAGACTGCCACAAACGTGGCATAATAATGTCCTTCTTCTCATCAAAAATAAGCTAGAAGATCGTTATGACTTCAGTGACGCAACGTTAACTAGTTGGCAGCCGGTGGTGGTGAGACACTGTCAGGAAGAAATTATTTTCTGTCTTTACAATAAACATCTGCTTGATAGTTTCTCAGTGCACCTTCAAAGCTGTTTCTCTTTCAGACAGACCTGAGTCACTGACTGTCACTTCCAGCTGCAGTCTGTAGGCTTTCCAGACATGGAATCAATACGCAACATTTTCCTGCTGATGGACACGGACTGGGGACAGACAGATTCCCCTTACCAAGTGGGCTCTTGATTGAGCCCCACTTAGACTGCTAATGTGACTGATAGACTGACAAAGACATCGCTACAGGAAGTTACTGTGTGATCTATTGTCACCATCTTTCACTGACAGCAAAGATGTGTTTGCGAATGAGATTGTGCTGTTTTCTCAGTGAGCGCGCTTTGCTTTTGTGCTTTTCCGTTACTTCCTTTTTAGAGAGTCACATCACTCCACGACAGATGATTTGTTTTTGTTTTTTTATCTGAAGACACATCTAACACCATATTTGTATTTTTTACCCCTGCTCGTGTTTAATAGAGTTTAACATTACGACAAAAGACTTGAAAGATGAAATGAGACATGTTGAGCTTTGTGTAATTAGCGATGAGCTCAACAATGAAGTAACTGCAGCAGCTTGGAACAATACAGGTATTCATCTCTCATGAAGAATATGAATTGCACAGTACAATCCATTGTTTGAGGCATTCATTAGCTACAACATCTGGCAGTGTGGGATGAAGCCATGATGATGTCTTTATGTTTCTTGCAGACCACATTGACATGCAAGTACTGTACTGTTGAATGCTTTTAATATATTACATTAAGCAACGAGCAATAAGTGGGTTATGCAAAAGTTTTGCAGTAAATGTGATAGCTCCCAAGCACTGGGAAATGATTTAAAAGAGATACGGTAAAGTGTTTAACAACTAGTTAATATGTTTATGTAGCACCAAGCAGATGCAGTGTTAGATGAGAGGTTCCTCTCCCGCTCTATGTCATGTGAAAATGCACTGCAAGAAATTAGATTTGGACGGTTACAGTGCAGCTGCTGCCACATTTTGGACAGTTTTGTCAAGATTGCCATAAAAGATTTGTACCCCTCTGACAGACAAAAGTAAACACTGTCTGTGGTTTAATTATTACATTTTCTGGTGTTTTTTTAAGACAAAAGAAAAAAACTTAAACCACATGGTTCCCTCGTTTCTAGTTTAATTTACTACATACAAATTATTTTTCTGAAAGCCAGTCACCAGCAGCTTCTTGAAGTTTTTGAAAACATTTCACTGCTCATCAGAAATGTTTCAATAATTTTACCTACAGGTGATACCATGTACAGGTCACCCCTAATTTATTCAATTAATACTTATTTAAATCAAAACCTTCACAGAGAGATATGTTTAAATAGAGTGTCTGTGTCTGCTGTGATGGATAAATTTTACTCTTAAAGGCTTACAAGCCTCCCAATGCTTCCAATGAAAAGCTGTTTGATTTTGATAGTATTTCTATATTTTGTGAGGTTGATCCACTGGGGCACAACAGCACACACACTCACATGCCCTTGCTTTTGTCCTTTGGGCGCGCTGAGTTGGCATAAATGGATGGCCTGTACATAAATTCCCTGAAATCTTGTCGCAACCCTTGACCTAACCTAACACGATCTAACCCTAGCCTTAACAAAAAACCCCAAACTTTCCATTTTTTTTATATAAACGCATAGGTCCACATGTGAGAGGACAGTCTCAGTAAGGAAGACGCATTCTAGCTTTCTTGCAGCTAGAAAACACTGCTGAGTGTGTCATCGCTGTCTTGAAAGCAGATGGTCTTACTATTGTTTTATTAACATTATTATTAAAGCAATAAACCTATAGCTCAGTCCAGCAGGTTTGTCGTTGGATGCGCATTTATATGTGTAAATAGCTTGCATTTCAGTTCCACTGATTTCTAAAGCTGCTTCAACTAGCTGCTTTGGTACATTGATGTTTCTATTAGAGAGTGCAATAGTGTAATAGGTACATGTAAATATATAAGTGAGCAGGAAATATATATATTCAGGGTCATAACACAACATAGAGAGATCACCCTTTCTGCTGGATGTGATCCTAGGCGTTAATTACAGAGCATACCATCGATTTCTATGAAGGAAAAGAACACAGATGGCAGCTGTGGCCCTGAAGCTAGTTGCTGTCTACCACAACAATCTGCAAAAGCTATTGGTGGGACTGCATTTTATTCATTTAGTCATCAATGTCCTGGCAGTAGCATCCAGCAGCCTGCTGCCCTCCCTCTATTTCACTACTGATTCTCTCCCACTTCTCTCCGTGACCTTCCTGCTATTAAACCATGTCCCACTAATGTGGGCATTTTTGAAAACATATCTTTTTCTAAATGATTTGGCCTTGGCACTGCAGTAAACTAGCATCATACAAGAGCTATTTAAACGAAGTTACCAGCACAGGCGCTCAGGAATTGCTGGTGTTTGGAGCTACTGCAGCAGAACATTTAGGGGCATTGGATTTCACATTTCTTGCCGTAGGATTCATGTAGGGTGATAAAACCTGCATAAGCATCTTCGCACACTCTCCCCACCTCGACCTGACAAGCTTCTACCTTGGTAGAATATATTTTGAAGGTGGGCTACTTTCAGGGCTTTTACCATACCTTGAACAGTCTGAACAAAAATGTGGCAATGGGTTTCGGTAATAGGCTTAAACTTTTTCGGACTCACTTTTATTATCTTTGAAAAGTTCTCCACTAAGTGCCTCCACTCCTCACTCTGTTAAAAATGAGCACTGTCTGCGTATTTTACAAGTCACTATTATTCTGTTTAGTTGTACGGAAATTCAACCCTTTCTTGCTTCTCCTTAGCTAGACTGTGTTAGTTAATCTAGTATCTCAACTGTTTACTACTTATCTTGGATCACACGGTAAACATCTATCTTCTGCAACTATCCTCTGAGTTCTCTTAACAGAACAGTTTACCAGGCGTTTCTCTCTATTCAAATATAACAATTGTGTTTTCTGTTACCTTAATGATCACATGTTCATAGAAAGAAGAAGGTATCTTTTTATGTTCACGTTGATACCTAACATAAGAATGAAATGTTCATAGGTAACATATTATTGTTTTATGTACAACATCTGGTTTTCTGTTGCCAACGTAACCGTTCAGCTTCCTTATGAAACTGTAGAGATATTAAAGTATTTCATGGCTGGGATTAGACATCAGTGTGTGGGTTAGGGTCAGGGAAAGACTGACCCTAACCTGCACTGAGTTTATGGACAGAAATGTCACTTCACGTACACAACATGGGCATTAAAAATGAAACTAAATCACAATTTTTTCTCTCATTCTAACCTCTGTACTTTTCTTGTCTCAACCCAAACTCCTTTTGTCTTGAACTTAGGTCTTCGTCATGTCAGTCCTGCACAGTTATTGCCCTCCATCCACTCTAACCACCTCGGGTCGTCGATTTGCATTTATAGTACAAGCTTGTTATTTATTCACAGACATGTACATTAGGTAGTTTTAAATTAAAAAAATCACATATGCCTTCTTATTTGCCACCTTTTTTTTTCTTCTTCTTTCTGGTTCTGCCTTTGCTCTGGTCTGGTCCTACCACAGCAAATCATCTGCCCTCATCTCTTCCTATATTTACATCCTGCTCTGTCATGACATGTTTTCTCACAATGTGAGATAGGAATAGATAGAGAGAGAGATATAGTGTGTATGTATGTATATGTATTTGTACATCTGTGTGTGTAGTACATGTCTATACTAACATATCTATTTACTTGCATAATACATAGTAGTTGTTGTACTAGTAGATTAATAGTCGATATCTATTACTTGCATATGGACTGTGAAAACTGTGTATGCGTGTACATAGAACCTCAGCTACCATTCATTTCTATGCCTTGATCTATATTCTTTGTATACTCTTTATATTATTTTGCTATTTGTCCCTGAGCTGTGGGATCAATTAAATCTTATTCTTTCTTATGTTATACCCAGGTGTGTAAATCCAGATGTTTTTGTATATTTGTAGGTCAATGACCATCTGTCTAGACCTTCCTGCCACAACTGGCCATTTCACATGGTACCAGAAATGTCCAAAAGTCTGCTTTTCAAGACAAACTATAAAACATCTCAGTTAAATCAAAGTTGGTGATACACTGTGACTTGCCTTCCTGTTCCACACGTCTTGTCTGCCTTCCACAGGTCTGTGCACTAGATCTCACTGATATAGGAGAATGGTTGTTCTAGTGAGATACTCCATAACAACAATTTAACAGTTAGCAGTGCATTTAGGAATGAGCGCAGACACCTCAGGAACTGTGCTTCACATTAGCAACATTTATGCATTAGGTCAAATACATCTCTACAAGCATACTGTCATTTTTAAAGGCCTTCTGGTTTTTCAAGGTATCTTGGTGAATGAGCTCTAAAAGGTGTATAAAAAACAAAAACATGTTTTATACAGTTACTATAGACAAATTATTTTATCATGCTGATGATCAAATCTCCTTAAGTGTTTGATGGCCTGTAACAGGAAATGGTGGCTCAAATCAATGAAAACAAGCTTACAGTTTTTATAGCATGATACTGTGATACATCAAATATCTAAAACCTGTGCTGAAGGCACAACAATTCGGCCATCATTTTGTTGATAGGCTTAGGTCATGCTGACTAAGTAATAAAAATGCTATTTGACACTATTTACTTTGCATGTTCTGTATTGGTGCAACATATTTAGAACTGCGAGTTGCCCAGGTTTTCTTTAGAAGTTGTTAGACTGTAGGATATTCATGGACAGAAAATCAAAGTACAGCTCAGGTCTGGGGAGTCTGTATCTTGTTTATGTTTGGATCAATATTTCTGCTTTTTGCACATGATGTCTATATGGTTTCAATGGCATTTGCATTAAAAACCCTTTTTTGAATTCTATGTCAAAGGTGCATAGGGCGACAACCCTATGTGCACCGCCGAAGAAACGATGTGACACAAGAGCATGAAGATTAATTTGTGTAATAGATTACACTGGTCAATATTATTGCTATTCTTATGGAATTAAACTGGCTGATCATAAGATTGGCATCCATTTAGTTGTATAATGTACAGTTTAAATGGAAATTATGTAGTTGCAATACTATACTTGTAAAGTAGAGAAGGAGCACACATCAAGCAGCGTCCTACTGGTGTTTTACTTTGCCCGACAAATGAACCACCCTGTGCAGGGTATATATGAAGTGCTGTTGTCTCTCTAAAACCTTACGCGATAGACAAAATCTTATTTCAGAATTGTGTTTAGAGAGTAGAGTTTAAGGGCACTCAGTTTTATTTATTTATTCAATGAAAAATTTATTGAAAATGTGTTGACTGGTGTTATTCAACAATTCATTCCAAAACCATGAGCACTGATATACTGCCCAACATTCTTGACATTTTTGTCCAGAGGATGTGCATGGATCTGTTTAGCTACAAGAGCATTGGTGAGGACCAAGCACTTGGTCAGGAATGCCCCGCACCTATATGTTCAGATCCAGCTCATCTCAAAACCTGACGGGATGGGAACAGTCGGGTTCTCATCCATCATCTGTGTGAACACACGCCCTCCTCACTGCAGTCAGTCCCAAGACAAGGGATTGTGTCTGCTATCTATTCATAGTTAGTGGTTACAGGTCATGTTTCTTTAATTGTAAAGTTTGATAACGTACAGCAGATGCCTGTTTTATTATATATATGTAATATAGTCTCCTTCGTCTCTCAAACCTTAAGCTAAGGACCGTGATGTCTCGAGAGAGCGACAGAGGTGTCTGCACACATTGTCTTTGCAGTGCCATGTCTTTGGCAAGGGGGGCATCCACAGTTTACAAGGCTTGCCTTCAATTTTACTCATCAAACAATGGTTGTGTACACAGCCCATTCAAGGCAGGGAAAACGCAACACAACGTGACAAGAACATCAAGCATTTGGCCATCTGGGGAGGAAAAGTGCCAAATAATGACTCCTTGGTGATTATGGAAGCACAATTCTTTTCCACTCATGTCACATGAGAAATAGTGTATTAATCTGACTATATGTTCACATATTGGTGGTTATATTACCCTGTTTGGTTATATTATATCCTATATGGAAAAGTCAAATGCGACTTCACTAAAAAAAAATAACAACTTGCAAAAGAAGCTGCCAATTGAAACTTGTTGATTGATTTTAAACCTCCTCCCACCCTTAACACACGCCGTGCAATTTATTTTCCTCTTGCTTTTGTTGCCACCAGGGCCAGTCAAGTTCCCGACTCTACAAAGGCTCGTCATTAAGATTGAAATCTTCACCACATAAATTTTTATTTGAAATCAATTCTGTGACCTTCACCATGCAACGGCAAACACATTGTCAAACCCATGCTAATTTGAAGCACCGTGTTAAACAAGTGTTGCATGCTTTTCTTATTCATTCCTCTGTGAGCAACACTCGCGGAGTATGATTAGAGGTTAAAACTTCATCATGTTTTTCACTTTTAAGGTCATGTAATGAAACTTGTAAAGGAAAAACCTAAGTGAAATATTTGGTATTTGAAAGGGAATCAGCATCAGTCAAAGTTATTTTCTAAGGATTTTTTTCCAGCTATTCTGCTAGTGAATGAATTTATGCATAAATGCACATGAATACAGGGTGGGACTTTATTCAGCTGAATGTACAGTACACAGCCAAGCAAACCATTCTCATCTAACAGTGTTGCCCTAGGCTCTGTTTCACAGTAGACAGATGGAAGGAAACATCACCACAGCATGTACAATCGCCTTCATCAAACAACACACAAAGGCTGTTTTAACAGTCAGTTACTTCTTGAGAAAGAGAAACTTTTCCAACAAAGCGGAATTGATATGATTTAGGCATCCTTCTTTAAAAGGAAAGACTGTCACACTGAAATTTGTTGATGTTCTGCTTGCATTTCTGAAAATTTGTGATATTTGTGTTTATTTTGAGCAATAAGTGACAGATAAAAGTGGCTAGGTGACACATTTGTTCTTCATTTGCACTACAAATTGATCTTGCACTGCATGGTTACAGGAAAACAGATGTGTGACACGAATACAACAACAAAACAACATACCACTAGTCTTCCATTATTAATTTACACACACAATGTAGTCAAACCAACATATGTTGTCAGTAATTGACACTTTGCCGTCCGTGCTTTATCATACAACAATCACTTTTAGTTTGCACGACTGATAGGATGGAAAAGCATGAGCACAAAGGCCCATTGTGTCAGTGCTCGAAATAGCTGATTCATAAATGGCTAATTAGCACTGTTGAGTTCAAATTTAAAGGCTTACCCTGACTTTATCAAACACACTTGGCTAAATCCTGCCATAACTATATTTAAATTCCACCTCAAAGCATTTCATTTATATTCCTCATATCCATAGAAACATATTCATCATAGAAACATTTCAACAAGTGTAGCCTTATTTGTTCGCTCTCCAAAAACAGCTTATAGGCCACTTGATTCGCATTTCAAGGACAAACATAACATAACAACAGCAGAAAAGTCAATAAACCTGTTAAATGCTGTTTTATGCAATTAGTCATTTTCCACAAGTTATTAGCTTAAATCTGAATTTGTTCTCTTTTAACCTGTACACCTCTCTCACACATTAGCTGGAGAGGCCATGTCAACTGACAATAATGGCGATTCACAGCACTGGCTGTAGTCTAATTGGCATGCTGCATCTCACTCAATGTTAGACCTTTCATTAGCCTCCAGACTTCAGTGTTTTTTGATGAATTCCGCCTCATCCTTCTTTAGCCATGCTTTGGCTTCATCTGACAGGATAATATTGACAGTGGTCCTCTGAGCAACAGAATTTCACATCGTACCGCGGCTTATTGGTTGATAGAGACCAAATACAAGGATGTGTTTAACATGTCAGACACATATAAAATTGTGCACCGGGCACCAGGCGACTATGTGCATTTTATTTTAGCAAATCTTAATTTTGAAGTGGACCCAAATGTTAGAGCTATGATTGTTAAGGATCCCTTTCATTCAGATGTTTAGTTGGCAGGGTTGGGTAACCCAGGGCTGTGTCCACGATGTGATCCAAGGCCTGTTACAATAGCATTACCTGTTCAAGTTACAATAACGGCATTACTTAATTATCAAAACACCTGCAATGCTGTGTCTGGAAAAGTGTTATAAGAGCCCTGTTTAAAGTGAGAGTCTGAAGAAATTTAACTTATTGGTCAGTTCAAGAAACATTCAGTTTCTTCTGAGACCTAATCAGCATCAGGATGTGATTTGCAATCCAAGATTTTTCTGCAAAGCATACGTGAATATAAAGTAGACAGAACTCACTCTTACTGTTACTCTGTTGGTTCAGGTACAAAGAGCAAATAGACAAAGTATTAAAAGCTAAGATAACGGAAGCAAAAGTCATTTATTTTACTGTGGAGATCTCACGTATTGTACTGTATATCAATAATAATATTCTGAATATTCCAAACAGTAGCCTGATATGAATGACCCCCTAACATTATTTATTATTTATCTCTGTGTTTTCGTTCATTTTCCACTGACATAACAGACTTATCTACTGCTCTGGATTAAACTATGGTCACTACATATTCATACCGTGTAGAAAAGTTCAAATATTATTTCATTCAGGCTTTTTGTCTGTCTTGTGTTTCCACACTATTTCCATTCAATTCTACCCCTGTTGCCAATAAGGTAAAAGCAAATATTGAATTGTCCTCACTCTGTCCACTCCATCGTTTTCAAATCTTTTTCTTTCTCCGGAGATTCTTGAGAAAGTGGGTAAAAAAGAAACCGACAGAAATAAATGAGGCAATGGAGATAGTTTCTACTCATTGTGATAAATCTTAGTGGTTCTTGAAGGTTACCATGGATACAAACCCAGCCTGTATGGATAAGAAAAAAATTGTTTTGTCAGATTGTTTCTAAAATGTCTGCAGCATTTATACAGAATATACTTTGGACATATATTCACTGCTCTCTTTCTCTGTGACACGCATTGGGGAACAATGTTCTTCTTTTCTAATGCTAGAAAGATCCAGTATTAACAAGTTAGGCTCAAATGCTCCCAAGTAAAAGAAAATAATTCATGGCAGCATTTAACTGAGAGATGAACAAAGATAACGGTACGGCATCCGCTTTGCTGTGGTCTCTTTAGAAAAGTTATGCTGTCTATAATAAAAGCAAAATACAGACGCGCAGAATGGCATTGAATAGATCTGCAAAGAATTTGTCCTCTGAGTGTTAATACACAACCACCTCGCGATTTAGCTCTGCAACCCCTTCGTTCACCCACCCCCTTTTCCCAGCTGTGACCGGCTGATAAAATATATTAGTGAGTGAGCTCTTTCTTTCAATTATTTCTTTTACATGTGTGCATAGCAAGACGTGGATTCAGTGGGAGGCCAACGGCAAGCATGATTAAAGGCAACGCTGAGGAAAATGTCTATTTGATCATATCTTAAAAACAAACAAACAATCTAACAGAAGCACGCTTTCCTTTTGTACCTATTTGCAACGGATTCTCGTAGCAGGGCACTGTTTGTTCTGACGTCGTTAGAAACAGTTGTTGCATTTGACTATTTTGACAGAACACCCGGTCAATCCTTTCTTTTTTTAGTTAGCATGTCGTGTTGCTCATTATCCTACACAACTTTTGTGGCACTGTAAGGAAACATGAGACAACTACATTCCCTGATGTTGAGTTAATATGAGATGTGTAAGCATAGTGTTACAGCCCCAGACTTTTAGAGTAAGCAATAAACCTCTTACTGTTTTAACTTTCAGATAGACAGGGGAGGAAAATTAAAACAAAAACAAATGCCAGGGGTGTGATTGGTGTCAGTGCTCTTCACTAAAGTAGGAATATATTAAACACATTGTGGTCTAATGGTGCACCTGCAAATATGACATTTAAGTACTTAAAGATGGCCCTGCAATTTCCCAGCAGCTGTCATGACCTTATAGTACTATTTGGACGACACAGAAACAATCGCCCCCTTCGTGTTCGCGAACGTATAGTGTGACATGACATAATGTGGAGGTAAATGGTGAGCGGAAGAATGCTGCTACCAAACCTTGCCAGGGGCAGAACTTGTTAAAATGCTGAGCTGAAGCCATTTTTGTGTGGAACGATGGCAAGGGAACGAGGCTAATCACCTTTGTGACCCTCATAAAAGCACATGTTGTAAGCTACTTTAGGGTATTTAGAATGGAGCGTCAATGATGTTCAGTGATTCCTGAGCCGATCGATATGTTACATGGAGGCTGGTGTCACATCGTGCTCTACAGGTACAATCACATTTTTTACCTCACTAAGTTTTAGCACCGTTCACATTGATTATCTACATACATCCTTATTTGAGTTACCTTGTTATTTTTTAAAAACAACGATGTTTCCTAATAATAGGCTGAATATTACAGCACATTAATTATTTGACAGTGTGCTAAATTGACACCAGTATATACGTGGAAACTATGGAAACTGAACATCATGTTCCTTTCTCTAGCTCCACCATGGCCTGTTGACACTCTTGGGAATGTCTGAGTAAGAATCTGAGCCTAATTATTAGTCGGAGATGCTGATGATCACTGGAAACGAAAAAGCTGAAACAAGACTCAGTAGAAAAGTGAACAGTGCCCCCCTCCTGCTCTCAGGCTGATTTCTGGAGGAGCGTGGCTACTGCAAACAGCAGAGGCATCTGTGGTCCACGCATACCCCGCCATCCACCCACATCTCAGCGCAAGTACTTGTACAACGCAGTGCGGCTTTAAGAGCACCGCGGCTCTTAAATCTGCGGTTGGCTCCTCCTCCCGCCGTGATGTCAGTCGGAGGGAGAGCGAGAGGGAGAGAGGTGGGCAGCGTAGAGGAACTGAGTTCATACAATACTACTGAGACATCTACAGCTTAGCAGACAGATACGGTGAACCGCCTATCCCGGCTCCTGTAAGTGATGCTGCACTGAGGCAGACTTTGATCCAACTCCACTGGGGGTGGGATGCGCTCTCTGCATCCCTCCTCTAAGACTTTCTGGGGAGCGTACACAACCTCGAATCAGTCCGAACAAACGGCTATACAATAAAATAGTTTCTGCTCTCAGTGCTCTGTGAGAAGTGATTGGGTTTTTTTTTCTTTTTCGCTCCTGGATTGAAGTTTTACGCGCTGGTCAAGCAACGTCTGACGCACACGTGTAAAGAAAATAAAGTAGGGATTTCAAGGCAAACGTAGGCTAGAAATACAAAGTTAATATAAAGCGAGCTTGGACCGATGAGTGGGATTGCGAGGCGAACACATCCGAGGAAGAGGAATTACAGCGTTCCCTTCACACAAAGTTGATTTCGGTGCAGTTTTTTTTTTTCCTCCTGCACACGAGGAGCGCAGGTTTTTTTAGCGCATGGATAAGTTTTTGTAGTGGATAACATTGTTTTTTTTTTGCTGTTTGCATTCGCGTTTTGCTTCCGCTTCTGTTGAGGATCCTTTCTCCTCCTTTGCCCTACTTCACTTTTTAATTCATGGCACTTGTTTTTTGTAAATCAGTGATGTCTCTGCGCGAGGGCACTCGCGGTTGATTTTCCCATCGTATCCCATCGGTAAAAGGTAAGCTGATGATGACTTGACTTCTGACATGAAAATTGGTTTGACTTTAACGGTCTCTGGGTATGTGCGCGGACACGTTTGTCCCTCGAACACTGGTAAACGCCAGAGAGCGCCTCAACAGTCTAATTCGTGTGATTCGTAGAAAATCAAATCCAGGCGAGAACATATTTACAGTCGCACAGAGCAGCACAAGAAGAGCGACATTTACCCACAGCCAGTAAGGCATTAGGAGAAATCAGATCGTTGCCATTCTGTGGGATTTCCTAGAGCTGTTTTAAATACATAACAGGCGTCTCCGTGCACCTGATGCAAATGGAAATGATCCACGGACGCGGTGCGTCGTGGATCATCTAAGTCGAGTGGTCGCATCATGAATATGTGCCGCGCTGCTGGTCACGACATTGATCTCTAGATAGAGGGAGACAGTTTTTAAGAGCGTCCAACTGTAGGGACTTTTTAGTGCAGGTTTCTCGGCATCTTGGTCGCTGAGGTCGGTGCGTGGGTGCGCGGCGGCAGCGCGCTCCTGGTCCGGCGCTGCAGCTGTCAGAGACCACAACCTGAGGGGTGATCGGCCTGTCCACGCTCAGACTCCTGGCAGAAATAATGCTGCTGGGCATGTTCGTTCAAATAGTTGCGATGTAAGACCTCAAATGACCCTGATAGTTAGTTGTTTGGGTTATTGGGTTATTATTGGCCACGGTTTTGAAGGTTCCCTCAAGACCCAGTCAATTAAATATTTGCCAGAGAATTAAATCAAATGGTAATGTGAACCTTCCCAAGGTGAGCAGCATATTTTGGCTGTGGGCTGAGGCCAGTTTAAAGCAGGGTTCAATACTTCTATGATTTGGAAAATAGCAATTAAATCATTTGCTCATAAGCATTTCAAATTCACCAGTAGCTACACTGCATAGTCTGCAATACTTTACCTGTAATAATCATATCTCTGTATACTACACATCTGTATTAATATCATTATCATTATTGGTGTTCTGCCTATAGAGTCATGTAAATATTGACTACAGAGAGGTGCGTTTTCAGAGACATGACTTGAAACTGTCTGTGCTAAAGAGTTCATGGAGTAACTACTTGTAGTCCCACACTTGCCTTCAGGTGCCAAACACATTTTGTTTTACTTTTAGCTTTGCCTCTTGTCAGGCTTCAGTTAGGTTATGCTTCTAGCTTTCCTATCAAACCTGCCTGATATCACGTACAAGTTCTTAGAAATTACTTAGTCATACTTTATATAAAAAATTATCCATCATTCAACAGCATCTTTAGATCTTCTCATCATTTTAAGACAATCACAGTTTTTTAGTATTTAAACTATTGTAATAACCATTGTATCTTGCCGTAGAATGATAACTTATACATCAACAAGGCATCAACAAAGTATACCCATCAGTTTCCACTGTAGATATGAACACCCTGAAAATATTGTCCAGTCTGTTTTTACAGTATTTTTCCATGTAATTTAAATACAGAATTCTATTTTTCTGGGTTAGTTATAGTTTCAGACTGCAGTCTGACAGTTTACCTACCTGGTCACAATGTCAGGGTGGTTTGGACACAGCGAAAGAATTTTGTCGCAATTGCGTTAAATGTAATGGATTTTGAAGTCATACTTAGCATTCAAGGTGATGTAGAGCTTGCTGAAATGATCACACTTAGGTTTAGTATTAGGATTATACTTGTCTATATTTGTATGGACCGCCCTCTAGAGGTCCACGATTACAATGTTGTAAATTAGTTTGTCAATTTGCTAATGCAGCAGAGTAAGAAATATTACCCAGTGACCGCTTAAATACCAACGTAGTACAGTGCTTCATAATCTGAGTCTATCTAAGAATTAAGAACCTGACTGAAATGTGAATGACCACCTCGGTTATTCAGGTAAACAGCGCTGCTAGATTTGCTGCATACATTGTGTCTTCTTTTATCGCTCAACGAAAGTGTGCTAGGCACCAGTAGCTGGAAATTAAACATGCATCTTTTTGTAAAGATGGACAGTGTGGCCATTTAGGTCAGACTTCGTTTGAATCGTTATCTCGCTCTACATCCTGACTTCTACTCCAACCTGTATGGGGAGAAATGTTCTGGCTATGTGGACTGTAAAAGGACTGAGTGATCTTCACCTGGACCTGGCCTGTCAGTCTGTCAGCAATCCTTAAAGCTGTTAAAAGACAAAAAGCCCAGAACAATCAAAAGCATTACATCTACGGATGCCCTCTTTTGAAAACCCCTTTTGATCCACAGGCAATACAACAGTAGTGAAAACCTGGCGTTGACAGTTAAAGGACTCCAAATGTCCTGGGTCCCAGCCTCACACTAACCACACTTTAAGTTTCCAGTTGAGGGTATCTTTAGGGGTGGCAGTGGGAGGTGACAGTTGCTTTATGACTTCCCTCTCGCTGATACCTTCAGTGGAAGGCCTGTCTATCACATCGTTGTGTAAAGTGATCCATGGCCGGCCTGCTCCTCCTCACCCTGTGACTCCCAAGAGGGAGGCTTGAGTTTGCCTACTGGATTCCACTTGCTGTCTGGGGCTCAAAATAGCATTTCAGGGGACTAGTGAAATGTAAGCAAAGGAGACACTCTGACAGACACCTAGGATTTCTTTCTCCCTCCCTTTTACTCTTTTTTCCCTTCAGCACAATTCCTTCTCTCACCTACGACACATCTCATAGACATGTTTATAAAGAGCTCTGACAAGAGAAAAGTCATGGAGATGTTTTAGAATAACGATTGAAAGGCCTACATCAGGTTCATACCAGTTTGTAAACCAGTTTGTAACATGTTGCAGTGGAACATAGTTTGCAATATATTTGTGTTGGAGGAGAAAAACTATGTCCAGTGATCTCCTTTCTATATATTTTCTGTGTTAGGGAAACATCAAGTTACCGTTGCCTGTGTGTCCCCTTTCTCTTTACGCTTGTACCCCTTTGTGTTCTTCGAGTCACAAACATGCAACACCCCCTCATCTGGTGGCACGTTATTGTCACTTACAAGGGAAAGGGAATCTAGATCATGCTTTGATCTTTTCTATTTTTTTTCACTTTGCCAAATCACATCCTATTTAGGAACGCAATTTAAACTTATTATGCGCCGTACAAGCTCAGCGTTGGACTGCCTGGTGATCATCACAGGAAAGCAATTGAAAAAAAGCACACTTCAAACTAAAGTGTGTCACAGCTAGTAATAGGTTATATCTCATCCATATTGTGACACAACAGTAGAAACGCTGCCTGTGCTATATGTGCACGATGAATAATCCTCACACTGATCGATGTAATTTTTTTTAAATTTTGCTCTGTCCAACTATCTTTAATGAGTCTCGTGTGACTGCTTTATGAAATGTGTGAAAAGAAATCTGTCTTTAAAGGCTGCACGAATGCCTTTGCAATTGTTGCTGATTCAAAACCAGCTTAATTAAATTCTTATTTTTAATCAATTCCCCCTTGTCAGTAGGCCGAGAGCTTCAATGGCTCTGAACACTGTTGCCTTGCCAATTTAGGGGACCCCTGTAGTGCAGTTTAGGTAGTCATACCTTTTCTAAAGGATATTGTTTGACTCATGTAAATGGATGGAAATTTCATAAAGTGGTACATATTACGGTTCCCAAAGAGCTGTTTGTGGTCCCTTGTTTCTGCAGGCATGTGTGCATTACAGCACCAGCTGTACATCGTTTGTGTGATGGCTGTCACACACTTTGCCATACTTTGAAGGGAATGGACATTTGATTGCAAAGCAGCTGCCTTATGAATACAAACCAATATCTTGAGGAAAATAATATGGGGTTAATAAACACTCGGGTGCTTGGTGGACCTAAACACACAGTGGGATATGAGCAGTGAAATTATATTAGTCGTTAAATATATTGCACTGGAATACACATGGGGTGCCGGTATTATTATGAGATGTAAACATAGCTGTGCGTTGGTGACATTACCCTAATATGTCATTGCGCACTATAAACAATCTAAAGACCAGTAATTTAATTCAGTTGTTCTACTGCAAAATATCTACCGAACACAGAAATACTTCGATAATTGCACTGCACTACTACCACTGTGATGGCAAACCCCATTAAAGCCTGTGCGGCCAAGCCTTTATAGGAACCAGTGGTGGAGAATATTTTATTTAATTTGTTAAGGATATAGAGAGCTAGAAAACCACATGAAGGAACTCCCTAATAACGGACTAAATAACCTACTAATTAACTGGTGGAACAATATTTCATGCTGGGATTCTGTATACTGGCAGTGAAGGAACAGCATAGTATTCGTTTTTATAGCATCTTCCAATGACCTACTTGGGTTTGGTGATTGGGGTTCTTGCCCTTTGGCAAGCTTCTGTACATACTAAACAGTTAGAGATTTGGTAGAACAATGTAAGACATTTAGCACAAACCAAGAACTAGATGTTGTTTAAATTTGAAGTTGGAGAAAACACTTTTTAGGATGTAAGGAAGTTATGATTAAATTTCGCTAATTTCACTGATGATGGCTCCGACAATAAACGATTTCACATTGCCGTTGCCTACCACTGGAGCTGCTCTAAACAGTGCTCTTATCACACTGTGTATGTTTACACACATGGGCGTTCGTGAAATATTTGAGAGCTCAGTTGTTTACATTCAAAGCAAATGAGGCTCCCCATTAATAGCTGCTGTCACAACTACAAGTGTGTTCTGTGTGTGTTCATGCATGGAACTGACGCTGCCTATAAATCAGAGGTAGTCAGGACGTGAGGTGCATCTTATGAAGATCCATGCGCAGCGTACATGGACTCAGATATGAATTAAAGTTCTCGAGTCTTTTTCATGCACAGTGGTTTGTGAACAAGCTTTTCAAATCCAACTGTTTTATAGCAGCAGTGAATTCAACTGTGTTCCCGCGCCTAGTAAAAAAGTATGAAATGGTTCATTACAAAGATGAAATGGATTGATGGAATATATGAACTACAAACCTTTATGTGTCTGCCTGCTCAGTGGATGTCATCAGAGGTTAATTGTGTAAAACTGGCGTTAATTTGCTCTCAAAGACATGGGAAGGATGTAGACTCATAACTAGTTAGGCTGAATAGGTCATGTCGAATTTTTTTCTGTTAGGGGAACTGGTACTAATTACAGAAGAACTTGAATGGCATATACATTGACATTGTGTGTTCTGTATTTCTTCTTTTTGCCTTTCTCCCACCTCAGAATTACTGCTGTAGAAGTGAAGCTCCCATCCACTCCTGAGTATGGACTTGGCAAAACGGGCTCATGTGCTGGTGGTCTTGCTCACCTGTGTGGTCTTGCTATGCCAGGCCCAGGAGAGGGACTACACGGTGAAGGAGGAGCAGCCAGAAAATGTCCGCATCGGCAACCTGCGTAAGGATCTGGACCTCAATTTAGACCCCAACATCAGGCTGTCATCACCGTTGCAGTTCAAGCCTGTGTACAAGACAGGTGATGTGCCTTTGGTGAGAGTGGAGGCCAACACGGGGGAGATCTTTACCACAAATCACAGAATCGACCGGGAGAAGCTGTGCTCGGGGGTCTTCGCTGAGAAGCGCTGCTACTATGAGATTGAGGTGGCCGTGTTGCCAGATGAAATCTTCCGGTTGGTCAAGATCCGCTTCCTGATTGAGGATGTGAATGACAATGCACCCCTTTTCCAGTCCACTGTAATTAACATCTCCATCCCAGAGAACACAGCCATCAACACCCGGTACCCAGTGCCCTCAGCGTTTGACCCTGATGTAGGGATCAATGGGATTCAACATTATGAACTAGTCAAGGTGAGAATCCAACTGTTTTTTTTCTCTAATATGCAAAATTATATATTGGACACCTACAGTGTCTTAGTTATGCTTCTGATTTCACCTCTAAAAACACACTGGTTGCTGTGTTTTTGTGGTGGGCATTATAATTAGAACTATTCGAATGGGCCAATCACCATGCTGGTATGTGGTTGGAAATGCTGCTAGAGGCCTCGTTTGTCAGAAGGTGGGGGTTTAAACTGAAACTGAGGTTTGGTGGGGTGGGGTTTAAACTGAAACTGAGGTTTTAAAATAATTAAAAAAACACATTTATATAATTTATGTGGATCATAAATTATATGTCTAGTCAGCCCAGTTGTGAATGTTTCACTTTTGTATATTGATTCTGTTGGTTCAACATCACACACACTTTCAACGTATGCGTGTTGTGATGTTTTTATCTTTATTTTATTTATTTGCTAAATTGGCCTTTATACATTTAATAATTAAAGGTATCTGCTGCAAGAATCCGGAGCTGGCTTTCTAAGTAAAGTTGTCTTAAGCCCCCCTTCCTAAAAGTGAAGCTGATAAAAGCTGCTAAAAAGACATTTTTGTACAAATTATTTTAGTTTAATGGTGAATGAATGAACTTTCTGATTGCAAAATGTATGGGTTGGAGTGAAACTAGAACAGGCTGCCTGATGTTTGCTGTTTATTCCACTTTATGCAATAAATTGAATAAATAGATTTTCTTAGTTTAAATAGGCTTTTTAGAATTATAGTACACAGCAATTACAACAATGCATACAGCTCAAAGGCTGCTGTTGCTCTCTGTCTTGGATATTCAATTGCTAATTGAGATACAAATAATATTAGCATAGGAAGTATTTGATTTTTTTTTAATAATCCATTGGATGTCTGTCTCCGGAGTAAGCAGATTAGTCAGCACACATGACTCTCTGACATACTACTATGCCTCTAGCGTGCCTCTTATCTTCATCAGGTCTGATGAGTTAACTGCGGTATGTTTAATCGGGCCTTTCATTATTTTTCTTTGCTAGTTGTTTTATCAGTGAAGGTTTTATGTCAGATTCAGGTTCTGCAACATACAGAAACTTCTTCTGTAAGCATGTAGCAGTGCTGTACTGTCTAGTGCTCCAGTGTCTCCATATAGAACATTAATTTAGGATTAGTTTTGCAAATATGACCTACTTTTTTTTTAAAGTACAATGTGTTATGAAGCCTAGAGTCTGTTATAGCCATTAATATGTTCATATTCTTTATTTAATTATGAGAGGAGACATGTTGATTATGGCAGTAATAACAGGCAGTGGTAAGTGTAGACACAGCAAACAATGCGTGTCCGTTTCCAGCAATAGGGTAACATGTGCTGAACATAGTAGATTAAAACAACTGTGAATGAATGGAGGTGCCTCCTGCAGAACTAGTGAGAGCTTTATCTATTCGATGCCCTATTAAACTGCTGTGTTATATTCATTGTTGCTTAATGAAGAGTCATCCACAAATCCAGAGATGTAGGGTAATATAGTGTCCCTCATTCATAGCCTAGAAAACACTATATGTCACGAATAAATGAATAATGGAGATGACAGCAGCTGGAGGAAACCCTAAACATGACGAATAAAAAAAGTTTCCTGGATTTGCGAGCATGTGGCAGGGTAAAAATGAAGTTCATTTTCTCACTCTCAGATGAAGTCAACACTGGGATGAAATGAACAGAATCGTTGCTGTCCGCGTCTGCCTTGAATACCAATTTGCATTTTTAAAGAGTCTGCCCACTGCCAAGACCTCTCCAGCGCAACGTCCCGAATTGTTCATGCCTGGAAAATCACCAACCAAATGTTCTGCTCATTATGATGGTCATCCGCAATAATCTTCTTTGCCCTTTTCACAATATAAAGCGTACAAACCCTTGTTGTTGTTGCGCTACCCTTTTGCAGGACATTCTTCTTAGAGCATTGTTGGCACTGCATCCCTGTTTCACTTCTTCTCAATATAATGTAATTGTGCATTAGATTAATTTCACTGGGTTCCATAATACTGAAAGAAGCATTAAAATCTCCCATCTTTGATATCTTTTATTTCAGAAGTAGAAAGTCAGGGGTTTAGTGGGGAAGGATTGTGGAAGCATTTCCTAGAATAGCTCCTGGCCACTAAGCCACCCTTGGAATATTTTTGTGTGGTCCTGTGAGATTTGTCTCCTCAAGAATCATAGTTTGCCCAGTTTTTTCTTCTGTTGTGCAGGTCACAATGCTGAAATTGCTGCCATTGTGTAGCACAGTGAGCCATACTTAATGGTCCATTACTCCACGTGTGATGGTCCACCAGAGTTGTCAACATACAGAAGAGATTGAAGAAACGCGGTAGCTTCTTTTTGTCTTTTTTAATTCTAAGAGTGACAGCAGGTAATTTCATCCTACACAATTCTCCCTTGCCACACATAATGGTTAGTAATCACACTTTGGGCAAAACTCTGCCATCAGTGTAATGCAGCGGTGTGTTGCAGCACCTCAACTGCAAAGAAGGTGTCCTAAGAAGCGGTCAAGGTCAGAGAAAGCAATCACATGCATGGATAGAGGAAGATCTTCCATGAGAGCATATCTGATCACTTTACGTTTTCCCAGGATAAATCAGAACCAAAAGAGTGAGAGAAAAAATTCAGCTTTTTATTGTGCTTAGGGTTTTAGGTGTTGGTGGTCATTAGCTGTTGAAGTGATCTAGACTCACACTACAGTCGACATGTTAAGTTTACATGCCACATTTTGAAACTACGGTTGTTTCACACAGAGATGGATATATTGGTTTATAAGACATAACATTATAAGATAATCAAATTAAACACAGAAGATAAAAAGTATACATCAAACAAAAGTAAGATGACATAGGATAATTTTTTAAAAGCACTGAACATGTGCATTTTTATATAAAGTCCAGGTTGTCATAGATGTAATTAATATAAGCGTTTTTTTCAAGATTATTGCTGCTGACTTGGCTATGCCTCACTGATAAACTCGATGCTGAATTGGATGTCTGCATTTCGGATGGGAAGTCTGGATGGATCTTGAACCTAACCTCCTGTTACCTACCTGGGGTACTTTACAATCCACTTGGTTGCTGCCTGTTAATCTGAAATATACCTAAGATTTGTGAGTGGATGGAGTGGTCTTTCTGCTGGCACTCTGAGTCTGAGCTTGAATAATTATATTCCTAAACTGATTCTAACTTTGCATTTGAAGATGCAAAATTTATTCAAGCTCAGTTCCTGTGTAGCAAGAAAATGTTGATTAATGCATTGCATGCCGCCTATAGGCAGTGAATAGGATTATTGGCTAGAGAGCTCACTGTCAAGCATTTCCAGTTTTCATTAGCATTCTATTTTGACGCATTATCCTTTTCTAGGGGCTGACAAAACGAGACAAACAATTCCCAGCTTCTTTTGTCTTAATTATATGCATGAGATCATGACTAGTGGCAAAAGTGGATGAGGGATAATAAGAAAGAAAGAGTGCGAATGAGAGAGAGAGACATAGAGAGAGTGCGTTTCTATCAGCATTATAAAGAGGTGCTATAGTATGTGATGAATAGCCCTCCCCAGTTAGCCCCATCTCTGGGCATCACCGTGACTGGAGCTCTCCTGATATATTCACAGCCCAATCTCAGTCTCCTCTGAGCTTTAATAAGGTCATCAACTTGACTGAAAGATGCATCCACTGATAATCCGAGGCACTGGTTTAGAGTCATCCTTCCCTCATCATCAGCCATTTTTGCTTCTGTCAGTGTCCCACGGTCATTTTCATTAAAATTAGCCAACGCTGATTAGATTGTGTGCTGCACATATCACATATTCAGTGCCCCAATCTCTATATGATCACTGAACCTGTGGTCGTCTGATGTGTAATGAATGGTGAGTCATCAAAGTTCAAGACGACTGTACCTTTGCAGTATATGTTTGGTACAAGGCGTGCGAGGCATAATGTGCACGTTTAAGGAACTTTATCCGTCTTGCTCAGCCTTACAGTAGGATTTCCAGTGAGTGATTCATGCTAGTATTTGGCCTTTTCATAGCCTGCCCCAGATCTTATCACAATCCACCAGACTAATTCTGCATTCAGGAAGATGCACAGCCTGAGAGATAGCTCTCTTCAACTTATTGAAATGCGCTGAGTGCTTTCTTGTCAGTTGTAAAATTGTGTGAAACCAAGACAAAAGCATAGAGGAAATGCTGGCTCATAAATCATTGTGCAGCATTCCCTTTGACACATCCTAACTCTACATCCTACTATTAACATCAGGCTTTTCCAAATTTCAGTGTGCAGATACTCAGCTGCCGAATCTGTGAACTATTCAAACAACTCAGGATTGAGGAGCTCTGTGTGGATGGAACAGTACTTAGCAATAGAGCCCCCAGAATGTTGTCTTGGACATTTTAGTTATGAAAGGAATAGCTCTGCAATGTGCATAGATTAAGAAAAAAACAAGTTCCAAAGTTTGTTTGTATATATATATCTATAGATAAATATATATCTATAGATATATATATATATATATATATATATATATATATAAATCAGGTCTGCTTATCCCTATATGATTTTTCCTTGCCAGAAGGATCACAAAGTAAGGTCTGAAGTATCACTGCTGTCGTGTTGGCTTTTTAAAGTAGTTCTGTCAATCGCTAACATGTTGACAACATTCCTTCAGCAGGCAATTTTTCACAATAATTTACATGCTGCAGCTGCACATTTACTTGTGTCGGCTACAACACTGTGTTGGCACAAGGTCGCTACATTTTGAAACCTACTGAGAACTCTCACGGCACACAATTTGGTTGGAATACTCCTTCCTTGCATGAGGAGAATGTATATATCTTAATCTCATTTGATAGCTGTGCCTAGACAGAGTAATCTCTCCCAACATTATGTGCAGCATGAAGCTTATCTCTTTAAAGAGGATGCTTTTTCTTGTTTTACCATGAAACTGCTTCTGACTGAAAGAGCTTCAAAGGGCTTCTTTGTTTCGTAATGTGCATGCAGCTCATTCATGGGCTTGATCTTGCTCTTATTTCCTCTCCCTACTCTCTCTTTCCCTTCTTTCTTGTTGCATGTGTCTCTCTCCCTCTCTCTCTTTTCCTTTCCTTCCTCTCTTGTAATTTGAAAATGTGCATGGATCTATACCATACTTAATTTGAAATTGTAGATATTAGTGTGAGTTTTTTGGGTGGAAGGCAATTACTCGTAACAGCTAGTGCCAGTTCCTCTGGCTTCTCATGAGGATTACTTATACATTTGTTTTCATTTTCCTCCGGCTTTACTTTCGCCTAGTTTTAGACATTTTTGAGCAGAATGCCTTTTTAAATATGCACCATTTTTATTCCTCTTTGCTTAATCTATGGTGATTTGGTCTTATAATATATTTAAAGTTTGTTGAGAGTTTATTGGTATGTCTTTATTTCTTTTCACACAATATAGGAAGGTACAGTGAAATCTCATTTTCGGAATGTCAAAATAAATCTAAAGAGGCAAATTAATCATTTAAAGAATGAGTTGCTACAAGGATGGATAGATTTTCTACAATTATTGGTCACATTCTTAATTAGGTGCCTGCCATATAAAAAGATTGGGAGTCAATGCATGGCAAAGCCTGTAAAACAGCGTCTTCGTATCTTTTGTACTTTTTAAATTAGAGCAGTTTACGTTCTATGTCAACGATTAAAATCCGGAAATTTCTCCATTCATTTTAATGGACCAACTTTGGAGAATCTAGAGTGGCTGATGCAATCGCACTGCTGCTGAAGTTTAGTTGAGCTCTCTATCGACTCTTTATGTGTATTTCTTCTCTCCTTCAGTCAGTTTTTATCTTTCACTAACAAATTATATATCAAAACGTAGGAAAACTTGTC